>CAJHQP010000396.1:0-199127 GCA_905132765.1 Moricandia arvensis | reverse complement strand
ACAATCATGGATTAGCCCAAAAGTAGGATTCCTAGGTTAAGTTAATATCCATCAATTGAGTTGTTCTTAATGCTTGCATTCTAGAGTAGCTAACTAGGATCTCAAAAGTAGGAGATGGAAGACTACGAGAGTAGGTTCTGTGCCAGAATAGACTCCATTGAACTAGGATGTTAGGCGCATGCGAGAGCTGGTCTAATAAGTCTGGTGGACTTATCAAATTTCGTTCACACTTCCTTCTGATTTCACCGTAGATCGACATCAGGCCTTCACCGTCACTCGATGGTCTTTCAATTTTTCACATACGAGAGTTGTAGTTAAAAGGGTTAGAATAGTTAATCTTTGAGTTCTAAAATATTTACATTTCCATGCTTCCTATCCCCAATGATCCATTACGCTTGAAACCTAGGTCTAGCATATTTACATTTGCATCTAGTCAGTTTATTAGAATATTTCCATATTTTCATTATTAGCATATTTCCATATTGCATATCTACTTCTTGATAAGGAATACTTCTTTAACTGATTGTTTGCCACCAATATATATAGTCCCTTAGCATGATCTTTAAAAAATAAGAAATCTATTGTGTGCCATTGCTCTCTGTGGATTCGATCCCTAAGTACTACATCTGATCTCTCTTGGCAAAAGTATTATTTGTGTGTGAAGACTAGGGTTAATTTAATAGTTATTTGTCTAGTATATTTATACTCTGCTAGAATAATAAAAACACGCAAGTCAATTCCGACAACGATACCCTTGCAATGCCATCTTAGTCTGAAGAAAGGAATGCTTTCTTCTGCAACGGAAGCATTATTTATTTGGACAAAAAAGTAACGCTTACCCCAAGCATGAAAGTTGAACGTAAACGACCTAATCACCGTCATGTGATTTCTTGGCTTGAGGAAAAATCGGGGCGACAGACCCACACTCTTCGGATATAGAAAGGATAGAAAATAGTTGACGTTTAGGTCCATCCCTCGTTCATAACTCAGAACCAAAATTCCAACGAGGTGCTGCAGGCCGCCATGCGAAAGTTGACTTATCGACAAGCCATATTGATCCAGGAAGACTATGACTTCCATGATGGGAAACCATAGGTGACACCGCAGAAGATGCACCTCGTCGCATGTAAAATAGCCATGAGGCGGGGAGTTGGCACTCTCCCCATGTTTTGGCATCCGAAACTTCACCTCCTCGGGGATTCGGCAAAAATCATGGATGGTGGTTAGGAAAGAACTCCTACATTCTCTCATCCCCTCGGCAAGCTCAGTGAAGGCCAGTCTCGTAGGACTCCAAAAGTCCTCTCGGGATGTGCGAGACCACATGTCGCTTCCCAATACGACTTCACCACCTCAGGGTCGACGGAGTAGCAAAAACTCAATCTTCGGAACGAACTCGTCAACCCAAAATCGCAAGCTCTCGGAAACAAAAATGGAAGGCAATGCACTCTCAAAAACTTCATTGATGAAGGCCATGATACATGAAAAAAACAAGTGAAGAAGAGAGAAAAAAAGACTTTCTACCTTGGAAGAGTTTTCTTGTGGGAGTAAGCAGGTAAAGAATTTGAAAGCTTACTCCAAATACTTATAGGAAAAAGGACTTACTATTCATCTGCGAACTTTTAGCCATCAATTCTGCCTAACTTACCTAACACACCTAGCATCTCGCGAGAACGCTTTGGCAATTTATGCAAGATGGGGGGCTAATTGTTGGGGTAAAAATGGTCATGACGAAATCCATCCCTGAAAGTTAGCACGGAAAAGTTCTCTCTTTTGATAAAAAGAAATCAGGAAATCGTCGAATCCAAACTCCTCATAGCCCAACCCATCTTATCCCGGTCAATGAATCAAGACGTGCAATTGAGGGAACAACCAGAGAATAGGATCATGTCAGATGGTTGGTTACACTCACCTGTGTTTACAACCAGAGAATAGGATCATGTCATAGACAAAAAAACATACATCATATCAGAAGTAGATGAAAAGGTACAAGGAATCTACAGAGCTCAAGAAATATTGATGGATGACTATTACAAGAGGATTAATGATATTTATTACCCATTCAACAACAGTATCAGCTGGTTAATTACGTGCATGAAGGAGATGAAGTAAAAGATGGACTCTACTCATCAAATGATTCAGAGACAGCATGTGAATGGAGCAGACGAAGCAGCATCAATCAACGGACGAGCTCGATCATCGATCGACACTTCACGCGGACCATTTAGACAGAGGTTGGTAACTGAGAAGCTGCTAGAAGACAAACTTGATGGATTTTATGCATCTCATGAGATGATGATGGAAGATATCTCCAGGAGATTGGATGACATATCCATACCTACAGATAGCAGGATTGGCTGGTTACACAAACGCATTGAAATTCAGGAAAGGATGAGTCAAATTGAGATCACCAAGGAGAACACGGAAAACCAAAGAACCAGAGGTGAAGAAGCCATAAGAAGCTTTGTTGGTACCTGGTTCCAGATGAGCAAAGAAGATGTGGACACTTGTTTTCCAACAAGTGATACTTTATACCCATCTTAGTCAAAACATTGCTAAACATCAAGCTAAAGACTATAACCAAGTGATGAGTGACAGACAACCTACTACAAGGTATGTTTTAAATTCATTTTATTTCCATGATTTTACTAATTTTTTTTCTTTATGTTTTTTTTTTGTGTTTATGTTTAAAAACCAAAAGAAAATAGGAAGCTCGGGAGCTGCCATCGGTCGACGACAGAGCACAACCATCGGCAGATACTGATCACCATCGGTCGACGCCATTACATAACCATCGGTTGACACTCTTAACCGAGTCTGGTATTTTCAACTATCCTTAACACATTTACTTATGATTTAGATATTCCCACCGGACCGAGACGAAATAACACTAGGGACAATGTTATTTAAGTATGGGGGAGGTTTATTGATATTGCTTTCTATTATGAGTTTTTATTCGTATGTTTTTATTGAGTCAAGAAGGGATTATGATCAATTTTAATTTTTACTTATTATCTAACTAGTCTATAGCACTATTCTAGATTTGTTGAATGCAGAGAGTACTAGAGATACCAAAATCGATCATCCTACCACTATATCACAATTGTTTAAAAAGTTTGAAGGAACCGAAGCTAACCTCCAACCTAATATTGACTTATTTGCTTGCTTTGGAGTTCGGCAAACATTGGATCGGATTCCTCTTGTAATTCTGGAAGGTAAAGTTTGTGTGCTTCTGATTCCCTTCTCTCTCTCTCTCTCTCTCTCTCTCTCTCTCTCTCTCTCTCTCTCTCTCTCTCTCTCTCTCTTTTCTCTACGACACCATTTTTCTAATTCATAAAGGAATGATCACACATTATGGAAGCGAGGGATATGTAAATTACCTGTGACCCCATTATTCGCCTACACTTTGTCGAAAAAAGGACAGAGAAGAAAAAAAAGATGAGCAAATATGTATTGTATCACCATCATTGATTCATTGGACTTATAAAAAGATATAAAGTTATTCAGAGAAGAGAGGAAGAGGGAATAAAGGGATAAAAGAAGACTGCATGTGTGTTCAGATACTTGCAAAGGTAAGAGTCCATGTGTCCTCTGATCAATACTCCCAAGGTAAAGCCTGCACTTTTATTTTATGCAAGAAATGAGGTTAGTAGAGGGGTGAGTCAAGCTAGTATCTGCTAAGTTGTTGGTAGAATGGATTTGGTTTCTATATTAGGATAAGGTATATGAAGTTTCTCCAAGACTGACACTTGTTTGATGTGGTTCAACATAGTAAAGGCGATAATGATGAACTAGAGATTTTGTGAGTCCCTGTGTTTTCAAACCTGTTCCACAAGTTTACCCTTGTTTAGCTTGAAGACAAGCAAAAATGTCAAGTCTGAGGGAGTTGATAGTTCCTAATATTTACCACTTTTAGACCATGTTGTAGGCCATATTTGGAATTTGTTATGTTTGTCTAGGATGTGTTTTACAGTCTTTTAAGGTATATGTGCATTTTGGAGCATTGTAGAGATCAAATTCATCAAAGAGAGAGGAACCCCGTAGCTAGTCAAATTCATCAAAGTACAAGTCGTGATAGAGAGTTGTGTCGATCAACAACGCACCCTTGCCGTCGATCGACGGTCGACATGCAGAAACCTAATTCACAAAGTACCTGACTTGAAGCCCAAGTCATAGAAATTACAAGATTGCCATGGATGTGTTTTACCTACTTTATATTAGCTTTGCAATTTTTTTATGCAAATAGACCTCTTTTACAAGCTTAGTAACTTTTCATAGCAAACATAGTAGTTTTTGGGGAGAAGATCAAGACTTCTTTCAAGCTTTGTATTGGAATCCTAGCTTCTATCCCTATTATTCTTATGCATTATTTTATGTTTATGATTATGTTCTGCTTAGATATGTTTGAGTAGTTACCTTGTTAGATTTAGTGTTTATTAATGGTTTTGATGGTTTAGCCAAACAATAGAATTGCTGGGGTGATCATTAGATCTGTCATGATAATTGTGCTTATTGCTTGTGTTCTAGAGCAACTAACTAGAACCAATATATTAGGATAATTGATACTGCGAGAGTAGGATCGTTAATTGAACAAATCATGTTGAGCTTAAGTTGTTAGGGACAATCGAGAGACTGGTCTAGTAATTCTAGCTGAACGAATCGAATCTGATCGTTTAATGTTTGACTAAGAAAGACATCGATCGATGCCGTTTGCATACCATCGATTGACATTCATTTTGAATTTGTACACGAAAGTTGTAGACTCTGAGCTTAGCCATAGGATAGATATAAATTATATCTTTACTTAGTAAATTCGTGTTCTGTGATTGAAAACCTCTTGGGTTCTATCCATTATAATTTACTACCCGAAAACTCTAGATCTAGCTATTTTCCTTAACTGTTTACAAACCAACTCATTCCTAATTTACTGTTTCTTAAAGTCTTATTAATTGCCTAGCATAACAAAGTTTTTTATGAAATCTATTGTGTGCCCTCGCTCTTCGTAATTCGGTCCCTAAGTGCTACAGATGAACTTCTTATTTAAGAGATTAATCAGTAGCTCTAGGGTAATTTGAGCATGTATCACCAAACTATATAATTGAATCGAGAGAGACACGACGCTACAACGAATCGACTTCAAAGTTCACGACGTTACGGGTTACAACTCTTCGAAAATCAAGATCGAATGAGTGAAGAACCTTACCTCTCGAAGGTTGTGGATTTCTCAGCTAGTTCCCCCTAGTTTCGTGACATGGGTCCTTAGAAACTTTGTAATATGAAGATGGAAACTTAATCGACAGTCAAAAGAGGAACAATGGAGTAAAAAATCAACTTTATGAGGAGAGATGGGACAAGCGATTAAAATTTTGTTTTATTTTAGGGTTGGTTCATTAGCCCGGCTTAGATCCAATGGGTCACTAGATGGGTGAGTTTCACTCTGGTTATCATTGTAAATCCGACGGGTCACTAGATAGGTGAGTTTCACTCTGGTTATCATTGTAAATATCAATACTTATGATGGTTTCTAATTCTTTTACTCATATTTTGAATTAAAATAATGGTAACCAAAAATGCAAATAGAACGAGGATACTAGCTTTCCCAGTTAGATTGAATGACAATACAGACGATTTCTAGAATGCGATGTTGTAATTATTATACATACGTTATTTCATTTTGTGTCAAATCTGAATCTGGTCTTATATGATTTTGCTTATTTCGCACAGCTGCTAATGTTTGTGGATCAGGGGAGTTTTCTCCATTCATGGGAATCGAGAAAGGAGCAGTGCTCCAAGAAGCTAGAGTCTTTTAATGACCCTCAGCTTGATCTTAGACGGTGCTCGCAGGTAAGCCTTCTTTCATTATTTTTCTGTTTTTTTCCGTGCCATCTAAGGATGTTGTCAAATGAAATTTTGTACGTCATCACGAAGCTTCTTTATTTGCATAACCAAGGGGAGTCTTTCACCAAGGTCAGTTTTTTTCTGCTTACATTAATGGATTCCAGGTTTGTATACATGTGTGGGAACCGAAATTCGCACTGTCGATTTTCGTTGAATTAGGTACGTAGGGTAAACCCTAGTTTCCCAGAAGTCCCGGATATCTGCTAAACCACACACCAATCAATCAGAATACGAAGTAAAGATAGAAAAATAAAGTAAGAATAAAAAAAAGAGCAGATAGATGTCTTATTCAAAATTTGCATATGAATGTTTACAACAGGATATGAGCCTTGGCTATGAGAGCTGTCGGCGAGATCCCTAGGTCTAACAACCTAAGACTGCAAAACCCAAGTTGAGTCGCAACTCGAATAACAAAAACAGATAGTTGCCTAAATTCTCGATGTGATATGTTTGCTCTGAGTAGAGTTTTCGCGTATGTCTTGCATCATCACCCTCAAAGTCCTTATATACTTCACTAGAGGCAGTTTGCTCTTTCCCCTTCTGCCCTTGGTCGAACTTATCGCTTCGCGAAAATATTCTTTTTTTTTTCTTCTATCTTCATGATTATCTTTGGAAACTTAACATTTATCCTCCGATCTTGACATTTATCCTCCATACTTAACATTTATACCTTCTTGCAAAATAAAAGAAAAACCGTCACAAATTTTGGGCTCAATTTCGGATAAAATCGTAAGTGGGCCTTTAGCCGAGTTTTAGACCTCATCGGGCCATTTTTTGACTTAGGCGTTTTTACGATTTTATCGAAAGAGCATTCCTAAGACGTCGTCGTCCGAGAGTTAGGATCTTTCGTATGGGGCGTGAGACTCCAGGTGTTTAGCTAAACATAATCGTCTTATACGATCTTCCTGATCCTTTCACGAGCAAACAAGTTTCTTGCGATAAAGTTCCAATGTCTATCTCGAACGAGATGAAACAAAGATAAGTTTGAACAAGTTTCGAAAGAGGGAGTTGCGAGGACGAGGTGAAAATGGATTGATTGATTCAACTTGCCAAACGGGTCAGTCAGATTGCTTGTGCTACCTAACTCGCCCGTTCAGCGAGTTGGGCTTGTCCAACCAGTCAAACGGTCGGATTTGTCGTCTGATCCACCCAACTCACCCGTTCGGAGAGTTGGGCTTGTCTAACTTTCCGAAAGGGCGAGTTAATTGTCTTGATCCACCAACTCGCCCGTTCAGTGAGTTGGGCTTATCCAACTCGCCAAACGGGCGAGTTGGTTGACCATGTCGTCCAACTCGCCGAACAGGCAAGTTGGTCGGCCCATGCTACCCAGCTCATCCTTTCGGCGAGTTGGTTGGTTCTTGTAGTTTTATTTGCATGTTCGACAAGTTGGACATCTTGCTCGGCCAACCTCTCTATCCGGGAAGTTAGATGATCGAGTCTTCTAATTGTTTCGTCATGTTGACGTTCGGGGATACGTCGACCCGAGGTCTTAAGACAAACTCTTCATTATGGCTCACTTATGCAGATCATTCCTTCGTGGTAAGCCGAGATTTGACTTTGACTTTTCTCGTTCCCTTTTTTCTGAGATATTATCTCTTTCTTTCACAAAGGGCGCATATCCCGGTACGTTTCTGACGTTGATTACGTCATAACCGATTTTGATCCCAACAGTTAGTCCCCCAACCCGTCAGAACTGTGATGTTCTTGCTAGCGTTTTTCGCGCATATTGGATGAATTAGGCAAAATTCGACGTCCGAAGCCTGGAGGTGAAATAGTAAATCATTTCTTCTATAGGTATGTAGAATGGGTTTTTAAATTTTTCACTTGCACATTTCCACAAATCTCTTTTCAAGAATCAACATATTTTCTCACTTCTTTCCTTCCTTTGGTAAAAAGAAAGTTATATCTTCGAGAAGAAAGGTTTCCTCAAAGTCTCGTAACGACCGTTTTGTCCTTGATGGTTCCAGTTCGCAACGCAATGATGTTGTGCCAAAGGTGGAATTCTCGGGTCACTCGGTTGTTTCTGAAGAAGCCGAGTCATACTGGGCAGCCAGGGGAGAAGTGAAACCTTCCAGATCTGGTAAGTAGGCCTTTCCTCCGTTTCAGGCCAACCCTGTAGAGGGTTGTCCCAACAAAAGATGTCTGAACGAGCTTGCTACCATTCAGAGCCTTTGCTGAGCTCCTGAATCAGTCGAATTTCGTCTTGTAGAGGCTGGAGAGGCCGCTGAGTTTCCGCCCGAAGGTTACTTTACGTGTTATGAGGTGTACCTGACGCAGTGCCATTTGTGGTTTCCTTTTCCCGAGATCATAGTGCGACTTCTCGACTGTTCCAAGATATCGATTAATAAAATAAACCTGTGTGGTTTGAAGCATATTGTCGGGACTCTTGTGCTGAGTTACGAATTAGGTATGACCCTTGATCCCAATCATCTCGATGCTTTGATTAAACCGGTTGGGAAGTCGTCCATAATTCAGTTGAGGCCTCGGTCGGGGATGACGATCATAAGGAAATTTATGTTGAACTATCATGACTGGCGGAAGCACTTCTTATTCGTCCGCGTTGACGATGCGTCTGTAGAAGAATATGGCCCCTCCATCTTTAGGACTAAATGGGGTCTAAAAGGTATCCTTGATCAAGCGTCGCCCCGTCTCTCTCTCTATCTCTCTCTCTCTCTCTCTTTAGTTTTGGTGAAGTTCGATCTTCTAATGTATTTTGTTTACATTTTTTTGGGCTAATCTTTTCCCTCCGAGTTCGGAAGGATTGGATACCATACGAGATTTGCTTTGTGGTCGCCCGTGTTTTTGGGCAATGTTCAACCCAAAAAGGATCCGTCGTGCTGCTGCTCTCCACCGTTCTCGTACCAGCCAGAGCTGATGCTAGAGGAAGGGTCGGGGGCGAGCATGGATGAATTTGTTCTGTGCGTGGTTCGCACGAGAGAGGAAAGATCGAAGACTTGCAAGGACAAACACATCTTTGTCGAGGATGAAGCTGGTAACGAGCGGTGTTCCTCCGACAATATACTAAGAGACTACCTAAATAGTCAAGTAGGCGGGAGTAGTGGTGAACGGGACGGTCTTGATGTGCTGCTTGGTTTCGACTATCCTCCGGGCGTAAGTGGGTCTAGCGAGGCCCTGGAATTTACCCAGGCTTCGAGGATGGTCGACGGGGTAAGTTCTTATTATTCTCTTTCAAGGACGAGCTTTTTTCCTGACTTTGAGATACTTCGCAGGGTCTCCTAATGATCAAATGAGCACTTGACACGAGCTGCCAGGAGGCACGCATGGATCAGTTCATGGCTGAGACACCCAACAATGAGATTGCTCGTTTGAGAGATGAGTTGGAAAGTTCTCGTCGTCGTGAGAGGGATTTGGTCGCGACGGAGGTTTGACGCGCTTATAGGCGAGGGAAGAGAGATATGTATGAAGTCATGAAGACCCATCACGAAAAGTTCTCGTATGAATTTGAGGAGCTTACGAAGGGTAATAAAGACTTTGGAGATTATCGCGAGTTTCGCGCTGCTGTGGGCGGACTATACCTCACGCAGGCCCCTGATTATTTATTCAGTGCCGAATATGCGAGGCAGACCGGGCGGATGAACGAGAGGGATAGGGACTTTGCGATTCCTCAGTTAGGGGAGAGGATTTGAGAACAGTGGGTCATGATTCCTGTTTCTCCCTACACGTTGGAGGCCGAGGCGGGGACTGCCGATGAGACGGGTGAGGTAAACCAGCCAAGGCGGGGACTGCCGATGAGACGGGTGAGGTAAACCAGCCGACAGCTCCTCTGGATGTCAACGACTATTTACTCGGTAGATCGATGACCGGGTGCTTTGATTTTGATGAGTAATCGCGAGGTTGCGACTGATACGAGAATGCTTTCTTCTGCATTATTGTATGTTTCTATTTTGTTCGTTGTTCGCCGACGATGGTCGTATATAGCGGGACTGGCCGAGTATGGCCTTGAATCCCTATCTTTTATTAGCTTTTATTCGAACAATGCTTGTTATGATAAGTGCGTGTTTAAAAAGATGTTTGGAATTTGTTTAGTGTAGAAAGGAAACTCGAGTTGTCATCTCGACCTCCTTCCTTTTTGCGGATTATCCTGTTCGTTGTTCGTACGACATGTTCGAGGAGTTTTCGAAGTTTCGAGAACGTTTAGATACGAATGAAGAGACTTGCTTTTAGGATCTCATATCTTTCTGATATCATGCCTTTAGACGTTAGAGACCAGTGTGTGGGTTTAGGGCAAGACCTTAAGGCTTTACGATGACTAATCGGCTCTCATTTTGCATGTTTTGATTTTAACCTGACACCGTTCCGATTTATAGTCCGAGGATCTCGGCTCATATGACTTGTCTAGTCGGAGTCGAGCATCTCTTCAGAGACAATTTTTAAGTCTCCCAAAAGTGTTGACAAAAATTTCAGATTTCTTTTGTAGCGCGCTGTTTATCCTAGTCAGATGTGAGAGGATATGTCCTTAGGACGGACCTGGGTGCGTTTGTTTAAGCGGCTAAAGTGCTCGGCGGGGCCAATTGCCGAGTGTTTTATAGTTGCGAACGGACTGGGGTGTGTTCTCAAATATTCAGACGACGTCCCGCCTATTTTTCAAAAATTTATTTTGCGTCAGTAATGCTTTTAGTATATTGGACCAGGGTCTCGTGCTTCGATCGGGAATCGAAATTGATGTTTCGACCAGGATAAGATAGTGTGGAGTTGATCCGTTTCGAGGAAGAACGTTTTTTTGCGATTTTTCGTTTCTGGGATGGTGCGATAATCGTTTTTTCTCGTGTATGGGTGTATAACATAGTGTTTATTTGCAGAATGATAGACAATTTACGAAATTATATAGAAGTCTTTAATGCCAAAAAGTTTTGAAAATTTCAAGTTTAATTCAAAAAAATTATTTCTGAATGTCGGAATATACGAGTATTCGTATATGTACCCACTCTCCCCCCTTTTTAGAGAGGGGGATAGCTGAACTCGTCTTTTAACGAGCTGCCTACGTACCTCTTTTGAGGATCAAGTCATCTCATAGTTCTGCTTGTTTGGGCGAGTTTGTTTACCCGGCTGTTGTGTTTGTGTCGACTGTGTCAGTTGTTGGGTCGACGTCTTCCGTTGGACCTTTCTCCTTCGATGGGCTTGACGCGTTGGGCACTAGAACTGGTTGTTCGCTGCCCATTGCTAGAATCAACAGAATCGTCTTTGCCCAAAGTACTTTTGGCTGATGCTAGTGCTATCTTTGGGCGCTTTCTCTTTGCCATTGCGGTGTTCGTGATTTGTCTTAGCTTGTGCTCGGCCAGGAAGCAGCGTCTCGATTGATTCTGGCATCCCCAAATCATGGCAATCCCGTTATGATTTGGGAACTTAATTCCTATGTGATAAATTGATGGGACTGCCTTCATGGCGTTTAGCCAAGGCGTGCCCATGTGACGTTGTATATGGCCAGGTGGTTGACGACCGCGAAATCGACGATCTTGGTGACTTCTTTTCCCGCAACGGGTAATTTTATCAATCTGAGGGCCATTGATGTCGTGCCAAAGAAACTGGTTAGCAGCTTAGGTGATGATACAACTTCGCCTATCTCTATGTTCATCCTTTTGAGAGTGTCGCGAAAGATGACGTTGACCATGCTTCCTGTGTCAATGAGAACCTTAACGAACTCGAGATCTATTCTTACGAGATCAATTACGAGTGGATCGCAGTGTGGCTGATCGATTCCTCCGGCCTCTTCTTCGTCGAAAGTGATTGCTCCTTTCGGAGTGTCATTGATCGTGGGCCAGATTGGCGAATTTACGCTTGTCTCGGCCTTGCGCTGATAAGCTTTGATGGCCGAGACGGTATCGCTGCAGAATTGTGATCCGCCGATGAACATGTTTACCCTGCGACGGCTGTTGTCGTTGCCCTTCTCGTTCTCCCTTCTTCCGCGCTTTTCTCCAGATTGGTACACTTGGGAAGGTTTCCCTGTTTGAGGAGTCCTGTCATTTTTTGGGGGGCGATCCGAATAGCGGATGAGATCTTTCACGCTGGAGACTTCGGAGAGTTCTCCGGAGAGCAGCTTTGCGGCCAATCTTGCGCCAAGAACTTTGTAGTTAATGGTCGAGTGTCCACGCATTTGGTGAAAGTCGCAGAAGGCATTTTCGTCGTAATTTGGCTTTCACATCCACGTGTTACCTGTCGTCCGTCCGTGCTTCGATCCAGAGTTAATAACATAGCTATGCGCTCCCTGTGTTTCTTCGTCTCCGCGCTGGACGCTTTTTTCTTTTTTAATTGCGAGGCTGTTGTCGTTGCAAGGATTTTTCTTTTTTAATTTCTGATCCGACCCCGGATCCTTCGACGCATTCTTTGTTGGTTTCCATTTCTGGGACAAGACCTTCGTCTCTTCTTCGATGATGATGTAATTCGTGGCTATGTGAAGCCCGTCCTGGATTGTAAGCGGTTTTCCAAAGTTATCCACTTTTTGAACTTCGACTTGAACCAAAGCATTTTTCAAAGTGCATCTATCGCGAATTTGTCGCTTATCCCGCTGACTCTAGCCATGACGGTTTGAAATGTTTTATGAACTTGCGGAGAGTTTCGTCCTCTCCCTAGGACAAGCTCCAGAGGTCCATGTCGGAGGTTTTTCGATCTATGAACATCGAGTATTGTTTGAGAAATTCTGAGGCGAGCTGGCAGAAGCTTCCGATGGAGTTTCGCTTGAGGTGAGAAAACCATTCTAGCGCTGCTCCGCAGAGGTTTTCTATGAAGAGGCGGCATTCGCCAGCGTCTCTTTGTTTGCTCTGAACCTGGCTCTACCCATCGCGACCTGAAAAGCATGTAGGTGTGCCTTAGGATCAGTAGTTCCGTCGTATGGCATCACTTTGACCTTCCCAGGATCCGAAACCCTAGTTTCGGTGGTATGAGTAGTGAATTGTGTTTTACGAGCCTCTTCGAGCAGCAGATCGATCTCCGGTGCGGTGCTAGTAGCATGGTGGATTTGGGACTTCACCTCCCTAACTTCGGCCACCGTTTTTCATGAGATCATCGCGGAGATCGTGAAGTTTGGAACTCTTGCTAGCAGATTTCCGACTTTGTTGGCGTTTGCTGCGAGTGCTCCGAGTTAGCTCCTCGGCCAGGTCTTCCTGTTCATTCTAGTAGATAGCTTCTTCTTCTTCTTTCATAGGGTTGTTGAATTGGGATTCGTCCCGAGCAGCTTGACTCCTTGTGCGGCGTGGGTCAATGTCTGCGTCTTCGTCTGTAGGTTTGGACTGAGTGCTAGACTCCACAGCGACTTCTCCTCCTTCTTTATCTTCCTCAATAAAAGGAAGATCTCCCAGGTTTTTCCGTGTTGGCGCGGGGGTCATTTCGTCAGGGTTTTGTTCAGACTGTTTGCCTTATGCGTTGTCGGACCGGTCCAAAGGTGTCGCGAAGTCGAGTCTTCTTCCGCGGATTCGGGTTTTTCCACGCGGAAAAATGGCCTTGGTTCCTTGCTGTAAGGGTATCAACCTGTTTAGCGACGCAGTTAATGACCTTATCATGTTCTGCCGACTTCTTCTCAAAATTTGAGAACATCTTCTTCACCTCCTCTAACGATGCGATGTTTGCTTTGGTATTGACCGCAGTGGCGTTCATCGCTGGAATGTTTTCAACGTTTTCATCGACAACGTTGTCGTCACAAGGCTGTTGGTTGTTGAGATCTGACATGGTTTGATTGATCAGTGATGGCTGAGAGTTAGATTGATTCGTACTCCCCTCCTTCTAGCGCCAAACTGTGGGAACCGAAATTCGCACTGTCAATTTCCGTTGAATTAGGAACGTAGGGTAAATCCTTGTTTCCCAGAGGTTTTAGATATATGCTAAACCACACGCCAATCAATCACAATACGAATAAAGATAAAAAAATAAAGTAAGAATCAAAAAGAGAGCAAATAGATGTCTTATTCAGAATTTGCGTATGAGCATTTACAACAGGATATGAGCCTTGGCCATGAGAGCTATCGAAAAGATCCCTAGTTCCAACAACCTAAGACTGAAAACCCTAGTTAAGTCGCAGCTCGAATAACAAAAGCGAAAAGTTGCCTAAATGCTCTAAGTGCTATGTTTGCTCTGAGTAGAGATTTTCGCGTGTGTCTTGCATCATCACCCTAGAAGTCCTTATATACTCCTCTAGAGGTGTTTTGCTCTTTCCCATTCTGGCCATGGTCGAACTTATCGCTTCATGGAAATATTCCTTTATTTCCTCGATATTCATGATTATCTTTGGAAACTTAACATTTATCCTCCGATCTTGACATTTATATTCTGGACTTAACATTTATCCTCCGTTTTTGACATTTATATTATGGACTTAACATTTATATCTTCCTGCAAAATAAAAGATAAACCGTCACAAATTTTGGGCTGGATTTCAGATAAAATCGTGAGTGGGACTTTAGCTGATTTTTAGACCTCATCGGGCCGTTTTTACGTAGGCGTCTTTACGATTCCTAAGACGACGTCATTCGAGAGTTAGGATCTTCCGTATGGGGCGTGCGACTCCAGGTGTTAGGTTAACCATTATCGTCTTATATGATCGTCCCGATCCTTTCACGAGAAAACAAGTTTCTTGAGATAAAATTCCAATGTCAATATCGATCGAGACGAAACGGAAATAAGTTCGATCAAGTTTGAGAGAGGGAGTTACGAGGACGAGGTTAAAATGGATTGATTGATTCAACTTGCCAAACGGGTCAGTCGGAATGCTTATGCTACCTAACTAGCCCGTTCGGCGAGTTGGTTGAGCCATGCCGTCCAACTCGCCGAATGGGCGAATTGGTCGGCCCACGCTGTCGAACTCGCCCGTTCGGCAAGTTGGGCTGGTCCAATTCGCCGAACGGGCGAGTTGGTTGGTTCTTGTAGTTTAATTTGCCTGTTCGACGAGTCGGATGTCTTGCTCGGCCAATTTCTCTTTCTGGGGAGTTAGATGATCTAGTCTTTTAATCGCTTCGTCGTGTTGTCGTTCGGGGATATGTTGAAGCGAGGTATTAAGAGAAATTCTTCTTGATGGCTCACTTATGTAGACCATTCCTTCGTGGTCAACCGAGATTTTACTTTGACTTTTCTTGTTCCTTTTTTCCAAGATATTATCTCTTTTTTCACAAATGGTGCATTTTCCAGTAGGTTTCTGATGTTGATTCCGTTATAACCGATTTTGACCCCAACTTGTAACAACGTTTATTCTATATGCATTGGTAATACCTATAATGTTTTCTTTTAATTTGCTTCACGTGCAGGTTGAAGCAACATAAGTTTTCTTCTCCATTACAAAGCATTTCAAATCTAAAGACACTGGTTTAAGGGGAATGTCTACTTGATCATTAAGGAATTATCTCCTGGATCGGACGAGGTTCATATCCCATATTTGGCTTAGAACTGGAAATCTTGCACTTCACTGTAATCTAACAAGGTGTTTGTTTCTCTATAGGTTATTGTTGTGAGAAGCTCCCTGATGAAGTATATGAACTGCAAGATTGATATGTACCGTGCAAATTCTATTCGTGTCCTCTGCCGAATAATTGATGGAACCCTTCTTACACAAATTGAGCGGTACTTGAAACAAGCTATCGTGGATAAGAACCATGCAGCTTTATTCAGTGGACTTACACATGCTAAAGGTATCCTTTATGCACCAAATGACCAAATTTATTGGGCTGTTTCCTAGTGTGAGATTTAGACTGATACGCGTCCATTCTTGTTTCCAGGCAAACTATCATACGTATGTCTCATTTTCTTGCTAATCTTTCATGAGACAATGCCACATATGCAAAGTTGAAATCCTGAGCTGTTTTATCTACCGATATTGTTCACTTTGTATTAGCTCTGGGTGACTACATATCATTTCAGTCTGCTGTAGGGTCTTTTAGATCATAGGAGAAGTGATCTAATGAATGTTTAATAGTATTAATTTTCTGTCATATCCAGATACGCCAAAATGACTGCCTGCCTGTCAGCAAGTTGGTTGGTACTTTGACCAGCGGAGCTGTCCGTTCTCCTTTTTCCCAGTGTCTCTTGATACGTTACACCAGTCAGGTTTGGCCCTCTATATTTCATAATAATATGATGTGATTGAAATTCTTCTTGATCCAACTTTAATTTTTACTATTCAGAAATTCCGGGACATAGGCAACCATAGCCAGTCTTGGGAACGTCTGTATTATGATTTTCTGGAGAGTTGCCTTCGTCACGTTACCGAGGTAGACCTTCACGCCAAACGTGAAAAACTTCTCTAACACATTCTCATAACGTCAAATTTTATTCGAAAAAAATTAGTCTTCTGTGCCTCAAAACGTTGCAAACACTTGAAGAACCATATTTCGACGTAGAATATCTTCCTAGATGAAAGTTCCGTCTCGAAAACTCAAATAGTAATACACACTAACATCTTCTCAACACACACATCCTTCGCGAAGGCTCAAAATCAAACGGTAGCACTTACCATTCTATTTGTTGCTGATCACAACAAACAAACTCTAACTTCATACACATACTTACACACCTCCCCCCCCTCAATAGACACCCAATAGAGATAGGATCTCAGACATCCGACACAAGCATAATTGCGCTATAAAAGAAATCCAAAATTTTTGGTCAACACTTCCAAACGACTTCGAAATTTTCTCTGGAGAGCTGCTTGGTTCCCGATCAATGCAAGTCACATAAGCCAAGAAATCTTCGCAGACTTCAATATTAAGACGGAGTCAATTAGAAACCGCAATGTATGATATAAGCCGAATAGTCATCGCAAACCCTAAACCGGAAGTAAGCTTAGCTCTTGTCCTAACCCAGCTCATTCGTCTCAAACATCTCAAGATATAGTATCAAAGAACCGATACGAGAGTCCAAAATATGTCCCTTCGATTATATTTGTACGTTAATGAAACTCTGCGAACTAAAAAGTGTTCGAGTATTCTCATTTTATACTATGACAGCTGTAGCGATCCGCTGAGCGTCATAAATGAGGTGACAATTCACACTCTTTCTCTCATCTATGATAGCTACTCTATACAATTTTAAAATGAGATAATCCACGACTTCATAAATTCAGAGCAAACAGCTTACATGGATGGTCTCGAGGCCGAAAAAGGTTCAATATAAATAGCCATCGGCAACATGCTCGAAAATCTCTAAACGACACATAACTAGACCGTATAGGTCTCAGTGGAAAACTGGTCGTAATAATCTTAACTCCAAGACGAACTACGAAAGGATTGATCACTTTGACAAGGGTACGTAGGATACTTCATAAGGTTCAGCGCCAATCTTATTGTATTCCATCTTAGAACAACTTCCACTTTCAAAAAAAAATGGTTTCGCCAATGGACCTTTTCAGCCATTGATTCAACCTAACACGTCTATCACCACCTCGTAAGAAAATACACGAAAAAGCTTACGATCTGGGGGCTAACTGTTGGGGTCAAAATGGGTCATGCCAAAATCAACGGCTAAAATCCTCTGAGAAATTGTGCCTTAAATAGATTGGAACTAGAAATGTCAATTAAACTATATGACATAAGCCAAACAATTTTCAATAGGGATACAAGAACAATATTTGTATATTTCATTCCGGAAAAGGAAGAAAATAATTTCTATACAAGCATCAAAAGATTAGAAAAACGTTCTTGTGGAAGGTTTTTGCGATAAATGACGAGTTTTACGAAACAGTCTTTCGTCAAACAAAATTCGGAAATTTTCCGTAGAAAACCATCACAGTATAATTTATGAGATAATCTTCTGTAAAACAACTTTTGTAAAATGCTTACGGAAAATGCTGTTTTAAAGCAAACACAATAGTTCCAAAAGTACACAAAACTATCAGCAAAGGGAACAACCACAAAAAAATCTTCCTTCTCGCCAGCAGGCGGCCAGACCATCCTATACGTTCCTTGTCGCCAGCACGGGACCACACTAACTCTTCCTCTTGCAAGCAGGCGACCACACTGACTCTTCCCCGTCGTTAGCAGACGACTACACCGACTCTTTTTCGTCGCCAGTAGGCGACCAGACCATCGTATCCATTCCACGTCGCCAGAAGGCAACGACATCGACTCTTCCTTGTCGCCAGCATGCAACCAGACCATACTCTCTGTTCCTTGTAGCTAACAGGCGACCACACCGACTCTTCCTCATCGCCAACATATGACCAGCCCATTCTCTCTGTTACTTGTTGCCAACAGGTGGCCACACCTCCTCTTCCTCGTCACCAGCAAGCGACCACACCTCCTCTTCCTCGTGTCTAGTAGGCAACCAAGCCTCCCTCTCGTTGTCGCCATGAGGAAACCAAGTATCCTCTCCATTTCATGTCGCCATGAGCCAATGACACCGTCTTCCCTGTCTCATGTCGCCATGAGGCGGTATCAACCTTGCTTTGTCTCGATCGAACTGTATCTTGGATTTTTCGTTGCAAATTTACGATAAAAGTAGCAAAGACTTGTTTTCTCGTAAAATCTCAAATCCATTGTATGAAACGATACGGTTAACTTAACACCATTGTTATTCGACTATGCAATTGGTTTTCATAATATAGAACTAACATCTTACAGAAGGTGACTTCTCTGAAAAAAACGTAAAAACATTTAAGTGAAAACGGCCCGAGAAGGTCTAAAACGCGGCCAAAGCCCACTTACGACTTTTGATGAGAATGTGCCCAAACTACAATGAAAGTTTACTTGATTTTCTTAGAAGATCAATGGAAAGAAGATAATCAAAGATATTTCCAAGATAATCATGAAGATCGAAAGGACAAGGAAGATTTCCGCAAAGAGGGCAACTCGAATAAGGGGCAGAAAAGGAAAGACGACCGACCTTGGAGGCATATATAAGAGGAACCAAGGAGAGGAGCGCAAAAGACAATTTTTTTAGACTCCTAAAACTCTTTGCACGTAGAAACCTTGAGTTATACTCTCGATAAGCTTGGTTTCTATGACTGGCACTCGATTACTAGACGAATTCGCATAGACAGTTTGAACTATTGTTCCACTCTTTTAATTTAACTACATTTTGCTTGATCCTCGAAAGGGGTACGTAGCAGCCTTCCATAGGGTTTAGTCCAAAATCAACAAAATATTTTCATATCTTTTTCGTCTTTTGTTATCGAGTTTTGACTCAACTATGTTTAAGGTTTTAGGTGGATAGAACTAGGGAACTCGCTGAATGTTCTTGCAGCCGAAGCCTTTATGATCTTTTGTAATGATCGCAACGCTCTTACGTGGATTCAAAATAAATATCTACTTTTTCTAATTTTGTTTTGTTATCTTTCTCTATTTACCGTATTTATTTGATCATTTGTCGTTGGCTCTCGCTGAGAATACATACCTCAAGGAAAGTAAGATATTCTTTGCTTTCCTCCGTTCATTAAATCCACAGTGTAAATTTCGGTTCCCAGAAAGAGAAAAGTTAGAGAGAGAAAATTGGAAAGAGACAGATGTGGTTGAGAGATATGGGGAAACCCCTCCCCCCCCAAATGGGTTTAATACATGTCTTCATCGATTTTGGAGAGGGAAAATTAGGAAAATATGAGAGGGAAAATTCAAAAAAATTGACGGAATTTTTTTTAAAGGATTTTTGTGCTTGAAGTTTCACCACGTTTTTGTAATTTTACTGAAGCCTTCAAAGTTTTACTTTCCTAGAATCCATTCATCATCATCGCTAAACTTCAAATAATGTCCTTCAAAATCAAAATGTATGTTTGTAGAAGAAGAAGCCATTATTTGCTGTACAAAAAAATAAACCATTAAAGTTAAACATAGTTATACAATTATAACATTAAAGTATATTAAATTATACCTATTTATACAATTATGTTACTAAAGTTATACTAAGTTATACCTTGTTATGCAGTTTTGTCAGTGAAGTTTCACCTAGTTACACATTTTTACAGTTCAACTAATACCAAGTTATACAAAGTTATAACAGTCTAATTTAACCAAATTTGTCAGTTTTACCGTGTAACTTATACCATAGTTATATACTAGGTTTTCTAATTGTTTCTCCTCTTCAATTCAAAATAATAACTAGCTTCTGATTCTCGACATTCTAGCAATCCTAATGATTATACCAGTTGTTGATTATCCTATTCTCTAATACACAGACAATCCATACTTTCCAATCCTAAATTACTTCATTTAAACTCAAATAAGAAATCTTCTATCTAATATCACAACCACAAATCTGTAAATCGTGTATGGTGGATTCAAAATATGGGGTTTACGACGATTTAAGATATAGACCAAGAGAATGTCTTACCTGAAGTTGATCTGAGCTCGGTTGGGGATCATTTGCTCAATGCTTTAGCATACAAGCAAGTTGATTTGAGCTCGGGTTAGCTCAACATCGACTAGTTCCGAGAAGAGATAGAGAGAGAGAGAGAGAGGTATATTTATTTAGAAAGGGGAACTTTAAACATTCATCATTCTTATGAAGAGTACGTAAGAATTAGTAAGAGTACGAGAGATTATTTTTGCCTATTAAGAGCATATGAGATTATTCCTCCTTAATAAAATTTAATAAAATAATAGAAAGTGGGAGATAGGGTGAGTAAAGAGGGAGGATGGGCTCTTCACGAAGAAACTAACTTATAATGTGAAGAGACTGGAAAAGTACGTAAGAATTAGTAAGAAATGGACACTTTAAACATTCATCATTCATATGAAGAGTACGTAAGAATTATTAAGAGTACGAGAGATTATTTTTGCTCATTAAGAGCTTATGAGATTATTACTCCTTTAGAAAAACAATGAAATAGTGGAAAGTAGAGAGAGGGTGAGTAAAGAGGGAGGATGGGCTCTTAACGAAAAAATTACCTTATAATTTGAAGAGACTGGAAAAGTACGTGTCTGTTTCTTATTTCAAAACAAATATAGTAATAACAATGTGCCCTGCTTGAGAAACTAATCACTATTTTTTAATCTTGTGAGAGTTCTTAATACACGTTTGATTCTTATTTATTTCTTTATTAATTTTGGTTATCTGTTTTTTTCTTTTCAATCAACTTAGGTATGGATTCTCCATATATAATATTTTAGGTCATAAATTCTTTAGGGCTGCCAGTACACGTATGAACTAAAACCCATGCAATACGTTTGGGACTCTTTCTGGCACGTCTCTACTGGTAAAGCAGTATTCTTTTATTTTTGAAGTATTTTCTCCATCCGAAAACATGCTGTCGAATTGTAAAGAATAGTCCTTTTTAGTTTTTAACTCAGCAATGTCCCTCTCTTTTCGATTTTTGCTTTCTTATGTTTTTCTATTTATTTAAATAACTCTCGTCATTACGTTGTTTCCAAGTTATGTCACATATGCATACTGGTACGTTAAGAATATGATTAAGGCTTCTCCAGTATATTTATTGATAATCTAATCCATACTTATTGATATATAAGTATCGTTTAGTTCTTGTGTACCACAAACCACCCTTGCATCTTTAATCAACATCTCAACTCAAACACATCTGAAAAACTTTCCTTACAGCCCGAGAAACCTCTTCCAAAACCCTCAAACAGAGCTTTAAAGTAAAAAATGGCAACAATGGCTGAACTGTGGACTAACACAGGGTCTGCGCTAGCAACCCTTATGTTCATATATACAATCTTCAACCAATACTTCCCTGGGTTCGGAGACAACCTCCAGCCCTTCATTCAACGCCTCGCTCGTCTATTCGACCCTTACATCCAAATAACATTCTTTGAATACACCGGTCAAAACTTCAAGCGAAGCGTGCCCTACGATGCTATTCAGAACTATCTCAGCAAAGACTCCTCTGTTAGGGCCAAGAGGCTTAAGGCCAACACTGTTAAAGGAAGCAAATCTCTTGTGCTTAGCATGGATGATTATGAGGAGATCACTGACGATTTCGAGGGCATCAAGGTTTGGTGGCAGTCGAATAAAGAGGAAACCAGGAAGGAGTCTTTCTCGTTCTACCCTGGTGCCGATGAGAAGAGATACTACATGCTCAGGTTCCATAGACGTGACCGGGAAGTAATTCTAGAAAGTTATATAACCATGTTATTCGGGAGGGGAAGGCAATAAAGCTGAAGAACAGAGAGAGGAAGATTTATTCCAATAGTTCCAGTGAGGACCACGGAAACAAGACAAAATGGAACCATGTTGCATTCGACCATCCCGCCACGTTTGATACTCTAGCGATGGATAAGAAGAAGAAGGAGGAGATTAAAAGAGATCTGATCAAGTTCAGTAAAAGCAAAGACTACTACCAGAAGATTGGGAAAGCTTGGAAGCGAGGGTATCTTTTGTATGGACCACCCGGGACAGGGAAATCTACAATGATTGCTGCAATGGCGAATTTCTTGGATTATGATGTTTATGATCTTGAGTTGACAACGGTGAGGGATAATACACAGCTACGGAGGTTATTAATTGACACTTCGGCGAAATCAATCATTGTGATTGAAGATATTGATTGTTCACTTGATCTCACGGGACAAAGAAGGCAAAAGGAAGATGGAGAGGAAAAGACCGTTCTGAAGAAGATGATGGAAAATGAAGATGAGAATACAGAGAGCAAAGTTACTCTATCAGGGTTGTTGAATTTCGTTGACGGATTATGGTCAGCTTGTGGTGGGGAGAGGATCATTGTATTCACTACAAATTTTGTAGACAAGCTAGATCCCGCTTTAGTTCGAAAAGGAAGAATGGATAAGCATATAGAGTTGTCCTATTGCTGTTTTGAAGCGTTCAAGGTATTGGCAAAAAACTATTTGGATGTGGAGGAGAGTGAGCTTTTTGAGGAGATAAAGAGGTTGTTTGAGGATGATGAAATCAAGATGACACCAGCAGATGTTGCAGAGAATCTGTTACCTAAATCTGAAGACGAAGGATCAGAGACATGTTTAAAGCGTTTAATCGAAGAATTGAAAGAAGCAAAGGAGGCAGCAAAGAGGAAGGTCGAGGAAGAGGTAAAGCAGAGTAAGTAAGGGAAGAAGAAAAAGAGAAAGCCCAAAAGAAGGAGAGCAATAAGACATGCTTATCCCAATCTAATCTATTAAAACAGGAGTACAAATAGGAAATACCCCTTAATTTTCCACAAAAATTACAATTCTCTGCCACTGGTATTATCCCTACATCCAAACACAAATTAAATCACTCTTTACATGGACATATGCTCATAATAAGCCCATTACTAATTTGTTTGACCCCAATAATTATATTTTGTATATTTGTAACCATAAAATAAATTTTATTATTTCTTTTTAGCAGAGTCTATATCGCTACATCAAAACCATCTTTAAATTACTAAACCGAGAAATTGAAATAAATGTCAAAAACATATATCTTATATTCTAAAATAAGTAATTTTTACTTATATTCTAAAACATATATTTGAAGTACAATTAGTACTTAACCCTAACTTTTTTAATATTTACCATTGAATGCCACTAGACTTAAACACAATTGTTTAATAACTTAACAACCCTGCCCAAAATTTTTTACAAAACCAAGTGCACCTAAACTCACGTGGTTTGTTATTGAATATGCCTCAGTTTAAAATTATTCTGCAGAAATCAAAACAAATGTGATTCAATACTAAATATGACACGGTCTAGAAGATCAAAACCAATAATTTAAAGTTTGGTTCACCACATAAAAAAAAATTGTGTAAATACTTAACCACTTGATTTCGATCCAATATATATCATGATTAAAAAATCATTATCAATGAACTGGTTTAGCAAACATGTCATTTATACACAAATTAATAGGTTATCTGCAAACATATCGAATACATAAATTAATATTGTAAAAGAAATAATTATAAGATAGACTATTATCTGCAAATCCACCGGTTTAAATTCTGAATTCAGATTTTAGTTTAACCTACCTATATTCTGTATGTACACGATATTATTTGCAATATATAAATATATTTAAATTATACATTATAAAAAACTAAACGTTTTTGGGTTATCAAAATCTTCTATATCTTACAAAAACATTCCTAAAATATAGACAATCAATTAATTTTTTCTAACTTATCCATATTTGACAAATATTCATAATCTTTTTCTGTTATCACTAATTATGGTGAGTATGTATTCTATAAATAAAAAAAGTTATATCCATACTTTTCTCATGCGATCTTAGCAATTAATTAACCATATATATTTTTAGCTAAAATTTACAAATATATGCTATTAACTGAATTTGTTTTAAAAAAGAAATATTATAGCCATCTATACTATTAACTTATGTATTAGTACAAATCATGGACACATTATACATATAAGGGTCTGCCTAGAATGACGATACATATTATTGTAAAGAGAATAATAATTTAATTGTTTATCATTAACTAACTTATTTGTTAAAAAGTAATCAACAAAAAAAAAGATGAGAAAAATTTTAACACCGACAAAAAATTATAAACAAACAAAAAAATTGGGTATAATTTTCTATAAAAAAATATGTTTGCCAATAATATTTGGGTTTCTACAAAATTTAGTTATTATTCTTTCCCATCTTTATTACAATTTTTATCATAATTACCCATTCAATTTATTTGTATGATTAGGTGGGTTTAGCACAATTTATTAATATCATAGCTTTTTTGTATGTGTATATAGATTTTACAAATAACAAAACAATAAAAAAATATTTTTGGATTATAACAGATTGAAGGAAATAATTGTTTTTAATCAAATACACCTCCAACTAAAACATATTATAGTTTTAATATCTTCATAAATTTAACAGATATTATATAGATTTCATAATAACAATGTGTAAATATTATTTTACATTATTATTTATATAACTAAAATTTATATTTTAAAAATATTTAATTTTATATTGCTAATAAATTGTGGAATTTAGTGTCAACGTATTTATATTAGATTAATTATACTAAAAATATCCATAAATTGATTCTTAGTAATATATTTTCCAATCATCAGATATTAATGTAAAACAAATTTAATCAATATATTATATGAAATATATGAAACAAAGCCCAATTTTAAACAGTACATGTTTTGTAAATTTAGCAAGATAAAAGTATTTATATTATAGAACGTATAATTATATAATGGTGACATGAAAAACAAATACCAACATTTAACAAAAAGTGAAAACCATCATTCGCACGGACACATAAATCAATATCTAGACTTTGATTAATTTAATACTTATCTCTACCTATGGAGGATAATATCAAGATTTGTTGATTACAATTTTATTAAATATATAATTAACTTTCACAGTAAACAAAATATAAACTATACATTACTTGCTGTATAAACGTAATTATTTTCTTAGTTATTTTAAAATTTATAATATATTTTCTTAAATAAACAGTACATGTTTTGTAAATTTAGCAAGATAGAAGTATTTATATTATAGAACATATAATTATATAAACAAATATCAACATTTAACAAAAAGTGAAAAGGAAAGACCATCTATCGACGGTGAAGGCCTGATATCGATCGACGGTGAAATCAGAAGGAAGTGCGAACGAGATTTGATATGTCCACAAGAATTATTAGACAAGCTCTTGCATGTGCCTAAAATCCTAGTTTAATGAAGTCTATTATGGTACAAAACCTACTCTCATAGTCGTCCATGTCCTACTTTCGAGATCTTAGTTAGCTACTTTAGAATGCAAGCATTAATCACAACTCAATTGATGGATATTAACTTAACTAGTAATCCTAATTTTAGGCTAATCCATGAGTGCTATCATGCAACCCTAAATCCAGTTGATGACTACTCAGACATAATCAAAGGAAGAACAATAGTTTGAATATAATGCATAGATAAAATATTGGGGTTCCAATACAAATATCCCTAAGGAGTTATGAATCTTCTCCCCTAAAAACCTAGAGCTATGTAAGTTGTGTCAAGCCTTGCATATGCTTTTACTTGCACACTCTGCATGCCCTCAATACATAAGTATAAATATAAAAACCCTAAAACTTAGGTCAAAACTCGTCCAGGGCATTCTTGTCATTTGTCTTCTAAACTTGGGCTTTTAAATCGGCTGTCTGCGAGTTGGGCGTCGATCGATGGCAAGTGTGCAACATCAATCGACCTTGGTCTTTTATCATTGATCGACTCCAAGGTTGTGTCGTCGATCGATGACAGCCTTGTACTTCGACTCCTGAAATGGTCATTTACGGATTCCTCTCCTCTAAATCCTTCAAAAGCTCCAAGTATCTCCATACATCTCCAAACGTTCCTGGACCTGTAAATAATCCAAAACATATCCTAGACACATATAATAGACCTTAAATAGAGCCTATAAAATGCCCTAAACCTGGTAATAAATAGACTATATCAACTCTCCCAAACTTAACATTTTGCTTGTCCTCAATCAAACTAAGCCTGTGAAAAGGTTTTGAAAAGGAAACTCACATAATGTCTAAGTATAACTGTCACCTTATTTTGTTGCAACCACATCCTATCAAGTTAATCACAGAGAAACTTTATATGCAAAATCCTAGTATAGCAACCAAATCTATTCTACCAACAACTTAGCAAATACTAGTCTGACTCACCCCTCTACTGGTTTCATTTCTTTTCATAAAATAAAGGTGTAGGCTTTACCTTGGGAGTATCGATTAAAGGAGACATGAAATCTACCTCTGCAAGTATCTAAACAACTAGGCACAAAGTCTTCTCTGATTCCTTTCTTCCCCATTTTCTCTCTGCATCTTTCTAGATCTCAAACTTAATGGACAATAATGATGAAACAATCCATCTTGCCATCTCATTTTCGATTTTCTTCTTCTTCTTTTTTCTTTTATTTTTTTATTTTTTTTATTTTACCTTTTGGGCAAAGTTGTAGGTGAATAGTGGGGTCATCAGTAATGTACCTACCTCTCACTTCCAACAATGTGTGATCGTTCCTCCGGATTAGAATATAGGGGTCATAGGTGATTTACTTACCCCTCTGCATCTCGGGAAGTCATCTCAATCTTTTAAGCTATTAGATAGATGCTGAAGAGAAAGAGAGAAGGGAACCAAATGTGCAATGACTTGTACCTACAGACTTGCAAAAGGAATCCGATCCAGTGTATACCAAGCCCCAAAGCAAGCAGATAATCTCAGGATTAGTGTTGGAAATCAGCTTCAGTTCCTTCAAACTTTCCAAGCAAAGTGGCAAGATGATTCACTTTGGTATCTCTAGTAGTCTCTGCAAACATCCTTCTAAAAATGGGGCTAAAGTGTGGTTAGTCAATAATAAATCTTGATCATAATTCACTTCTAGACTCAATAAAACTTATATATAGTAAATAAAGCTTAAAACAAATCAAATATCATCAGCAAACCTTCCCCAAACTTAAATTACATTGTCCCCAGTGTAATCCGTCCCGGATTGGATTAGGAAAAATTAAATCATAAGTAAATAAATTAAGTAAAAAACTCGATACCAGACTCTGTAAAAGAGTATCGATCGATGGTAGGCGTGTGTAGTTGATCGATGGTCGCGCTCCAGTGTCGACTGATGGTGCTTCTATGTTGTCGATCGATGGTGGACTCAGATAGTCTATAAAACAAAGTAAAATTCGAAATAAATAGTAGTATAAGTAAAAACGAAATAAAACATTACTAAACAGTGGGTTGCCTCCAACTCAGCGCTTGGTTATAATCTTAAGCTCGAAGTTGTGAGCTCTGTGACTAGTATGGAGTTGGGTCAACACTTGGAAGACAAGCGTTTACATCTTCTTTGCTCTTCTGAAACCATGTACTAATGAAGCTCCTCATTGCCTTATCTCCTCTGGTTTTCTCTTTCCTTGTAATTGCTCTAGCAAACTCCATTGAATGCATTCCTTCTTGTAGTTTATCAATACTGCACTGTGGCATGCTAAGTCTGGCAGCTGTAGTTTCTGTAAATCCTCCAATTGCTGAGAAATATCTTCCTTCATCAAGCTCTGAGAAAAAGCAATCTCATTGAACCTATCTTCCAATTCTGTTTCCACTGTCGTCTTCTGTTCGTTGTCTTCAGTGTCGATCGATGGCCTGGTGTTGACGTCGATCGATGCTAGTCCGTCTGACCCAATTGCATGCTGTCTCTGAACAATATCAAAATCTTGCTTCATCTCATCCATGCGTGCAGTCAAACCGGGTGAGGCAGTTGTCTATAGGATAGTAGACATCATCCAGCCTCTTGTAGAAAACATCCAATGACATCTCTTGAGCTTTGTAGATCTCATGCACAATATCATCAATCTCTTCTTTGTTGTATGTTTGTTGATTCTTCCTAGACATAGCGATCTTTGCTGCATTATCTGGTAAACATATGTAGCTCTGCTCAAAAAATTAGCTCTCTCTAGAACTGCTCTGATGTCGTTACCTTTCTCATTAACTACTCTTTTGTCTGTAGCTCGTGCATTACAATTCTCATCTCGGTAGATGACATACTCATATTTATTTTCCAAGCGGAAAAGTCTGTTGCTCTCAATATCAAAAACTCTCGTACCTTGCTCGAAACGCCAGTCGATCGATGACCTGATGTTGTTGTTGATCAATGGTGGGAAGTTATAGGTATCATAAAGAAGAAATTTGGGTACCTCTGGAAAGGATATGTCGATCGATGTTCGGTGGGTGCCGTCGATCGATCGATACTTGGGAGTCTATGTAACACTACAGATCGTTTCATTCTTCTGCCACTCATTGTCGATCGATGATGTATGATGCGCGTTCATCGATGAGTCTTGCTGCTGTTCAAATATATTACCCGATCTATTAGCCATAATAAGAAAATCTGCTACATCCTCCTTCGATAAATGTAGGATTCTCCCATGAAGAACCTGTCACGTCCCTCTGGGTCTCTGAAAATTCTTAACACATCTGGTCTAAGATTACCAATATCTGTCTCTTCTACTCCATGTTCGTGTTCTGGTTCGCGTCTGATGTCGTTCAACGCTTTATTATCCACTCTCGCGTTCATTACCCAGCCAACATCTTCTGATGCCAGGCCGCGATATTCATTCTACTCTTCCTCTCTGTAAGCTTTTTTGTATCCATCGCATACCGGATGTGTTTCGATTGATGGTTTATGGTGACCGTCAATCGATGCCCGATAACCAGACTGTTGCACGAAAAGGTTTCCAGCTCCATTAGCCATGGCGAAAATATCTGCTATATCTTCCCTCGTGACATTTAGTAGTCTGCCATCCATAGCTCTTGCGTGACCGTCTGGATCTGTCATGATACCAAACTCATGTGGTTCTAGATAACCATATTCCTTCTCGCGTTCTGCAGCTGAATCTAGTTTGGATGCTGCTTCTTGGTCAGTATCGATCGATTGCATAGGGTTACCGTCGATCAAAGTCGATTTCCTGAGTCGATGAAAAATATGAAAACACCAGGATCTTCCATATCAATACCACGATACTTGATCATCTCTTCTTCTCTGTAGTCTTCCTCGTACTCCGGGTAGGCTGTGTTGTAACCACCATCTGTGTGGCAGTTGTTGATCGGTTCTGGAGTGTTAGTGTTGATCGGTTTTGGAGTGTTAGTGTTGATCGATAACAAAGGGTGGGTGTCGACCGATTGCTGAACTGCAAAGCATGTCGATCGATAGTTTGGGCTGGGTGTCAATCGATGCTCCATCCGCCGACTCTTCGTCGAAGTCATAATCGAAGAAGCATGTGGCCACAAGTTCTGCATTATCACTGAATTCAATAAGAGTAGCCTTGTTTTTACTCTTGATAGGTTCATAGAAAATATTTTGATCAATTAGAGATAGATACAACCTGTTTAATTTCATATCGCAGATAGCTCCCAC
The DNA here is from genome assembly GCA_905132765.1 of Moricandia arvensis. Taxonomy (NCBI): domain Eukaryota; kingdom Viridiplantae; phylum Streptophyta; class Magnoliopsida; order Brassicales; family Brassicaceae; genus Moricandia; species Moricandia arvensis. The sequence continues at coordinate 169,474 of CAJHQP010000396.1, read as the reverse complement.
GGTAGCCATGAATGCTTTTCCAAGTAGTAGTGAAGAGTTCTAATCTATCTTGATGTCCATCACGTGGAAGTCTACTGGAACTAGGGTGTTGTTAACCTGCACTGGAACATCTTTTACCATCCCTCCTGAGTTCACTTTTGAGCAGTCAACAAATGTGAAGAAATCATTGGAGGGTTCCACTTCCAGGTTCAGCTCCTCTGCCATAGTTTTTGGCATAATGCTCACTGATGAGCCCGTATCACCGAGGGCATTGGGGTATTCGTTTCCCTTGATAAAGCATGGAATCACAAACTTCCCAGAATCACTTTTCTTCTTCAGACATGTTCTTTTTTTCATCTATTCTCTGAGATGATTGAACATGACCTCTATATCATCGTTTGTCGCCCTTGTTTCCCTGAAAAACATCCATAAACTGCGAGTATAATAAGCTTCATCAAAAGGAGCTTTCAGCTTGTCAAGGTTACACTAGAAAGACTTAGCTCCATTTAACTTGAACCTAATCTTGACTTCAATTCTCCTTGTTATGGGCGTTAGATCAGGGAAACGAGAACACACTCAAGACTTCTTATTCTTTCTATCCATCTTGCTGATCCTGAGTGGCTAGTTCATTTTTAGCTAGTTCCTACCCTGGACCTTAGCATTTATTCCACCTTCATGAATTTTTTTTCAGTGTTATATGTGCAGATATGTGCAAAAAGGTTGGAGACGAAATGATCCACGCAGCCTCTTACTTGTTACTGCTGCAGAAAATCAGACCAGTCAAAGAGAACATGCGAATTAAGGGGAACAACCACTCCATAGCCAATGAACCGCGAGAAAGGGTGGAGAACCAGAACGGTTGCGAAATCAAAACCACCAGTGGCACTCATAACCATCACTTGTTACCTCCTTCTTCGTCACATCATGGCCAAAAAAAGAAAGAAAAAAAAACGAGAATAAGGTGATGGAGAAAGGGAAGAATTCAAAGAAACATGATCCACTAGGAAGGTTGAGTAAAAGAGTGAGCACCGAGTTGAAATAACAAGGAGCATACGGATGATCAGGGCAATTGTTCCAGAGAGAGAGAGAGAGAGAGAGCAGGCAAAAGCGAGTGGAGGCAGTGGATGTCAATGGATCTATCCTCTCTTGCAATTTTGCGCAATATCCTGCATCCTCTACAAAGAAATGGTAACCCATAAACACTAATTAGCTTCACCTAAACACTTAAATAGTATTTTTCACACCTAGAACAGCCTACCCTTACAAATGCCTATGATAAGAAGCTCACGCCACTTTTAATTGAATGTAAGGAGCTTTGTCTGGAAGGTGTGACTTTTGCAGGTTTGAGATATAGAGTATGGAGACGATCTTGAACAGCAGTCAGTGGGGTTTTGGTAAGGGTGTGTTGTCCTAGTTTATTTTCTTGTATGGTTCAGAGATTCGTGGTTAAAGTATGGTTATCAAGATTAGAAGATTTCCCACACTTTCAAACCTTTCTCCTCTTGCTTGATACTTCACATTGTTTGAGGACAAACAAGGATCTAAGTCTGGGAGAATTAATATAGTGTTTTTTTGACACATTTTTCATATATTTTCTAAAGTGTTTTCAGGTCTTTATCGAGTCTGTTTAGTTCTTTTTGGGTCATTACATGTCTGGAGTAGGTTAAGAAGCTTTAGGAGGGACACATGCAGAAAATAATGAAAATGGAAGTTTTTCTGCGTTTAAACCGAGCGGAGCAACCTGATGGGTGTTCCTGAGTGAGCGGAGCAAGCGATTGCCTGCTCCTATGGCAGAGATTTTTAAGGAAACCTCTAACCTTTCGGGATTTGCCCTAATCATCCCTATTTTTTCTCCTGCAGCCATCAGAGACCTGCAATATATCTTTTCTTATTTCTATTATTTTTCTAGACTACTTTTTCACAAGAAACCAAACCTTAGAGATTTTTACTTTGCAATTTGCTACCTTAGAAGGGAGAAGGCCATCTCTCTCGATTTAGAGAAGAACCCCCTCAACCTTTTTCTCTTTTATTTCAGCAATATTTCATGTCTTCTCTTATTATGATCTCTGTGTTTTCTTGTTTCATGGCTGAGTAGTTTGCTAGGTTAACATAGGGTGTTTAGGGTGTTAGATCGTATGGAGATAGACATAAATAAGTATTGAATTGATTGCTTTTGTTCATCAACAATCTTAAAGCTAGCATGAAACTGATAACTTGATGTTCGATCCTAAGTTAATCCATTCATAACTGTGTAATAAGTTGCTTGACATGTTTTGAATGAGTAGAGCATCCCTAATCAGGGAAAGTAGATATTAGGGTGTTCTGCGAACTAATCAGACTTTCTCTCTACTGTTCATAATCAGCTAAGACCAAGCAAGAGCTTAGGTTTCGGAGGTTGATCAATGAAAGGAGCAGCACCACGAAAGTGGGCTGTTCTAGTATTGTGATCTGAGTTTTAGGCTTGTTCTTGAATTGAACTTGAATAATTGTGTGGCTCATACTTGATTAACACCTGTTACATCACCCTAGGTTAGCATCTCGTTAATCTGAAACTTAAACCAACCTGCTTGTTGCTCTCTGCGATTTTCTTACTTTAAAACGAATTAATTTTCTTAGCTTAATATTGATCCCATAGAAATAAAGTGTAACCATTGGTCTCTGTGGATTCAATCCTAAAGTGCTACATCGACATACCATTCAATTGTGGTAGTGTGTACATTAGGTTAATTGGTGTGCGCATACATGCTGACTAAACAGTGGGTTGCCTCCCACTTATCGCTTGGTTATAGTCTTTAGCTCGACGTTGTGAACACCTATGACTAGTATAAAGTTTGATCAACACTTGGAAAATAAGTGTCTACATCTTCTTTGCTCTTCTGAAACCATGTGTTAATGAAGCTCCTTATTCCTCATCTCCTCTAGTTTTCACATTCCTTGTAATTGTTCTGAAAAAGTCCATTAAATGTATCTCTTGTTGTAGTTTCTCAATACTGCTTTGCAGCATTCTAAGTCTGGATGTTGTAGTCTCTGATAAATCTTCCAATTGCTGAGAAATATCTTCCTTCATTAGGCTCTGAGAAAATGCAATATCATCGAACCTATCTTCCAATTATGTTTCTGCTCCCGTCTTCTGCTCGTGGTCTTTAGGGTCGATCGATGACATGATGTTGCCGTCGATCAGTGCTCGGTTTTCTGCCCCAATCGCATGCTTTCTCTGAACAGTATCCAAATCTTGCTTAATCTCATCCATGCGTGCAGTCAAACTGGTGAGGCAGGTGTCTATATGATAGTAGACATCATCCAACCTCTTCTACAAATCGTCTAGTGAAATATCTTGAGTTCCATAGATCGCATTCACAATATCGTCAATCTCTTCTCTGATGTATGTCTGTTTATCCTTCCTAGACATAGCGATCCTTGCTGCATGTTCCGGTAAACATATGTAGCTCTGCTGAAACAAATTAGCTCTCTCTAGAACTGCTCTCATGTCTTCAGCTTGCACATTTACTACCCTTCCGTCTGTAGCTCGTGCATTACCATTCTCATCTTTGTAGATGATATACTCATCTTTCTTTTCCCAGCAGAAAAGTATGTTGCCTTCAGTATCGAAAGCTCTCGTACCTTGCTTGAAACGCCAGTCGATCGTTGACCTGATGTTGTTGTCGATCGATGGTGGGTGGGAAGTATCTGGACCATTACGAATCTGCTCGTGTCTCTGTTCCTCAATATCAACCAATGCTGAATGGTGTGCGTCGATCGATGGCTGCTGATGCTGTCCAAATAAGGGCATCTGCTACATCCTCCTTGGATAAATGTAGGATTCTCCCATGAAGAGCCCGTGCTCTTCTGAAAATTTTGAACTCGTCTTGTCTGAGAGTACCAATATCTGTCTCTTCTTCTCCATGTTTGTGTTCTGGTTCGTGTCTGATGTCATTCAAAGGCCATGAGTAGCCTGTGATCGATGCTGGATTATCCACTCTCGCGTTCATCACCCAACCAGCGTCTTCTGAAACCAGGCCACAATATTCAATTTGCTCTTCCTCTCTGTAATCTTCATTGTCTCCTTCGCATATTGGACGTATGTTGATACAAGCCTAAGCTATCAAAGGCTGTATGATCCTTGGATCAAAGAAGATGGACGACCCAACAAGAGGGTTGGTTTGTACAATCGATATAATCGACTATAGAACCGGCTGGATGGAAGCGTTGATGATGGTACTGGATAGAATGGGTTGCTGACTGATTCCACAATCAACCACAAAGTAGGATGCCTGATTACACAAGCAGACTAACTCGCCAATCACCAAGACAAATGATTCCACAAAAGCTTGAATGATCAATAAGAACACAAAGACACAATGCCTTGAATAAAAGAAACTAAGTAGCTTATTAGGTTTTTGGTAAAAGATTTGTGTCTTTACAATGACAGGCCTAATGAGATTATATACTGCTCAAAAATATCTAAGGCCAACGTTCATAAACAAAAGAAAAGGAAGAAAATCAAATCAAGCAAACAAATCGGAAATTAGCCGTTGTAAAATCCATAAACTTTCATTCCGGATGGATATTTGGCTGATTCTACTTGGAGATGAAAGATTGATGAATGTAGAATCCATGAAAATTGGTTTCATGGTGAGAAATCTCCTGGTTTGTAAGATATGGCTGATTGACTGAGCATACGTTCTGGATAGTATGATGACTGGTTGAGTAATGGCCATGGAAGACCTCCGGCTCAGAAATGGACTTGATGACCACATCATATCCTCTCCCTTGAAAAAGATTTGACCTCGAAACTGGAAAATCTGCATCAAGATAGAGCAAGTCAGGTTTCATCCTCTTTTGTGATTCTAAGGTCTTACCTTGGTATTGTTTCGGTTTGGGAATGGGTTTCGAATCAGGTCGTTCTCCTTTGAGAAGATAGGACAGGATCACTCCTATGTATCTATCCAGTTTGGAAGGTCTCTCTTTGAGCTGAGAAGTGGTCGTGGCATTTTCTTCCTTGGTGGCAATGGTTTTGATCACCATTGGGAGTGGTGGCTTCTTTTTAAGCAACAAGCTCTTCTCTTTGTAACCTGAAATAATCTGAACATTCTAGGCAAGAAGCAAGTGTATTATATCTGTCTTTAAAGTTTCATAAACAGAGTATTTAGTAAGGTGTAGAGCTTTACTTACTTGGTTACCAGTCATACCATTTGGAATTGATTCAGCATTGGTATTTGTGAACTTTAAAGCATGATCAGCTGGTGAGAAAGTCTCTAGGGTATAATGCTCATTCTCCTCAGGTTGGTAAGCTTCTGGACGTGGTTCATCATTACCTAAACCTTCATCAACATTCTGGATAAAGTGCAAGGGCGTCATACCAGTGTTTTGATAAGTAGAATTAATTGCATTAACTTCAGAAATCAACTCTCATCTTGAACCGAGACTTGAGATATCTCAAGTTTTGGTTTTTCTTGCACAGCAAGGTTTGGCTCTTGACCTTGTTCCTCTCGGTCTACAGGCTCCTTTTCCACCTCCAAACCTGTGTTAACACTTTCGTCCAAAGACAAGGGCATGAAACTTCCATTGGGAATTTGAGAATCTGATTTGATTGGCTCCAAGTTGGTTACCTTAGCTTCAGGTAGTGCTAACTTCTCCGCTCGTTTTGTGGGGGAACCTTTTGCAAGATGACCCTGGATTTGACACCTATAACAAAAACCTTAGGTGGTTTTATAAGTGTTAAAGTACTCACCTTGGTTTCGTTTGCATGGTGTGTATGCACAGGTTTTGAGTTTTGCCTCTTGTTTGCTGGCTGCAAGACTTGGGGCTATACTACTCTCTTAGACACCTCCTGGGCGTGTTGTGTATGATTGCGAGTTGCAAATCTATCCCTCATGACCCCCTTGAATTTTTCCCAAGTGTGTATAGGAGGCTCCTGGAATTTTTTTCTATATTTCTCTTCTCTGTCCCAATACCTTTGAAGCCTTTTCAGTGAGTTGTCCTAGACCATAGGACAAGTATTCCCCCTTTGGAATGGAAATGAACTCGAAGTACCTTTCCATGTTCTCTTCCCACTGAAGATAGTTTCTAGGGTCTTCACTTCTTCCTGAAACCTTATACAAACAAAACTCATCATATGAACCACAGTGTGAATTTAAAGTTACCCCATGTTCATGTAGCTGTTTCGGTTTCAGTTTAACCAAAGGTTTTGGACAGGTTCTTGGGGGTAATTTCCTCATCTCGAAATGTTCATACATCAGTTCTTTGACATCTGACCAATCTGGAGCTGGTTCCTTGAAGTAGAGGCGGCATTCTTCCTCTTGGTAAGCATCTCCTACAAGGGTGTCTAAGGCTATGGACAACTTCTTATGTTCTGGAACTTTGTACTCCCAAAAGTAAATTTCCATGTCTTTTTCCCATCTGGAGTAGTTCTCTTGTCCTGAAAAAGACACAAGTGTTTGAGTTAAAGCTGTTGGACCAAATTCATAAAATTCATCTGTAAATTTTATCCAAGGCTTAGAATAGCTCGTGTTGATGGTATGGCCCTGGTAGTGGTCTGGTGGCTTAGTATCAAGCTGCCCACGACATGGCTCTCCCTCATATCCATCTTCAGTCCATGACTCTCTACACTGGTCGTTTTGTTCATAGCAGTCTCCACAGCTTTGACCTTCCCATGAGTATCCTGGTTCTTCACCCCAATCAACTTCCGAGATATTGTATTCTTCAGCTTTTTCTTCACCCTCCATGGTTGCCAAGATTTAGAACAATGACTTTCAAGAATAAAACTAAATTACTCAGAATCAAGAGGTGTGAGTTAAGAAAAGTTAAAGGAAGGATGAAAAATAGAAGACTAGAAAAATATGAAAGTTTGCAGATTTTTATTTTTTACCTTTTTAATCTTAAAGGAATAACTAATTAATTATTTTTTCTGTTTTTATCTTTTTAGTTTATGGTCGACATAAAAACTAAATAAAAGGGAAAAATAAAGTTTGCAAGCAAAAGATATTGAAAAAAATGGAAAGAACTTGTAAACGCTACCAAAAAAGAAAATCTTTTGAAAAACTCGACCGAAAAAGGAAACTTAGATATGCAACTTAATACTAACACTTTTTATGATTTCTTTTGAATGAAAATAAGAATCTAGGAACTATAAACTCGGTAGAAAGATGAACAGAATGAAGAACACACTTTTTATGATTTTAGTTTTGATTTGGACAGAAATGAAACAACTAGATGCAACAAATGACAAACCGATTTATTTTTTATGGGTTTTATAGTTTTATGAGAAGCTAAAATAGATGCAGCACGAAACAATTATTCTTATGGGTTTTTCTAAGGTTACTCCAGACAGAAACTAGATAAAACAATAACAAACAATTTTTTTATAGATTTTTGATTTATGAATGCAAAAACAGAAATGAAATTAAAACGAATACAAATAAAAAGAGATAAGGATAGATATGACCTGATACGGAAGGAACTTTAGATCTGATACCAGAAATTATACAAGCCTAAGATATCAAAGGCTGTATGATCCTTGGATCAAAGAAGATGGACGATCCAACAAGAGGGGTGGTTTGTACAATCGATCTAATCGACTATAGAACCGGCTGGATGGAAGCATTGCTGATGGTACTGGATAGAATGGGTTGCTGACTGATTCCACAATTAACCACGAAGTAGGATTCCTGATTCCACAAGCAGACTAACTCGCCAACCACCAAGAAAAATGATTCCTCAAAAGCTTGAATGATCAATAAGAACACAAAGACACAATGCCTTGAATAAAAGAAACTAAGAAGTTTATTAGGTTTTTGGTAAAAGATTTGTGTCTTTACAATTACAGGCCTAATTAGCTTATATACTGCTCATAAATATCTAAGGCCAACGTTCATAAACAAAAGAAAAGGAAGAAAATCAAATCAAGCAAACAAAATAGGAAACTAGCCGTTGGAGAGATTGATGGGATTTTGTCTTGAAGATGGGATTTTGTCTTGAAGATGGGAGCTTGAATGATCTTGTATCTGGACGGTTTTAATAGATAGCTGAGATTTTTAGGAACCATCTTTATGCTCTGGAATGTGCTTATATTGTTCTTAGACTGAAGAAGAAAGAGCTGTTGGAGCTTTATTGCAAGAGGCTCCAAATAAGGCAAGTTAAAGCAAGTGTAGATCCTCTTAATCCTATGCTTGCTGGTGCATGGAAGAATGATGGAGAACTCTTATGGATCGTGGATTATGTAACCTGGATGTTTAATATGATCTCCTGGCTTCCATATATAAGTTTGGGTCGGACCAAACTGATTGGATTGAAGACCATCCACAAATAATATCGGTTTGGCCAATTGATGCAAACCGGGCCTATCTTTTAGTCTGATTGGGATCCACCTGATACAGTGAATGGGGGTGCTTCCTAAGGTTTTGTGTAGTGCCTATGAATGAGTTAGAAGGTCGCCTGGTTGTAGTTCTTGAGTTTGGTTTGATGTGAGACCCGAATCTTCCAAATAAGGCAAGTGCTGGACTGGTTTGACCGGTTTTAGGAAATTGATCATAACTTCAATTTCCCTCGCTCTATTCTCCTCATTCTAGGTCTTTTGGAAAGCTAAGAAAACCATCTTGATTACCTAGGTTGGGTTTTGTGAAGGCCTCTTTATGGATCGGCTTGAATCCTTTTCAACAGGCTGATACTCGCAGATGGATGGGATGGGAAACCTCTGTTTTGTAAAATCCATAACTTTCCTGTCCGGATGGATAATTGGCTGATTCCAATTGGAGATGAAATCTTGATGAATGTAGAATCCATGAAATTTGGTTTCATGGTGAAAAAACCACCTGGTTTGTAAGATATTGCTGATTGACTGAGCATAAGCCCTAGATAGTTTGCTGACTGGTTGAGTAATGGCCATGGAAGACCTACGGCTCAGAAATGGACTTGATGACCACATCATGTGTTGATCGATGGTGTATGGTGACCATCAATTGATACTTGATAACCAGACAGTTGTGCGAAATGGTTTCCAGCTCCATTAGCCATGGCAAGAATGTATTCAATATCTTCCCTCGTGACATTAAGTAGTCTGCCATCCATAGCTCTTGAGTGACCGTCTAGATCTCTCATGATACCGAACTTGTCTTGTTGTAGATAACCATATTCCTTCTCGCGTTCTGCAGCTGAATCTACTTTGGATGCTGCTCCTTGGTCAGTATCGATCGATGGCATACGGTTACCGTCGATCGATGTCGATTTCCCGAATTAATGGGAAATATGAGAAACACCAGCCTCTTCCATAGCAATACCACGGTGCTCGATCATATCTTATTCTTTGTAATCTTCGTCGTACTTGGGGTGGGCTATGCTGTAATCACCATCTGTGTGGTAGTTGTTGATTGGTTTTGGAGTGTAAATGTCGATAGATAACAAAGGGTGGGCGTAGACCTATTGCTGAACTGCAAGCGTGTCGATAAATAGTCTGGGCTGGGTGTCAATTGATGGTCCATCCTCCGACTCTTCATCGAAGTCATAATCGCAGAAGCATGTGGCCACAAGTTCTGCATTATCACACAATTCAATCAGAGTAGCCTTGTTTTTTTCTTGACTGGTTCATAGAAAATATTTTGATCAATTAGAGATAGATACAACCTTTTTAATTTCATATCGCTGATAGCTCCCACAATAGCCATTAAAGCTCTTCCAAGTATCAAGGAAAAGTTCCAATCTATTCTGATGTCCATCACATGGAAGTTTACTGGTACTAAGGTGTTGTTAATCTGCACTGGAAAATCTTTTACCATCCCTCCTGAGTTCACTATTGAGCAATCTACAAATGTGAAGGAATCATTGGAGGGTTCCACTTTCAGGTTCAGATCCTCTGCCATAGTTATTGGCATAATGCTCACTGATGATCTAATATCACAGAGGGCATTGGGGTATTTGTTTTCCTTGATAAAGCATTGAATCACAAACTTCCCAGGATCACTCTTCTTCTTCAGGCATGTCCTTTGTTTCATATTTTCTCTGAGATGATTGAACATGACCTCTATATCATCGTCTGTCACTCTTGTTCCTGAAAACAATTCACAATTTGTTAGTATAATAAGCTTCATCAAAAGGAGTATCTAAAGAAATTTTTAAAACTCTTTTGGTAAAGCTATCCATCTCCTTTTCATTTGCTTCTCTGTGTAGATGTTTGGGGATCTTTTGCTTCCTCTTGGAGTGTCCCTCGTCTTCTCTACCAAGATCCATAATTGCAGATGTGTCAGTATACTGTTCTGAAACCGTTGTAGTTAGATGCACAATCAAACTCGCATTGATGCTTAGCAGTCGAACTGGCTTTCTCATATGTCAATCGATTCTCAAGTCACATTGTCGATCAATTCCTCTATATCTCTAGGGGTCAATTGTCTCGTGTAGTTATCGATCGACTTTAGTCGATTCACACAAATCTACCAATTCCGTAGGATTCGCTGTCGATAGATGCTCATTGCCTGGTGTCGATCGACACCCAATGCGAACTGCTGAATGACATCAAACTTTCCACATGAAAATCTACTTCTTGGAGCCTTTCCCTCTCAACTTCCTGCCAAAAATCATCATCAATCAGTGCGTTAACGTGGTGCTTCTGTCCAGCCTCAGTCTTCTTCTTGATCAGGCTCTCATGCCTCCTAATGGTGTCACTTGTTTGCAACACTTGATTCTCCAGCTTCTTCACATGGGTGTTAAGATTTTTGAAATTGGTGTTGAGGTTGAGGTACAACCCATCTATCTTTCCATTGAAATCCATAGTCATCTTAAGTTGTCCCTCTAAAACTCTATCAACCATTGCTTCAATGTTGCTTTCTTGAGACTCTGGAGGAGGATTCTGGTAGTAAGAAGATCCATAAGTTTTGTTGTTGTTGAAGGTCTTTCGATGTGAACCCTAATTAAAGCTACTCCTTTGACCATTCCCATAGGATTTCCTGTTGAAATCTGGATTCCCTTGTCTCTGGAAACCATTCCACCAATGAAGTTCACATCCTCTTCTTCAATCTCATAATCTTTAGACTTTATTGCTTATACTTCTGCAAAAGTGTCATGCTTCCTAAAGAATTTCTGAAAACTATCCAGTTTTGCCTTAACTTCTTCAATCTGATCCTTGCTCATAGTTGGAGTATATTTCTTTCTTTCAAAGTCTGTGTTCTTGGTGTTGCTGTTGGATGCCAGATTCTCAATCAACCTTGTAGCTTCTTCAAGATTTCTAGTGCTGAAATTTCCCTCACTTGTTGTGTCCAAAGCCATCTGATACAATAATCCAATACCTCTATAGAAAGTGCTGAGAAGTTGCACTTTGTTGAACCCATAATGTGGACAATCTCTTTGTTATGATTTGAATATGATCAAGGAGTTTCTGAAAGATTCTGAGGGTTCTTGTGAAAAATAGCAATCTTGGTTCTCAGATCTTTTGCTCTTGCGTCATCAAAGAAGTTACGCAAGAAAGCGTTCTTGATGTAAATCCATGATGTCAAGGATCCTGGTGGTAACTGTTTAAGCCAATATGAAGCTTCTCCAGAAAGTGAGTACTTGAAGACCTTACAAAGGATATAGTCCTTGGGGACTCAATTGCATTTAAATAGCAGTCACTAGATCCTCAAATCGCTCCAGATGATCCATAGGGTGCTCTTATTGTAATCCATTGTAAGGTGTTTGTTCTACAAGTCCGAAGAAGGCAGGCTTGATTTCAAAATCGTTCCTCTGAAAAGCTGGAGGACGACTGGCGGATCTGTTGGCGTAGAACTGGTCTGAACGGCTGTAGTCAGCCAGTGTTCTCTGAGCAGCTTGGGCACTAATTTCAGGTTGAGCTGCTGCAGCATCTGCTTCTGCTTATTATCAGGGATTATGGTCCCTCAATTGTCTATCTTTTGAACTGCTGCATTATGCAGATGACCGTCTTGGTCATGCAGGTTCCCATCCTCATCTCGAACCAATATTAAAGTCACAACCATCTAAACTCGTCTGCTTCTGTCGATCAATGCGGGTAAGTTGCTGTCGATCGTCACTATGTGATCACTGTTGGTCAATGCTCGAGTTATGATGTCGGTTGATGCTGTCCTTAAAGAAGTGTCGGTTAACGCTGTGTAGGTGCTGTTGATCGATGCTTGTGATTTTTCTTTTCGGATCGTATGTTCGAGTTTATCAGGGTCAGAGAATATTAGTTCTTGTCTTTTTATTTCTCCTGGTGTGTCTTTGCATGCACCTGAAAAACAAAGGAAAATAAAAATTTAGTAACTTGAAATTAGTAACAAGCCTAGACTAAATCCTAGAAATTAAATCTAATGACGATCAATGCTCCCCAGCAACGGCGCCAAATTTGACATGCATGTTTTTATTGTTCTAGCAGGGTATAAATATCCTATACAAATAACTATCAACTTAACCCTAGTCTTAACACACAAATAGTAATCTTGCCAAAAGAGATCAAGTGTAGTACTTAGGGATCAAATCCATAGGGAGAAATGACACACAATAGATTTCTTATTTCTAAAGATTAAGCTAGTTAGATATATATTGGTGGCAATTAATGAGTTAGGGAAATATTACTTATCAAGAAGTAGAGATGCAATATGTAAATATGCTAATAATGCAAATATGAAAATATTCTAATAAACTAACTTGATGCAAATGTAAATATGCTAGATCTAGGGTTTCAAGCTTAATGGATTATAGTGGATGGAAGCATGTAAATGTAAATGCACTAGAATTCAAATATTAACTATTTTGACCCTTTTAACTTCAACTCTCATATGCGAGAAAAAGGAAAGACCGTCGATCGACAGCGAATGACTGATGTCGATCAACTGTGAATGACTGATGTCGATCGCCATCGAATGACTGATGTTGATCGACATCGAATGACTGATGTTGATCGACGGTGAAATCAGAAGGAAGTGTGAACGAGATTTGATAAGTCCACCAGACTTATTAGACCAACTCTCACATGCGCTTAATAGCTTAGTTCAATGGAGTCTATTCTGGGACATAATCTACTCTCTTAGTCGTCCATGTTCTAGTTTCGAGATCCTATTTAACTACTCTAGAATGCAAGCATTAAGCACAAATCAATTGATAGATATTAACTTAACTAGAAATCCTACTTTTGGGCTAATCCATGATTGCTATCATGCAACCCTAAATCTAGTTGATGACTACTTAGACATAGTCAAAGGAAGAACAATAGTCGGAATATAATGCATAGATAAAATATTGAGGTTCCAATACAAATCTCCCTAAGAAGTTATGAATCTTCTCCCCTAAAAACCTAGATCTATGTAAGTTGTGTCAAGCCTTGCCTACGCTTGTACTTGCACACTCTGAATGCTCTCAATACATAAGTACAAATATAAAAACCCTAAAACTCAAGTAAAAACTCGTCCAGGGCATTCTTGTCATTTGTCTTCTAGACTTGGGCTTTTAAATCGGCTGTCTGCGAGTTGGGCGTCGATTGATGGCAAGTGTGCAGCATTGATTGACCTTGTTCTTTTATCATCGGTCGTCTCCAAGGTCGTGTCGTCGATCTACGACAGTCTTGTACTTCGACTTCTCAAATGGTCAGCTACTGGATTCCTCTCCTCTAAATTTTCCAATAGCTAAAAGTATATCCATATATCTCCAAAATGTTCATGGACCTGAAAATACTCCAAAACATATCCTAGACACACATAATAGACCCTAAATAGAGCCTATAACATAGCCTAAAACTGGTAATAAATAGGCTATGTCACTGAACCAAGGTAAATCGTGAGAAGTCATCAGCTAGGACCAGGACATACCTCTTTCCAGCTATACTTTCGGTTTCCATTGGCCCCATCAAGTCCATATGTATCAGATTTTGGGAACCCAAAATTCGCACAATGCAAAAAAACTCTACTTTCCTTTAGATCCGGATTATCTGCAAGAGCCAACGACAAGTAGTCGAATAAATGCAGAAAATAGGAAAAGTTAACAAAACAATTTAAGAAAAGTTTAATCTTTATTTTGAATTCTCGTACGAGCTTAGTGATATTTTACAACAGATTGTAAAAGCTTCGGCTGCAAGAGCTGTCAGCGAGTTTTCTAGTTCTAGCCACCTAAAACCTTAAACCTAGTTGAGTTGAAGCTCAATAACAAAAGACGAAGAAGACAGGGAAAAGGTTTTGTTGATTTCGGACTGGACCTTATGAAAGGCTGCCTACGTACCCCTTTCGAGGATCAAGCCGAACGTAGTTCAGTTTACAGAGAGTTGAACAAGAGACCGACCTGCCTTTGCGAGTTCGTCTAGTAGTCGAGTGCATGACATATAAACTAAGAATGTCGAGTATAATGCCTATGGTTTCCAAATGCAGAGAGTTCTAAGTCTAAAAATTCATGTCTGTCTGCGCCCCTCTCCTTTGCTTCTCTTATATATGCCTTTGAAGGTCAGTCATTTTCCTTTTCCACCCATGATTCGAGTTTATCCTTCAACGCAAATGTTCCTTATCTTCTCGACTTTTCCATAATTATCTTGAAACTTGACATTTATCTTCTGCGGAAATACCATAAACCGTCTTTTAGATCCTTCCGGACTGTTTTGCGATTTAAACAATTTTTATAATTTCTTTTGGAGAAATCATCCTTCATACGTGTACACGACGCTGGTTCCGCAAAACTATAAACCAATATATAGTCGGGACAATGTTGGTGTGTACTTTAACCATTATCGTTTTATACGATTGACTCGAAGTTCTTACGAGAAAACTTGTTTTACGATTTTTATCGTAAAACTTCACCAGAAACTCCAATCGAGAGGAAACAAGAAATGACTTAGAAAAGATCCAAAGTAGAGAGTGAAGATAATGGTGTGGTTTAGTCGCCCATGGGTGACTAGAATTTGTTGAGTGTGTAGTCGTCCATGGCTGACAAGAGATTATCTTGTGTCTAGTCAATCATGGACGACTAGACATTTTTCCGTGTCTATTCGCCCATGGACGACTAGAAATTTTCCCGTGTCTATTCTCCCATGGACGACTAGACATTGTCCTGTGTCTATTCGCCCTTGGGCGACTAGACATTTTTTGTGTCTAGTCTCTCACGGGCTACTAGACTTGTTGCGAGTCTTGTTTTCTCTTTTTTCACTTGAAAGAGAGACAACGTTTCCGCGGTAACTTTCAGACATTGGTTCCGTCGTGACCGTCTTTGACTTCAACAATGAAAGATTATGTCGTAAAGTTTGTCATTCCTCGCCAAAACCTTTTGCAAGAATGTTTTTCCGATCATTTCATCTTTGGATATAATTTATGTTATACCTTGTCTAAGATGAAATATAAAAATTTTGTTCTTGTATCCTTACGCAAATAGGTTTGGCTTATGCCGTATAGTTTCTCTGAAATTTTCAGCTTATATTTTCTTAAGGCATAATTTCTCGAAGGATTTTAGCCGTTGGTTTTTCTATGACCGATTTTGACACCAACACATATCAAGTAATTCTTGGATAGAATCTCCTAACTTTCCTTGTGGAATGATATTGGTTAGTCTTCAACCAGTTTTTCTTGAAGGCCGATGAAGGGTGATTAGACCGAACGTTGGATAGCTCTCCTTTTAGTCTGGATGAAATTCACTCAGAGGTATGGATGGTCCTCTGAGTTTCGTAGATGATTCACAACCACAAGTGTAACCTTGTTTTTTGGCTGCAAACAGAAATCATCTGAGAGATTCCTCTTCCTTGTGAATGAGCTTGCTCAAAGGATGAACAAGAAGAGAACTAAAGAACTCGAGATAGATTTTTTAAATAAATACTTAGTTTATTGTTTGCTTAAAAACCATCATCATGCATAGGTTTATATAGAAAACTAAAGCATAAGTAAAATATAAAACCTAGTGGGCCCATTTGAGAAAAGGAAACAACACAACAGACTTTAGCATAAATAGAAAACTTGCAAAACACCAAAAAAATGGAAATTACTCCTTCTCTACCAAAATGAAAATGTAGAACCAAGTGGTCGAGTCTTCTTGGTTCCCTTCTTCTTCTTCATCCCTTTGGCGAATTAGAACCCCAAGGTTTGATTTAGGGCCTTGAACTTCGATCTTGTGGTCGGAACAAAAGAAAAGGAAATCGGGTTGTCCTTTCCTTTTTCCTCTCGTCCATCTTTTCCTTTTTGGTCCGCGGTAGAGACTTCTCGACCATCTTCTTTTTCTTCTTGTTCCAAAATCTTAAGACCTTTTTCCAATTAGCTCCTGGGACCTTATTGGACGACTAAATTTTCCTTTATCCTCCAAATGAACGTCGAGATCTTCGTTCCCCAATTCCAGTTCTATTTCATGAACATCCGGATCACTACAAGTGTCTGACCTGTCCATATCAGTCCCAATCGATGCATCTGACTCTTCGGCCTCGTCCAAGCCTTGAGCTATCTCTGGTTCCGGTTCAAGCCTCTCCATGATCACTCCATCCCCTTCTCCTTTTAAAGAAATAAAACTCAAATCCAAGTCATCTGAAACAAAAGGGATCAAGTCAGAAATAATGAAAATTGGTCTTATATTCCACTTACTTAATAGACCGATCTTGTATGCTTTGTTTCCAAGGCGTTTCATGAATTTAAATGGACCCTCAGCTTTGGACATCAGTTTGGACTTCCTTTCATTAGGAAAACGATCCTTCCTAAGGTGAATCCACAATAAGTACCCTGGTTCAAGCACCATTTCTATTCGTCCCTTGTTCTTGTACTTCTCATACATCTTAGTGCGTCTCTCAATGTTTCTTCGAACCTGGTCATGCAAAGATTTTAAAATTTTGGCCTTCTTCTTGCCGCCAAGTTTTGTTTGTTCCTCTAAAGGTAAAGCAAGCATATCCAAAGGTGACAATGTGTTAAACCCATAAACAACTTGAAACAGAGAGAAACTAGTAGTTGAGTGCAGTGCATGGTTGTAAGCAAACACAACATGAGGCAAACAATCTTCCCAACCCTTAATATTTCTCTTAATAACAGCACACACTAGAGTTGATAAGGTCTTCTTCATAGTCTCAGTTTGCCCATCAGTTTGAGGATGACAAGTCGTAGAGAATAGCAACTTAGTTCCTAGTTTACCCTATAGAGTCTTCCAAAAATGGCTAAGAAATTTAGTTTACCCTATATTTATCTATCCGACACAAAAGTAATAGACATTCCATGCAACCTAACAACTTCTCTAAAGAACAAATCAGTTATCATGGATGAAACATCAGCTTTATGACAAGGTATGAAGTGTGACATTTTAGAGAACTTATTAACAACAACAAAGATGCAATCTTGACCTTTTCTACTCCTAGGAAAACCTAAAACAAAATTCATCGAGACATTTATCCATGGTTCAGTGGAAATAGGTAGAGGAGTATACAAACCTGTGGGTTTCACCTGGGACTTGGCTTGTTTGCACGTGTCACACCTACCACAATCTCGCTCCATATCTTGTTTCAACTTAGGCTAGAAGAAATATTTCTTTTATGGCCATTAAGGTCTTGGCGATACCGAAGTGTTCCATTAGTCCATCACCATTTGCTTCTAGAACAAACAACTCCCTTAGAGAGCAAGCAGGCACACACAACCGATTCTCATAGAAAAGAAACCCATCCATCTGATAAAACTTTCATTGTGCCTTCTTGTTAGTCTCTCTTTAGACTTCTTGAAAGTCCGGTCCTCTTGATAATACATCTTGACCAGATCAAACCCAAGCAATCTTGTTTCCACAAACGAAAGTAAAGCATGTCTTCTTGAAAGAGAATCCACCACAACATTACCTTTGCCTTTATTGTATCGGATCACATAAGGAAAGGTTTCAATAAATTCAACCCACCTCGCGTGTCTCTTGTTAATCTTTTGTTGCCCCTTCAAGTGCTCGAAAAATTCGTGATCAATATGAATCACAAATTACTTCAGTCATAGATAGTGTTGCCAAGTCTGAAGAGCCCTCACCAACACATAAAGCTCCTTATCATATGTTGGATATTTAAAGGTGGCTCCTCCAAGATTCTCACTGAAATAGGCTATAGGCCTTTTGTCTTGCATAAGAACAGCCCCATTTCCCACCCCTGAAGCATCACACTCGATCTCAAAGGTTTTGGAGAAGTTTGGTAAAACCAGTAATGGCGCATTAGTCATTCTGCCCTTTAGCAACTGAAAGCCTCTTCTTTAGCTTCACCCCATACGAACCCTACGCTCTTCTTGATCATCTCACTCAGTGGTGCAGCAATCGAATTAAATTCCTTGAAAAACCTTTTATAGAATCCAGCAAGACCATGGAATACAGACCTCTCCAATTGTCTTAGGTGTCTGCCAATCCTTGAGGCTTTCACCTTCTCACCATCAACTTGTACCCCTTGTGAGATAACCACAAAGCCTAAGAAGACTAGGCTTTCAGTTCTAAACGAGCACTTCTTGCGTTTTGCATAGAGAGTCTCCTTTTAAAGCACATCCATAGCCTTCTTCAAATGCTCTAAGTGTTCCTCCATGCTTCGGCTATAGATGAGAATGTCATCAAGTAGACAAACACAAACTCTCCAATATAGCTTCTTAGCACGTGATTCATATACTTGGTGCATTGGTTAATCCAAACGGCATCACCAGCCAATCATATAACCCATGCTTGATCTTGAAGGCGGTTTTCCATTCATCTCCTTCTTTCAGTCTTATCAGATGGTAACTACTCTTGAGATCTATCTTAAAGAATAAGAAAGATCCATGCAGCTCAACTAGCATGTCATCTAAACGGGGTATTGGTTGCCTATGCTTCACGGTGATATTGTTGATAGCCCGGCAATCCACACACATTCTACAACTTTCATCTTTTTTTTTGGAACCAACAAAACTGGAACAACACAAGGACTCATGCTCTCTCGGATGTGCCCTTTTGCCAACAGCTCGTCCACTTGTCTTTGGAGCTCATTAGTCTCCTCTCGATTGGTTCTGTAAGCAGGTCGGTTGGGTAAGGATGACCCTCGTACAAAGTCAATCAGATGGTCAATGCCCCACACCGGTGGCAACCCCATTGGATAATCCTCAGGAAATATATCCCCATAATCCTGCAAAAGAAGCTCAATCTCTCTCCGAAGTTCTAGACAAGGGTTAGAAGAAATTACTGAATCATTATTCATAAGTATAACCGGGGATTGCTGACTAAACAGGATGTGTTTTATGTCACTAGAAGTAGCAAGGAGACTAGAACCTTTACCCTTGCTTGGTTTAGACTCTTTTTGAGAAGAAGCTTCCTTATGGCCTTTGCTTGAGCTGCATCTGATCCTGGTAGACTTCTTGGGATGTTAAAAGGATGAGAGTGATCTTCTTGCCTTAATGGACAAACATCTGTTGATTAGTGAAGACATTATGAATGGCCTTTGTATCAAACTGCCACAGTCGCGCAAGAAGGATATGACTAGACTCCATAGGTAGAACATCACGCATGATCTCATATGTGTACTACCTAATAACCAGTGGAACCTTGATCGTTTGATGAAATCTCATCTCCCCATCTTCATTAAACCACTGCAGCATGTAAGGTCGGGGATACTCCTGAATTTTCAGCCCAAGCTTCTCAACATGTGTTTCACTCACTGCATTTGTGCAACTTCCTCCATCTATGAGGCTACACGCCTTTTCTTGGATAAGACACCGAGTGTAGAACAGGTTCTCCCATTGTTCTTGGTCTTCCACCTTATGTGAGGTATTCAAGGCTCTTCTAGTAACCAATAGCTCGCCTTTTGCTCGGTACACCATAGTTTCTTTATCAGACAGTCCGTCCTCTTCCTAATCTTCAGACACAATCTCGCCAGTGTCCAACATGACCATGATATTTTTTTGGTACACTTGTTGGCGTAGTGACCAAATCCTTGACACTTGAAGCACTTGACGTTCTAAGATTTAGGAGTGTTGGCCACTCCTTTACCTTTCTCATCAGGGGTTGTGGAGACATTCTATTTGGGCTTGTGGTAAGATTTTTCATCCTTAGAAAAGGATGACTTGGATGATGATCCCTACTTGTTCTTGGTAAAGCCTCACCTCTTGTTTTGTTACTCAATGTGATTGACTTTGTGCAAAGATTCTTGAATGTCCTCATAATCTAGCATCTCTAGGCGATCCAGGATATCTCGGTTCAAACCTCCTTGGAAACGAGCCATTGTAGCCTCAGTGTTCTCTTGCGTACCAAACTTCATCATCAGTGTTTCTAGTTCTTGATAGTAATCCTCAACACTCAGAGTCCCTTGAGTAAGCCTCCTTAGCTTCTGGTGGATTTCTCTAGGGTAATGGTTCGTTACAAAACACTTCTTCATGAGGGTTTTCAGCTTTACCATTACGTCTCCTAGTTTGGCAAAGCTGATCCCACCAATTGATTGCGTACCCACAAAATTCTGTGGCAGCAAGCCGGACCTTCTTCTCTTCAGTATAGTTTTGACATCCAAAAACCATCTCCATCTTTTTCTCCCATTCAAGGTAAGCATTCGGGTCGCTCATTCCATGGAATGGAGGTATCCTAAGTTTCAAACTGCCCAAGTGATCTTCTCTCCTTGGAAGTTCTCTGCCAGCTTCTTGATCTTCTCCAGAGGAAGATCTTTGATCATGAGCTACACGTCTACACCTCCGTGCTTGTATGTTCCTGCCACGAGGAGCATCATCACCATGAAAGAAAGCATTATTACTCATTTTGTTAGCATTAAACACTCTAGTAATTACAGAGATAAGAGCCTCCATATGGAGTTGATTCAGCGGATGGGCAGGAGCAGTAGTGGGTGCTAATCTCACACAGCCTCATCCACGCATTCCTTGTCCACGCCGTTAGCCATAATCCTGAAAATCACTTAACACACACAATACAAGTAAGATAACCCTCTCTCACTCAGATTTATGGTATGACTCTTAAGATCTCGTTCTTCCTACTCGTTTAGCATTTAGCAAAGCCTATAATCAACCAAGGACTAGGACCCTACCCAAAACATTTTACGATAGAAAGATTGCAGGATTCTTGGCGTCAGACCGTATTAACTTCCTTACTTGTTTTCTCCTCGGTCGATTGGATTTCTCTTTAGTCTTTTCTTTTCTTTTGTTTTCTCTTTTTTTGACAATAGGATGGCCCAGTCTGACTTTTACACAAGATAGACAGAAAAGAGCGTTTAGATAGATTTGAGATTTCAAAGAAAAACCCAAACCCTTCCAGCAGGTCTGATACCACTTGGAATGATCTTGGTTAGTCTCGACCCAGTTTCACTTGAAGGCGGATGATGGGTGATTAGAGCGAAGGCTGGATAGCTCTCCTTTTAGTCTTGATGAACTTCACGCAGATGAATGGATGGTCCTCTGAGTTGCGTAGATGATTCACAACCACAACTGTAACCTTGTTATTGGTTGAAAACAGAACTCGTCTGGGAGATTTCTTTCCTTGTGAACGAGCTTGCTCGAAGGATGAACAAGAAAAGAACTAAAGAACTCGAGAGACATTTCTTAAATAAATACTTAGTTTGTTGCTTGCTTAAAAATCATCAGCATACATAGGTTTATATAGAAAGCTCTAGCAATCCTAGTCGGCCCCTTTGAGTAAAGGAAATAACACAACCGACTTTAGCATAAATATAAATCTTACAAAACACCAAAAAATTGGAAATTACTCCTTCTCGGCCAAAATGGAAATGTTGAACCAAGTGGTCTAGTCTTCTTGGTTCCCTTCTTATCCTTCAGCCCTTTGGAAAATTAGAACCCCCACGGTTTGATTTAGGTCCTTGAACTTTGATCTTGTGGTCGGGCCAAAAGAAAAGGAAATCGGGTGGTCCTTTCCTTTTTCGTCTCGACCATCTTTTTTTTCTTCTTGTTCCAAACAATATTTTCCAAATAGCTCCTGGGACCTTATTGGAAGACTAAAGTTTCCTTTGTTCTCCAAATAAACGTTGAGATCTTCTTTCCTCATTTTCAGTTCCATTTCATGATCATCTGGATCACTACAAGTTTCTTATCTGTCCATATCAGTCCCAATCGATCCATTTACTCTTCGGCCTCGTCCAAGTCTTTAGCAAGCTTTGGTTCCGGTTCAAGCCTCTCCATAATCACTCCACCTTGTGTTGTACTTTGACTTGCTCCTCTTTATTGCACGGTCCACACACCATATTCCTTTATCACCAGATTGGTCATGTGTCGTATATTTATATGTTCGAGTCTTTGATGCAACAGATTCACCTCATCGTGTGCAATGAAACACTGGTGTGTCTTCTGCCATGTGTAGCAATTATTTCCTGATCTCATGCCGTGTAAGACTGTATCCTTTTCTTTATTAAGTGCCTTGCAGTCCTTGTCGGTAAATTTCACCATCAATCCCTCGTCACATAACTGACTGATGTTAAGAAAGTTGCCTTGAGACCTTCCACAAGATACACATTGTTCAATGGTGGTCTTGACTCAGCCGTCTTCCCTTTGATGCCACCTTGACTACCACCTCGAAAAGTGACTCTTCCTCCTTTCAAAGTTTTTATTTTTCTGAGATGCTCTCGAGTTACGGCCTTTTGTCTAGAGCATCCACTCTCAGAGTACCATGGACTATCATCTTTATCGGAGACAAGAGCCATACTGCACCATAATTCTTGTGTGACTCGTTATGGCTTACGTCTTTATGTAGTTTTTTGTAGGTCGGATCTCTTAACCCAAGACTTGCTTTCGATGACCATTCCACCAGTACTTACCTTGTTGCAAGAGTTGATTGACTCTTTCCTTGTAGTGATAACACTTCCCCTTAATATAACCAGGTTTTTAGCAATGGATAAAACCTCTCATGCCTTTAGATTCCTCGTGACCTCGTACTGGAGATGCCTTTGTGACTCGGTTACCATACTCTAAACTATGTTTTGAAGTCAGCATCTTTCCTTCAGTGTTGGAGCTTGGTATAAACTTGATTCGTCCTATGTAAAATTCTCCAGGTCCTTAATACCCTAGTCCTCTTGACTTCTGTCCTTGTCTCCCCATGCTCAGAATCTTATCAAGTTCCTTTGACCTTGTCAACATTCTGACTGTCTTGTAATGATGCTCTAGTGCTGCATGTAGTTCAACAGATTTTCTTTCTCATCTTATACTTTCTTTTCTAACATATGAATCCTTGTGACCAGTTGAACCTTTTCTTTCTTCAGACTCGTATTGCTCAGATCCTTTTTTTATCTCATCATCAAGCTCTTTCCTGAGATTCCTTATGGTTTCCTCCAACCAAAGCTTTTTTTTTTTCCAAGTAGAGTCTTACACAGTTCTTGATAATCGCTTGTTATATCATTGTCAGCATCAGATTCGCCACCTTTTGAGTCTGTTTCTCCTTCTACAAACTCTGTAATTTCAATGAAGGCTACAAAATTATTGAACTCTTCAACATCAATATCTTCCTCATAATTTTCTTCATTGATTCCAATTAGTGACTTCCAACGCCTCTTTTGGTCTGTACACTCGAGTTGTGTATGACCAGTACCCTTACATCCAAAACACTTGACGTCTCCTCTTCTCACAGTGGGGCATTCGTTTTTGTAATGCCCCAAATCTTTGCACTCGTGACAATGAACGTCTGAGTTTTTGTCCCCTTTCTCTGTTTCTGCAGAGCGTCTCTCTGTCTCTCTTGGAAGTCTTGACGAGAGTCTTTTTCTTGGAGCTTGCTCACTTCTACGGAGCATCTTGTCGAGTCTCCTTACCAACACAAACTGGATTATTTTCCTTTTCTTCCACTTTCTCAGAAGCTTGTGACACAAGGGAAATTCCCTTACCTTTCTTCCCTCCATCCAATTGTATCTCATGAGCACGAAGCATTCCAACCACTTCATCAAAGCTGATCTCATCCGTGTTGAGTGATACTGACATAGCTGCTTTATAGGCAATGTACTGGGCATGAAGACACGTAACGAACTTCTTCACCAACTTCTTGTCCTTGGGTTTTTTCCCAAGGGTTAAGGATTCCTGAGTTATTCTACTAAGCTGCGAACTGAGTTCTTCCATTGACTCATGCTCTCATATTTTCAGATTTTAAAACTTCAATGCCAGATAATACAGTCGCGAGCTCTTCACCTTTGAGGTTCCTTCAAAATGAGTTTGCAGAATCTTCCAAGCTTCTTACACCCTTGAATCAGTTCGAAGTGCTTCTTGGTAACAATCATGTATGGCAGACAATGTCCTTAAATTGATCTTTGGCAGCTTGAGTTTCGTTTCAAGCTAGTCTTCCACACTCCATAGTTGGACGCATCTAGAATCATCCTCCCGCTTTAAACCAATTCATGATAGTTCTCCATTTCTTCCGCAGGATCTCACCTGTTATATAATTGAACGGGTGTCCGCTCTAATACCAATTGTTAATGCAAGAACTATGACATGAACTAAGCACATCGTCCACCAGAAAATATCTCTACAAAGATATGTGTACTTAGTAGTATTCTTCTAAAATGAACTTAAAAGTATCTTTTTAAACAGAACTCGAACAAGACCAAGACCTTGTTGACTTGTTACTCTAGCCTCACATGTCATAAAGTCGAATACAAGACCTTAGAACCTCTCCCATTAGCCCTTAGTACTGTCACTCACTTACAAATTTATGAAACCCACTCTTATGCTAAGAGTACAACTCGGTGACATCCCTAATACATAGGTCGTTTGGGACTATATATACTATATAGCCAATTCGGCTAACCTAGCTTATCTACCCAATATGTACTAAAATACATTTATGATAAGTTCCCTAAAATCTCCTACCAAGCCTTTAAGAACTTCCGATCGTGAGATGTCCTTTTTCCAAGGTGAATCTTTTCAAGCTTGTTCTCCAAGATGTCTTTGTATTAACTCTGACTTGACCACCAATTCATTCTTCAAGTATTGTTTTTCATTTTGTCTTGTTCATCCGCATGCACGCTTGCTGACGCAGACTCGACTACACTCATTGATATACTTGCGTCTGAATCAGAATGTCCACCTGATCTTTGCATCTTCAGATTATTGTCGTTGTTATTGACATTGACGTGATTTTCTCCATGTTCTTCGACATCTGCCAATATTTTTTTTAAATGCTTGGTGACTTACGAGTAAGAATTTTTTTTGTTCCTTACCGATCAAGGTCTCTTAGAAACAAAGAAATTAATAAGAACAACTTTTCTTATTAGCTTTAGAAACTACTCAAAACTAAAGCTCTCGATGCTTCTCTTAGATCTTATGATCTACTCTATTAGATCTTATGGAACACCTCT
This sequence comes from Moricandia arvensis, assembly GCA_905132765.1. Lineage (NCBI taxonomy): Eukaryota > Viridiplantae > Streptophyta > Magnoliopsida > Brassicales > Brassicaceae > Moricandia > Moricandia arvensis. The sequence goes on along the minus strand of CAJHQP010000396.1, from coordinate 144,318 downwards.
CCATAGACCTATATTTATATTGAAAGATAATTCCCTTAAACATGTGGGATAAGGAAAACACAAACTTATCTAAATAGAAAACTTCTTTTTCCTATTTTCTAGATTTCCTTTTGCGTTTATCTTAACATATTGAACACTTATCAATATGTTAATTTTCCACAAGCTTGGAATTATCCAACAATCACCCCCTTAATTCCAACTTGAATTAGGGAGATCAATTTCTTGAACTCCAATTAAGCTCCTCATCTGCTTGAACTTAATTCTTGATAATTGTTGTGTAAGGATGCTGGCCTTCTGCTCAACACCCGGAGTTTGCTTGTATTGACTTAGAACACCAACTGTGTAACACACGATTAGTCTTGTGTGAAGTCGATACCTCAAACATCCTATGCTTCTTCTGCATTCCGTAGCACTTATCTCTAGTTCATCGTGAGTCATGTTACACACTTCCATCTTTGTGTCACATAACAAGTTATACGCTTCCATCTTTGTGTCACACAACATGAAGTCTCCTCCTTCATTCTTGCGGTACACTGATGGCTCCTCCGTGCACTTCCTAAAGCTCATCACCTTTAGGACATGATCGAGTATTGTGTTCCATACTCTAGGCGCTTGGTGTAACCCATGCAATGCCTTGTGTAACACATAACCTCGATCATCTTCTTCTTTCCTTACAAGCTCCCCTGTCTTGTTTCTTGTGGTAGACTCCAACTTGGCTACCATCGCTTCAACCCATAGGTGGCTCGTCATCTTCGACCCAGCTGAGGTAAACTCTCCTACTCCATCGGTGCAACCTAGATTGAACTTACCTGAGGCATACTCTCCTCCTCTATCAGTGCAACCAAGATTTAACTTATCTGAGGCAAACTCTCCTCCTCTATCGGTGTGAAATCTTTTGAACCAATAGAATGCCTCAGGATTATTTGCTGGCATTGGTGGTGTGATTCATCCACACAAATCTCCAAGCAATAATTCCAATGGCTTTGATGTATGAACCATGAACTTAGTCGGAAATGGGTCTCCAATTTGCTTCCATGCGATATTTGTGTTACACACGCCTCCTCCGTGTGTTACACTCAGGAATGAGTCTTCGATTTGCTTCCATGCGAGACTTGTGTTACACACCCCTTCTTCGTGTGTTATACTCGACCTTCCTGTCTGAAGTCTCGCCTTGTGATCGTCTGAAGGGTTTGCATTTTGACCAGTATCTTCTTCTTCTTCCTCATCTTGGTTTATAGCTTCATGTTCATGATCCTCACCTTGATCATTACCTTATTCTATATTACCCTCATATGGAAGTTTAAGTATATTTGATTCACAATCTGCTTGGTTTTTTTGTATCTCTACTCACCATTATCTCTCCTGTGACTAGATCGTAGAGTCCATAAGCTTTAGAACCTGGCTTGGTTCCAAGATTGATCACCCTCTTTGTTCTCTCATCCAACCTCTTTAGATAAGTCACACATATATTTGCATGTGTTACACAACCGAATATCCTCAAGTGCTTGATATTAGGTTTCTTGGTCTTGAGACACTCGTATGGCTTTTGATCCTCTTCATGGATCAACTCCAACGGCTTTGTCACATGAAACATGGTCTTAGTCGGGAATGAGTGTTTTGTTTGCCCCACTGCTAGACATGTGTTACACACGCTTTCTTCGTGTGTTACACTCGTCATTCCCACAACCATCTCTTTCTTTACCATGTTGTATTCTTCTATGCTTTCTTCTAACGAGGCTGCCTTGGATGCTAGACCTGATATCTTCTCCTTAGAATCATCTACGGTATCGCTATCACCCATATTCAACCTGTTGAACTCCATCATCGATGTCTCGAATCTCGCCTCCCTTACATGATCATCTCCATGGTGTCGTGACTTGATGGCATTCCAGATCTCTTTCGATGCGGTTTGTTCTCCCACTTGGAGAATCAAACTGTATGGCATAGATTGATACAAAAGAGCTATTGCAACATCGTTCTTCTTTTAATCATCCGAACCAAGTTCTATTGTGTCCCACACATCATAAACACTGAGTAACACCTTCATCCTCATCAACGAAACTGTGTAGTTTGTCTACGTCAACATCAGACATTGGATGGATGTAGATCCAAAATCAGTTGAGTGCGGTGTAGCCCTAGTCACGTCCGCCATCTTGCGTTCGTGATCTCTTAGCAGTCACCAGGATCAAAGCTTTAACTTAAGCTTTGATCGAAGCTTCAACTGAATCTCTGATACCAATTCAAGGTCTCTTAGAAACAAAGAAATTCATAAGAACAACTTTTCTTATTAGCTTTAGAAACTACTCAAAACTAAAGCTCTCAATGCTTCTCTTAGATCTTATGATCTACTCTATTAGATCTTATGGAACACCTCTCCATAGACCTATATTTATATTGAAAGACAATTCCCTTAAACATGTGGGATAAGGAAAACATATTGAACACTTATCTAAATAGAAAACTTCTTTTTCCTATTTTCTAGATTTTCTTTTGTGTTTATCTTAACATATTGAACACTTATCAATATGTTAATTTTTCACAAGCTTGGAATTATCCAACAACCGATAACACCAAATTGTGGAAGTCAAAACCCGCAAAATCAAATTTGTTTATGTAACCTTTCGTGACTTAAGCTTCTGGGTTATCACACGAAAACACATTAAAATCATAAAAAACGGAACCATTGTAAAGAGATTTTTATTTCTTATTTCTTTTACGCATTGTTGAATACAAGAAATCAAACTGTTTTCGTACGGTTTGTCTAAGCGAAATAGCAAACTAAGTAAATTTGCGAAAATAGCGTAGGCTAAGTTCGCTAGCAGGCAAAATACTCCTAAAAGTTCTCTTAACCTTATTGTAACGCCCCAACCACCTCTACCGGTGAGTCACCCATCCCTTTATCAGGCTCGTGGGCCCCACCCCTGTCCAACGGTCGGTGCGTTAATTTTTCCAAGGCTCGAAATCATTGTTTACTGACCCTGCAATCACCACCCGACCTTTCCCCGTGTTTTGGCCTCATTCGCACGGTATCGCGAATCACTTCCCGATAGGTCACCCATCCTGACACTACTCCAGCTCAAGCACGCTTAACTCTGGAGTTCTAAACGGAAGTGTGACGGAAAAGGTAAGTCAACTTTGGTGACATAGGTAGCCAAATCAATTCTTTTAAACCTTTCCACATATCACAACTCGGTATGTTACAATTCACCCCCTCTCAAAGAACGCAACATCCTCGTTGCGTCCCACGATAGGTCTCAAGACGCCTCTCGGGTCAGAACCGAGACGGCTAACCAGCTCTGATACCAAATTGTAAAACCCGCATTTTGCGAAATAATAAAATAAATAATAATCTCTGAAAACTCCATTTATTAAATTCTCAAACGTCAACCTCAACACCATAAATCCAACAATAAAATAAATAGTCTGAATAAATATCGATAATAGTATAAATCCATAAGTCTAAAAAAGAAAGAAAAGAACGCCCAAAAAGCACCAGCCCGAAATGAGCACTCATGATCGTCAGTCTCACCTGAAAGAGTTAACGAAAGAGGGGTGAGTAACAGGGAAGTCACTCAGTGAGGTATGGGATGCTAAACCGCAAACCACTAACTCAGTACATAGCACTACGACTATGTAAGCCTAGCTCTAGCATGAAGCATACACGGTGCCTATTACACCACACAGAACAATCAATGCGTCTAACGCATAAAATAGCAACTTTCCTAAAATTGCAACTTTCCTAAAATAGAAACTTTCCTAAAATAGAAACTTTCCTAAAATGGCAGGTTTTCTAAACTATAAATTCCTCTAACTAGAATTTTCCAAGAGTAGAAATAGGGAGGCGATAATTTACCAGGAATATTGCCCGAGAACTTTCCCACAAACTCGCCCAGAAACTCGCCCGGAAACTCGACCGAAAATCTCGCCGGAAAATTACTTAGTGACTGGTCGTTGGATAATTCAACAACTTGTTACTCGCAAAGCACTGCTTTGACTTGATGAAAATAAAAGGGAAGGGTGAAGTTTATTATATAGGGCAAGGGAAGAGATGTAGGTTTTCTAAACTTCCAATGTGGGACAAAGTAAAAGAAAGAGATATGGGTTTTAATTACTAAACAAGTGGGCCTCTCCCCTAAAGTCCACGGTCGTTACAATTCTTCCCCACTAAATCGGAATTCGTCCTCGAATTCAAAACCTGGACCGAATGTCAAATATAAACAAAAAGAGCTTTGAATAGTCAATCAACAGCAAAAACTCGGTATCTCATGCCTCTTGTTGGATTTGTTTCTCCTATTTCAAACTTTGACCAATATGGTCATCATCCCTTGAGCATCTTCTCTTGAACCCTTGTTAGTGCTATGACTCGTCGCTCCCACCGAGTATAACTCATACATCTCGATGAACCCCAATAGTTCCAAGCCTTCATGTGCCATCAAAAGGAATAAGATGCTTCAACTTTACTTAACTCTGTTAATAAGATGCTTGGCCAGATGCAGACACTCCTAACTATGCGAACCTCCCATCCTAATTAGGGTGGAACCTCTCACACTCGACCGTAATTAATCTTCCACACACTTTTTTTTCCTAACTACACACGATAACCATAAAATACAACATGCGCAAACATAAACTACAAAGGTGAAAAGATACGTACCATCAGTCGCCTCAACTCCCTCTTTGCCTCTTGCAGCAAGTACTCGTGGTGCGATAGCTTGACGCTTAGGCGGTGGTGGAAGCGAAGCATGTCCCCTCTTTGGACACTCTCTCAAGAAATGTCCCATCTGACCACAATTGTAGCAACTCCCTGGTACCGTTGCTGGGGCTGCAGCCTGCTCGGTACCCTGAACATCGGCTGGTCTGCTCCGGCAATACTTGGACACATGGCCCATCCTTCCACAACTAAATCACTGGAAACACTCTCCAAAATGGTGACGATGGCAAATGTCGCATTTGGGAGCCCCCAACTGTTCCCATGTCTTCTTCTGCGTCTCAGAAGTCCTTTCAGATTTAGGTTGAGCTGTTTTGGAGAATTTCTGCTCCTCAGCAATACATGTCTCCTGCACGGCAGCCTTCTCTACTAGTTCCTCCAAGCTGGTGTAAGTCACCACACTACATCTCCCATGGAGATCAACCCTCATCCCATCTAAGAACCTCCTGATCAGGTCCTCCTCATCCATATCATTGCCAGTAAACCTACGAAGTCTACTAAACTCAAGCTCATACTCCCGAATGGTCCTAGAACCCTGTCTCAGATGCTCAAAGTCATTTTTCTTCTTGTGCAAGGCTTCCCTGGGAAAGTACTTCTTGTCAAAACCTTGGAGAAAGAACTCATATGTTAACTCGCCATGATGTAGAGATCGCACTCCGTCCCACCATGCTGCTGCATCTCCACGCAAATATAGCACAACAATATTAAGGCATAGCCGTAGTGGACAATCGATGGTCTCGAGACATGTCACCAACCTATGCCTCTAATCATGAGCAACTGTAGGATCTGTGGTTCCCCCAAACTTCTCCAAATCCACGTGTTTCAGCTTTCCCATCACTCTGAGGAGTGTCTCATTACCCTCTGGAACATGCACTGGAAGAGGGGGTGGCGGTGGTGGAACCTGAAAATCTCCTGGAACCTGTTGAACGGGGGGCTGCTGACCCGGAATCTGTGGTTCACCCTGAGCCTGAACTGGTGTGGCATGCTGCACATGAATCTGCAGGCCCTGCTGCACCTAAACCTGTGGACCGCGGGGTCCCTGCTGAACTGCACCCAACTGTCGTGCAACCTCCAGAGCAGCTGCCTGGGCAGCCTGTCTAGCTGCTTCCTGGGCAACCTGCTGCACTGCCTCCTGTGCAGCCTGACGAGCAGCATCCTGAACAGCCTGTCGAGCTGCATCCTGCACCATCTGCCTCAAAGCCTCCTAATCAACTGGCGGAACCGTATTCTGCGAAGCTGCATGCGGCAAATGCTCATCTCCAACCTCTCGAGCGGCCCTGGCAGTATGAGGACGACCAACTCTCCTCTTTGGTGGCATCTGAAGGGAAAACCAAAACGTTCAACTTCAACTGGAATCGAATACCAACATCATTCAAGGAATAATTCTAGCGGAAAAGGTGCTATTTATTTTCTTTTAAAAATACCCAATTCCAAAAAAAATGTTTCGAAAATCGTCTAAAACCGAGGCTCCACGAATCGCCATCCCGGGTCGGAGCCGGGACGGAACCCGCTCTGATACCACTTGTAACGCCCCAACCGCCCCTACCGGTGAGTCACCCATCCCTCTATCGGGCTCGTGGGCCCCACCCCTGTCCAACGGTCGGTGCGTTAATTTTTCCAAGGCTCGAAATCATTGTTTACTGACCCTGCAATCACCACCCGACCTTTCCCCGTGTTTTGGCCTCATTCGCACGGTATCGCGAATCACTTCCCGATAGGTCACCCATCCTGACACTACTCCAGCTCAAGCACGCTTAACTCTGGAGTTCTAAACGGATGTGTGACGGAAAAGGTAAGTCAACTTTGGTGACATAGGTAGCCAAATCAATTCTTTTAAACCTTTCCACATATCACAACTCGGTATGTTACAATTCACCCCCTCTCAAAGAACGCAACATCCTCGTTGCGTCCCACGATAGGTCTCAAGACGCCTCTCGGGTCAGAACCGAGACGGCTAACCAGCTCTGATACCAAATTGTAAAACCCGCATTTTGCGAAATAATAAAATAAATAATAATCTCTGAAAACTCCATTTATTAAATTCTCAAACGTCAACCTCAACACCATAAATCCAACAATAAAATAAATAGTCTGAATAAATATCGATAATAGTATAAATCCATAAGTCTGAAAAAGAAAGAAAAGAACGCCCAAAAAGCACCACCCCGAAATGAGCACTCCTGATCGTCAGTCTCACCTGAAAGGGGTAACGAATGAGGGGTGAGTAACATGGAAGTCACTCAGTGAAGTATGGGATGCTAAACCGCAAACCACTGACTCCGTACATAGCACTACGACTATGTAAGCCTAGCTCTAGCATGAAGCATACACGGTGCCTATTACACCACACAGAACAATCAATGCGTCTAACACATAAAATACAACCAATGCGCTGATAGTACATAGCTACTCTTTGCACCCCGCATTTCCTCATAAGGATATATGTATAAATCCAGGCGACTAGTACAGTAGTCCATCTCTGCACTCTCACCCACTGCGCGTCGGCGACTGATACAAACGTCTTTGTACCCCCGCAATCTCACTGCTTGTCGGCGGCTCACACAAACGTCTATGTGCACCCGCAATCACACTGCTCGTCGGCGGCTTACACAAACGTCTTTGTGCACCCGCAATCCACACAAACGGACTCATAATTATATACATATATATAGCCGTTTTAACATCACTCAATCCACACAACCGTTGAATCCTTTAACATCCTATATCCGGTTTAACAAGCATAAAATAATAACAAACAAGACTCTCATGCAGGCTCGATTCACAGAGACGGAACATGTTTCGAAACTAGACTTTCCATAATAATAGTACTAAACTAGTTCGGGATTTAAACGGAGTAGCCCTCACCTTAGCAACTGGCTGGAATGATCAATGGAAGGTGGTTAACTAATGTCAACTGCAACACCAGAGAATCAACAACTTAGAGTCTCAGGAAATAAAGTTTCCAAAAGTAGAAACTTTCCTAAAATAGCAACTTTCCTAAAATAGCAATTTTCCTAAAATAGCAACTTTCCTAAAATAGAAACTTTCCTAAAATAGAAACTTTCCTAAAATGGCAGGTTTTCTAAACTATAAATTCCTCTAACTAGAATTTTCCAAGAGTAGAAATAGGGAGGCGATAATTTACCAGGAATATCACCCGAGAACTTTCCCACAAACTCGCCCGGAAACTCGACCGAAAATCTCGCCGGAAAATTACTTAGTGACTGGTCGTTGGATAATTCAACAACTTGTCACTCGCAAAACACTGCTTTGACTTGATGAAAATAAAAGGGAAAGGTGAAGTTTATTATATAGGGCAAGGGAAGAGATGTAGGTTTTCTAAACTTCCAATGTGGGACAAAGTAAAAGAAAGAGATATGGGTTTTAATTACTAAACAAGTGAGCCTCTCCCCTAAAGTCCACGTTCGTTACACTTATTTTGAGTAAATGCTTGTGTTTACTCTTAATACTTGAGTTTAAATGTATTTTGTAAAGATCTTTAAATTTGTTTAGCCTCATAAGCCGGCTGCTTCCCGATCCTCGCAAAGATTCTATTTCATCTTTTTATATTTTTCTTGTATTTTCCTTTTTCTTTTGACCTTGCGTTGCCTTTTTTACTGACTCTTCCTCTTCCTTTTCCTCTTCCTCTTCCTCTTTTTGTCATTAGTGTCTCAATTTGCCGTTATGTCAATCAGGAATCTCTATAAAACTTTGATTTGGAATCCTTTACGCCATAGGCCAACTTTAAGCTTCTGTCCATCAATGAACTAGCCCATAGGTCTTATATCTTGGTTCATATTGAAGTTTTCACAGGAATCAAGTTTTAGTCCGGTTTACTCCTGTTCTATGTCCTTGGTTCCAGAAATGATATATTGATCATTTCATCAAGTCAAAATTGACTTGGCGTTATGATAGGCATTCTATTTAGCATTTGGCCGTTTAGGATACGACAGAAGATTCTTTAGGCTAAGGATATGGATTCTCAGCCTTATGACAAAAACTGGTCAGCCTTACTGCCAATCACTTGTGACCAGTTTTTGTTCTCTGTTCTGGTTTGGATTCTCAGCCTTATGACAAAAACTGGTCAGCCTTACTGCCAATAATTTAGGTTTGGAATGGACATGTCGATGCACTTGCGTTCTCTGTAAATCCACCTGCTTATGTCGAACCAAATTCTCTTGTGACCCTAAAGGGATTCAAGTTTTCGATAATGAAACCTTTTTTTCTATGAAGACAAAATGTTGTTCTATTACTCACGGAACATGAGGTGGTATGGGAATCCAAACCAGAACTGAACAACCAATAAAAAGCAAATTATGAAAAAAGGAACGAGCAGTACTAGCTAAACCATCAAGCGACTGATTGAATTGTCGGGGAATATGGCTGATCTTGAAGTCTCAAAATAGTTGTCGCAGTGCTAGAAACTCTCCTATCTCCGTCGAGAAGCCCAGCCAATCCTGTGGGGCTTGAATTATCGCTATGACCTCTTTGCAATCTCTCCCAAAGTGCTGGCATGATGTATGTTGGAGCATTGCTTCCATCGCCCAAGTAAGTGCTTCAAACTCTGAATGCAAAGAAGACATACGGTTTTCTTTGTTCCTCAACCCTATGAGCTGATCCACTCCTCTTTCATCCTTCCATACCCATCCAGATCTACCGAACTGTGCCTCAGGATTCCAAGATTCATCGACCAAACAAATATTTAACAAGCTTGGGGCAGGTATAATTGTTTGTTGGATCACTATATGTTGCACTGGCGTGTTTGCCTCAAACCACGCTCTACATTCACTCTCAGCATGTCTAATGAGTTCTAGGGGTTTCGATCTATCCCTTTGAAGAGCTTATCATTTCAAGCTTTCCATAGATACAAGATTATCCATGGATAAGGATCCATATCTAACTCTGGGTCTTCAATTTCATTCTTCCTCCAAAATAAATAATCCAGGTTGACGTAAGCACTAGAAGCAGGAAAAAACACCTAGACACGAAGGCGTTGAGGCAAGGGCCCAAGACTGTAGGGAAGGGGGACATTCAAAAATAGCATGATTGACTGTCTCATCTGGTTCCCCGCACCTAGAACAATGATTGTCACAACGCATATGGCGCCTAGTTAAATTTACTGAGACAGCTATGTATCATGTTGCCAACTGCCAGATCAAATGCTTTATCTTGGGAGGAGCGTTTATTTTCCAAGCATTCGCTTTATGCTTAGTAACACTCGGTTCCAAAACCTCATCATAATGGCATTGTCTTAAGATATTCCTTGAAACCCAATAGCCTGATTTAACTGTATATATTTCGTGTCGTGAATAGCTCCACCTTAATTTATCATCCTGGTATGATTAGCTTATGACCAGTCTTCGAATGAGATTTACATCTTCGGGAACAATAAGGTTCTCCAGTAGATTCACATTCGCGGGGTTCGCAATACCAAAAAAAACATGCTATCATCAGAAAATAACAGGTGGGATATAGAAGGGCATGCACAAGTTACTCGCATGCCCGTTATCTTTCCCTGACTCTCTGCGTGATCAAGAAGACTAACGAGCGCTTTCGTGCATAAGACAAAAATGAAAGGAGACAAATGAAAGGAGAAAAATGATCTCCTTATCGCAAGCCCTTATGTGGGACAATGTTTCCTCTGGGTTGACCATTCATCAAAACCTGGTATCTCACCGAAGATACACATGCATAATCCAGCTTATCCAGAGATCTGAGAAGCCCATTTTCTTTAGTATCCTTTCTATGAATATCCATTCCATCCTATCATAGGCCTTGTTCATATATGTTTTTATTGCCATACGCTTATGTCTTCCTCCTGGTTTCGTTCTCAAGGCATGTAACATTTCCTGGGCAATCATTATGTTATCAATAATCTGCCGACCAGCTACAAAGGCAGACTGAGTCTCTAAGATTATGTCAGGTAGGATGTTCTTGAGTCTCTGGCAAAGGACCTTAAAGAAAATCTTATAACTCACATTGCATAGGCTTATAGGGCTTAACTCAGCCATCTGTGATGTTTTTTTTGGATGAGGCAAATATTAGTATCATTTAAACCTGGACTTACAATCCCATTAAAGAGAAAATCATTGACCATACGAGTTAAATTTCCCTTTACAATATCCCAAATTTTTTGATAGAACATGGCACTCATACCATCTGGCCGGTTCCTTCACTAGATGCATTGCAAATAGAGCTAGTTTGACCTCCCATTCAGTGACTGGTGCAGTAAGATCCTGATTCATCCCCTCTGTAATTGTTGGTCTGATATTAGCCATAGCCTCATCCAACTAGGATGGGTTAGAAGACTCAAATAATGACCGAAAATAACTAGTCGCAATGGCGACTAATCCCTATTCGTCCTCCACCAGTTCTCCTTGACCATCTGTCAAGCTTGTAATACGATTCTTTTCCCTTCTTTGTATTCTTAAGTTATGGAATAACTTTGGATTGAGATCTCCGACTTGAAGCCACGTAACTATACTTTTTTTCTTCCAAAACAATTCTTCGGCCTTAAGAACCTTAGATAATTCTTTCAGAGCTCCTGACAATTCATCCGCAGAGATACTATCATCATTGTACATGGCCTCTATCTTTTCCTTCTGCTCCTCCACTTTCTGATCTGAATTCATGTCATTCTCCTTCCTCCACTGACTGAGAGCTTTGCGACAGCTCGTAATATGGGTCATAATATCTGCATCTGAAGATAACTCAGGAGAGTTCCATCCTTGTAGGACCACATTCCTTATTTCATCACATCTAACCATATTTTGTCAAATTTAAACTTCTTCTTCGCCTTAAATGGTTTAGATACAGATCCCCAAAGTCTCAAATACGACACTGTCGAATGAGGAAATTTGTCATGCCACTTTTCATTCCCTAAGGTTCGGGCAAGTCTACATCGGACTGTGTTCACACCTCTTTTTCCAACCCAGGAGAGTTGGTTTCCCGAACACGAAAAATTCCAGCATTCCACAATCACTTATCATTTGTTTGAACGGGAGGAAAGAGTTACCAGAACGTACCATTCCTCCTTCTTTTTTGTCATGACAAGTAATTTCGTTGAAGTCACCAATCATGATCCAAGGTCCATCTTTCACTGTCGTGAAGCGTGTAAGACGCTCGCAAACCAAGTCCATATGTTCTAAAACAGGGTCCCCATAAACAAACGTCATATAGACTTCTATTCCATCAATTTTCGTGGATACATCAATCATACGATTATTAGAAAATAAAACATCAACTTGCATATAATCCATAAAAACAAAGCTAAACCACCTTTATGGCCATGAGGATCAACGTTAAACAACTTATTAAAACCTAGGTCAGCCTGAATGTCTCGCAACAAAAACTTCCTATTCTTCGCCTCAGAAAGGAACAAGAGTCATGGGCGATGCTTCTGAGACATGTTGAACTGTGAGATTGTTCCCTATCCCTCGACAATTCAAACTCAATGTCTTCATTGATGGAGTTTTGATGGATTTTTGGAATCGATCAAAAACCTTCTTCTGAACTTTAGAGTTAGTCTTCGGCTTTCTTGACCCACTCCCTTGCCGTTTTGTTACATTATTATCCTTAATGACTTGATGTGTTGCTCGTAGATGTGAAGAGCCACGGCGAAGAGATTCTGCCTTTGTTGACTTATCACCAATAACCAAGCCTTAAGACACATTATACGTAAGCAACTTAATGTTTTCCCCGTTGGTTTCAGCTTCAAAGACTTTGATTTCTCATGAGTAGGTGATTCATTGACCACCACCAAAGCTTTGAGGGGGTCAAAATCCATAGACATATGCTCCATTGGATCCTGATCTTTGAGTTCATCCCCTAGGAGATCATCAGTTTCTGTCACCATTAATTCAACTTCAAGAGTATCCTTTTCAGATAGTTCCCCCGTGACATGATCAGTAAAGCAATTCGTAATGGCATCTATCTTAACCGCGTCATGAGGAGGATTATCAAGTGAGCCATGGGTTTCACTGAGAGACTCATCCACAAGAGATGGAGCCGTGGGCGCTGCAACACTATTCCATATTGAATTACTCTTATTTGGGACAAACATCTTTTGCACCGAAGTAGCTTGCATCACGTCTTCACCATACCATGATCTCACCACCGTACTTTTACCTTGATGTATATGAAACTGAGATTCCTTTTCTCTCCAAGCTATCATCGGCTCATTAATCTTCAAAGTAGACCTATTCTTTAAGGCTGATTGATTGTTGCGATCAGACATCGCTTTCTTTTCTTGTACACGAGCATAAGGCTGCGTACTACGCTCTTCCCGACGATACCTCATCCCCTTGCGAGTTTGTTTATCTAATAACCCGTGAGGGTCTCCCGCCATTGTCCCTATTGTATGGAACTCTTCTCTCCCCATCACGTGAACGTGCATCTTCAATCTTGGGCAAGGGCCAATTGTTACTAACATTCACAGTCTGTGAGGATGACATAGTCACACGTTTAAGATGTTCCACTCGCATATCACTCATCCTCTTTTCACAGTGCATCACTTCATGAGTTAAAACCCCACATTAAGAACAATGTTTGACCAAATCATTGTACTTTATCGAAATGGACACTTCATCTCCATCCTTTGACTGTATCTTCCAAGAGAACTTGAGACGCTTCCTTGTGTCTTCGATTAGCAAACAAACTTCAGTTAACAACAACTATTTCACCATCCCAAGCCTGCCACATATACCATCAAAGTTTTTCTCAGTCCACAAATTGAGTGGTATGCCTTCAAGAGTGATCCAAAAAAGTATGGTCCAAGGATAATCATTATGGATTATTGGCTTCCAACGCTCAAGGATGAACATACAATAGTTGTGATGAAAAGGAGCTAGAGCTAGCACCACATTGAGATCATTCTCGCTTCTGAAGTTAAATTAAAACCTCCCATTACCAAAGTCATTAGCTGCAATCTTATTTTGCATCCCCCATTGTTGAGGCATGTAGCCTATCAACTTCTCAACACTTTATTTGTGACGATTCATAATTTTGCCAATCAAGGAAAGCCTATATTCCTCAATCTGCTTGTCATCCACTTCATCATCAAGTATAATCAGATCATCATCTTCTTCATAGGAAATCTGTTTGCCTTTACCTTTTGGGTCTATTACAGAAACATCCCGAGTGAAGCCTCTGGAACCCATTGAATCTATCAACAGCAAGAACAAAGATAGACTGATCAAAGGATCAGATAAGGCGATCAGAACAGTACAAGAAACACGAGCAGGACAGAAATAGAAACAAAGCCATGAGATCTGAGCCGTATAGAGACGAGGATAAACACACTGATCAAAGAATCAGATTTCGTATACCAAAACGTGCTGGAAGCGAGAGATCAAAACAGAGCCGATCAAACACCAAAACAGAGCATGAAGCGTGAGATCCAAAACACCTTGACGCCTAAGAAACACTGATAAGGACGGATACAGCTCAAACCAACGAGAGAGAACTGTATGAGGCTAAACTAGTGTCAAGGAACACTTAGATCAGAGTCATACACAAATCTCAAAGGAGATCTGTTTAGGAGATATGTTTATTTCAAAAGCTTTCTAATTTGTATTTATTTATTCTTTAAATTTAAATACCAAACAAGACTAATCCCTAAAAAGATAAACAACTTTTACTTATTTACTATCCTTACCATTTCTCCCCAATTCCCCTAAATCCCTAAATCGTAAGGCAACTCCCACCCACACCTTCATCAAACCTTCACGATCTCTCCTCTCACTCTTTCGATCTTCAATAATCAATTTCACCAGTGAAAATGACACTTAAACCAAGATTCACCAAGAAGAAAAAAGAATTCTCACCGGCAAAGAAGAAAGAGGATCCACCAGCGAAGAAAAATGATGCTTTACAGGCGAAGAAGAAGACCTCCCGGCGGGAAAGAAGAAGCGAGGTAGGTCATCTCCGACAAAGGAACACTGAGCAGATGATGGTGGGCTGCAGTCTCAACCTAGTAAGCAGTCGCAACTTACTTCAACCCTTAATTCTAAAAATCTTCGACTGAATCCGGCCACTGCCTCTGATTCTCCTACTCCGGCCGCTTCTCCTACACCGGCTGCTTCTCCTACACAACGCGACAATGAGGAGACACCCTTAGCACTGCTGGCGACATCAGAAGATCCTCCATTGTCAAACAGACAAAATTCGCGACCTGCAAACCACAAGATGCTCTGGTTACATCTCCTTTCGGGTCTTCCATTAAGGGCGGGACAACTTCTTCGAAACGAGGAGACAATGAGGAAATGGGATAAAAATTTGTGGCGCTCGCACATATCAAGAACGTAATGTTACAAAGGAGCAAATAATAGTAAGAAATCAACTTGAAGTTCATTTTTGTAATATGTTACAACAGGATTAAAACAACTTTAACTAGTTTTATTAATACAATTATGAAATGTAAAACTGTATAACTAGTACAACTGCTTAACATCTAACTAGAACATGTCAATCATTTATTACTCCTATTACTTATACAACTATATTATGTAAAACCTATATCACTCGTTCAACTTGTAATTATCTAACTAGTATTACTTGTACAACTGTTAAATCATAAAGATTATTAAATGTACAATTGCCACATGTATTACTTGTATCACTCATAAACCTTCTAATTATATACCTAGTATTACTTTTATAACTGTTAAATTATAACTAGTTTACTTGTACAACTGTTACATGTCACTCGTACAACTTGTAATTACCTAACTAGTATTACTTGTACAACTAATAAATGATTAATGGTATTACTTTTACAACTGCTATATGTATTACTTGTATTACTCGTACAACTAAGACATATCTAAATACAACTGTAATATGTATAACTTGTATCACTAGTACAACTAGTACTTATCTCATACGTATTACTTGTATTGTTGTTATCTGTATAACTATTATTACTCGTACAACTAGAACATATCTAACATTAACTAGATCATATATAACATCTAGTACTTGTACAATTGTTCTATGTGTTACTTGTGTAATTTGTAAACGTATAACATATGTAAATATACAACTTGTAATACTCGCACAACTACCACTATAATAGAACTTATAATACTCATATTACTAGTATAACTTGTTTATATTTAACTTGTGTTACTCGTATAACTATCACTTTTGTAACCAATATAGCTTGTATAACTAGTACAACTCTTTAGTGTTCCAATTGTTTTTAATGTTATATCTTTTGTGCAGGGTCAAGAAATGGCTGGAGGAGCAATAAGACCACACATGTTTTTCTTGAACCGGCCGAGAATGGGAAGCCTTGTAAGCTCTCTACAAGGTGTCATCAACATGGTTTCATTAAGTTTATTAAAGAATTTGATTTATTTGAGAGGAGGTGGTTTCACGAGCCCCCGTAGTTCAAGCATCTTTTCCATATGAAGCATCTTGCTTCGCACCGTTAAAATCGAGAAGAAGAGACCACTTTGATTTGTGGTAAATGGGGTTCTCATTCGTTACTTTATCAGAGAACATGGCCTCTTATCAGGACTATACCGCCATACATATCCAGCGAACCATGAGAGCATTGGGAGTTTGAGGTTCGCTAAGAAGCACTTTCCTAAAAAAACCAAGGAAAAAGGGTAAATATCCTCCTGAACTGAGAGTAACACCGACTAATGTCCTAAAGAAGCTGAAAGGTATAAAGTATAGATGGTACTACAGAGCGGTTAAAGATGGGGGTGCTTTACTTCGTCGCCACAATCATTAGAGGAGGATCAAGGTATGGAACCCATATATAGCCTTTTCTTCTCCAAATGTTGATGATCTTCGGCTGTGCTCCACGTTTCCATGGGGGCATTACACCTTTGAGAACTCCATGAATAAGATAAAGCATACGGTGAAGCATTTTCGACGAAAGATCTCAAAGAAGGTTGCTTGGACATTTCATGGGTTTATCAACCTATTGGAGGTAATAATTGTTAAATGAATATCATATAACATGTATAATTTGTTACTAATATGTTTTTTGAAATGTTGTGCAGATATTGGCATTTGAAAGTATCCTAGTGTTGAAGGAAAATTTAGAGAAGATGCTAAAGAATTTGATGATAGCTGTCCAAGAATGTGCAAGACGAAGTTTCTAGCGAATGGGTCGTCAGGATATTGGTTGGAAGACATATATGAGAAGCTTGGAAAAACAAAGTTGATACACTTGAAGTGTATTTTTGTGTGATTTTATTTAAGTCTTCATATTTTACCTTAGTGCGTGATAGTTTGGTTAATTTTCAGGAAATTTATAATTTTTAGGAACAAATTGAAAGAGAGTTAGATCTATTGGGGGAGATCTTTGATGATGTGTTATGGGATGATTTATAGCTGAGATATGATGGAGAAAAGCCTGACCCAATTGTCGACTGTTGGAACAAGATCATTATCATTGATCGAGTAAATATTCTTTGGGAGGATTTGTACGGAATGGATGTCAAAACCCGAGAGAAAGAAGATGAGCTTGAGAGGATTTATGAACAATCTGAGGGTCTGATGGTGTATAAGAAAACTGAGGCAGGATATGAGAGTTGGGAAACGAGGCTGACGAAGGGAATGAAAGAAGAGTTGTAGGTGAGGGATGACAAAATTGCTCAGTTGGAAGCAAGAATTAAGAGTATGAAAGATAACTGCAATCCGAGGGACAGATTTGAGAACATGGATTACTTCTTTGATCATGATCTTTTTGACACCAGTGAACCGTTTTTAGGCCCAAAAATGTTATAAACTGGAATCTTATTTATTGTGGTATGTTTTCGATGAAACATGATTAGGTTTTTATGTTTTTATTTAGATGGCGAGAAATAGCCCGAGCATATGGTGGAGGATAATGCAGAGAAGGAGGCCACGAAGGAGGTTGAGAATGAGCCTGATAAGATGGCAGAGGATGATGCTAATAAGAAGGCCACAAAGGAGGTGGAGAATGAGCGTGAGCAGATATCAAAGGATGATGTTGATAAGGCCGTGGAGGTTAATGCTGATAAGGAGGCGGTGGAGTTTGATGCATATAGACTTTAAGTGATGGCAGCCGCTGCCGAGAAGGTTGAAAAGGAAGCTACGAAAAAGGAAGTTGCGGGGAAGGAAGCTGCAGAGAAGGAAGCTGTTGAGAAGGAAGTTGCTGAGAAAGAAGCTGCGGAGAAGTAAGTGGATGAAGATAACGAAGAAATCACCGGAGGATGGAGAGGCTTTCATGAGGCCGAAGAGGTTGCAAAGCCTTCTCGTGGACAATAGTCTCCATATGTCCCGAAGTATTCTATGTGTTTCTTGTACTTTGAACTTAAACCTTTATGTTTCTTTTGCATGTTGGTGTTGCTTTTGTGAAACTTAAGACTTGTCCTATTTTTGTAGTTGTGCTGCTTTTGTATGTGGCAAACTTAAAACTTGTGTGTTTCTGATTTAGTAGTGAACTTGTGTTTGGCATAGTGTTATTGAAATTGTTTGAACTTTACAAGTTTTTGATATAACTAATACAACCAAATTAACTATGACAAAATTTCTCTGACGTGTACAACTGGGACCACTAAACAAAAGAAGGTACAACTATCATGTTTAAAACGTGCTACACATTAAAAACGTGTTAAACAACTAATACATAACAAACTTATCCACATGTAGTTGTACCAGTATTTGAATTGTACAATCATATACATAACTGTAACGGGTGTTGGGTTGTACAAGTTTGTACCAGTAGTACCTGACAGAAACAACACATTACGAATATGTTTTATTACAAAGTTTTAACCACACATAAATAGCATCCCTAACACATAATTAAGTTCTGCAACACATAAGCAAGTTCCAAAACACATAAGTAAGACTCATTCATCACTTCCCTCACTACCATTTCCCTCGTTTCCACTTCCCTTGTTGACACTTCCCTCGTTGCTGTTTTTTCCGTAACTGGTTTTTTGGTTATCTCTGTCATCGTTGTCGTTGTTGTGACTAATACACTCCAGGAATGGTGGATACGTTTTCTTTCTTTTCCTTCGAGATTCTCTTGCAGTTGAGAATCTAGTAATTTGTAATCTTCCTTTCTTTTTCTCCACATACGGCGGGAGGACAACCTGAGATTGTATTTCCGGAGGAATTTGCCAGGATGAATGATGAGACACGGGATATATTGTCATGTAGTATGCCAATGTTCACTGCTCCATCTAGTAATACTTAGAATAATATTTTTCAACCAAATCCTCCAACGTCTCATCTTTTGAAGTTCTCCCATGCTTCAAGATAGCAGCAAGTGCATGCACACAAGGATATCGGTCAATAACAAAATGCTTATAATAGCATTCTTTTGCTAAAATCAACAAAATAACTTTTCTCGTCATAACCAGTAACATTGTACCGTCGTTTAAATGTGTTTAACACCTCCACAGAAAGTGTTTTTGCAATCAGACAATTCTCAAGCAATTCAACATGCACACGTGGGACAAGTAACTGTGTATGTGGTACCGCTAGAAAAAAATGTATGTATATGTTAAATCATTCAATAATCTTCTCCATTATATCATCAATCAATGGAAACAACACATATTTCTTTTGATCCTTGAAAACACCATTCATAAATTTAACAGTGTTGGTTGTATCAATATTGTACCTTGCTCCTGGAAATTGACATCTTACCCATTTGGTCTCATGAAGAATCTCATCCAGATAGGCGGCAGCCTGAGGATACTTTCTTCTACATCATTATATTTTTTTCTAAACTCTCTATGTGTGTAAATACCAACAATTTTTTTGAACTTATGGGCAACCACATATTTCCTAACATGACTTCATGCTCCTTTTACATTATTAGACAAGTGATATATACAATATCCATGGATCGACAATGGGTAGGCCTCATGTACAGTCTTGATGATGCTTTGGTTTCTATCAGTACAAAATACAAGCTGAGGATCATCTGGTATCAAGGTTTTAAATATAGTCAAAAACCACCTTCAACTTGCATTTTTCTTACCGCCTACTACAGCAAACATGAGGGGATAATGATTATTATCTGGATCTTTAGCAGTGGCAATAAGAAGCACTCCTTTATTCACACCATTAGGTGAGTTTGATCCATAATTATCATTTTCTGCCTATGTTAAAAATAATGCCTCAAGAGGTGAGGCGAGGAGGACGATCAATCACGCCTCTAACCTAGGCTATTGCTTCATGTCGCCTTTAGGATTTGAGGCACCACCTAATTAATACAAGTAAGGTTTGTAGCTATCCGTTCACATTTTATAGATTCATGTTTATCCTATCCCATTAAAATTAAAAATAATCAAATCTTCATAAACTAAACTTAAAATAGAGACTTAACGCCACAAAATCTTCAAACAAAACTAAACTTCAAAGTTTTATTAGAAACTGAATTCAAAATAACATCATAAACCGACTCAGAAACAAATTAACTCATAAACATACAAACTCAGAAATAAACTTATTTAGGCATGAAGAGAAGATGAAGAAGCGTAAAGTTATAATGATGCAAAATTGTTAAGTCATTAGACTAGATTAAATGAATTTGTTTTTGGAAACATAAAAAGACACAAATATTTAATTTTAATCATAATTTCTTGTTTTAAGCATACAAATATATTCTAACAGGAATCTTGCCTAAATATGTAGAAAGCATTGAGGAATTTATCCACTAAATCCCTCACCTCATGCTTAGTTTCAAATTCTTGGTGAAAGTCATGTCAATACCATCATCCCACTCAAAATGTATAACTGGCGTTGAAGCTGGTGTAACAACTGTTGGGGTCAAAATTGATTACGACGGAATCAACCTCCGAAACATACCGGGAGAGTATGCTCTTTGTGTAAGAAAAAGATAATGCCTCGAAAAAGTGGAAAACATCCCCGAATGGCAATACGATGAAACGACTAGAAGACTCGATCATCTAACTGCCTAGACAGAGAAAGATGGCCGAGCAAGACGTCCTGCTTGTGGAACGGGCAAACAAATCCACATGGGCCGACCAACTCGCCCGTATGGCGAGTTGGATGGCTTGGACCGACCAACTCGTCCGTATGGCGAGTTGGATGGCTCGGACGAACCAATTCGCCCATATGGCGAGTTGGACGGCTCAGACCAAAAAACTTGCCCGTATGGCGAGTTGGACGGCTCGGACCGAACAACTCGCCCGTATGGCGAGTTGGATGGCTCGGACCGACCAACTCGCACTACGGGCGATTTAGGTGACACGAGCAATCTGATTCGCTTGGAAAGACGGATCAATTAATTCATTTTCACCTCGTCCCATTAACTTCCTCTCTCGAGACTTGGTCGAACTTATCTTTGTTTTGTCTTGATCGGGAGTGACATTGGAACTTTATCGAAGAAACTATTTTTCTCGAGAACGGATTGGATAAATCGTATGAGATGGTAATGGTTAACTAAACACCTAAAGTCATACGTCCCATATGAAAGATCCTAACTCTCGGCCAAAGGCCCACTCGTGATTTTACCCGAAGTCATGCCCAAACTTCGTGTAGGTTTACCTTATATTTTGCAGGAAGGGATAAATGTTAAGTCCGAAAGATAAATGTCAAGATCGGAGGATAAATGTAAAGTTTCTGAAGATAATCTTGAAGATCAAAGGAAAAAAAAGGAATATTTCCGCGAAGCGATAACTTCGACCAAGAACAGA
Organism: Moricandia arvensis; assembly: GCA_905132765.1. NCBI lineage: Eukaryota > Viridiplantae > Streptophyta > Magnoliopsida > Brassicales > Brassicaceae > Moricandia > Moricandia arvensis. The sequence continues at coordinate 122,952 of CAJHQP010000396.1, read as the reverse complement.
AGAGGAAAGAGCAAACCACCTCTAGAGGAGTATATAAGGATTTTGAGGATGAGGATGCAGGGAAACACAAAAATCTCCACTCAGAGAAAACATAGCTAAGCACTTAGAGCATTGAGGCAAATTTTCGTTTTTGTTATTCGAGTTGCGACTCAACTAGGGTTTTGCAGTCTTAGGTTATTAGAACTACAGATCTCGCCGATAGCTCTCATAGACGAGGCTTCTATCCTGTTGTAAATGCTCATACACAAATTCGGAATAAGACATCTATTTGCTCTCTTTTCGATTCATATTGCTTTTCGATATTTACATTGTAATCTGACTGATTGACGTGTGGTTTAGCAGATATCCCGGACCTCTGGGAAACTAGGGTTTACTCTGTGTTCCTAATTCAACGGAAATTGACTGTGCAAATTTTGGTTCCCAAAGTTTGGCACTAGAAGGAAGGGGGGGTACGGATCAATCTAACTCTTAGTCATCAACGCTCAGTTAAACCATTTCAGATCTCAACAACCAACACCGTCGTGACAATAACGTCGTCAACAAAAATGTTGAAAACTCTCCAGCAACGAACCTCACTGCAGTCAACGCTGATGCAAACACCGCAGCATTCAAGGAGGTAAAGAAGATGTTCTCGACTTTCGAGAAAAAATCGGCAGAACATGATAAGGTCATGAACTCCCTCACTATACAGGTTGAAACCCTCACAGCAAGGAACAAGGCCATCTTTCCGCGGGGAACAACCTGAATCCGCGGAAGAAGACTCGACTTCCCAACACCTTTGGACTGGTCCAACAATGCGCAAGGTAAACCATTTGGACAAAACCCTGACAAGGTAACCCCCGCGCTGACGGGAAATAACCCGGGAGATCTTCCTCCTATCGAGGAAGATAAAGAAGGAGGAGAAGTTGAACGTGTGACTTGGAATCTAGCAGTCAGTCCAAACCTACGGATGAAGACGCAGACATACATCCACGCCGCACAAGGAGTCGAGCAACTCGGGACGAGTCCAAGTTTAACAACCCTATGAACGGAGAAGAAGAAGAAGCTATCTTCTAGAAAAAACAGGAAGAACCGGCCGATGAGCAAACTTGGAGCACTCGCAGCAAACGCCGACAAAGTCGGAAATTAGCTAGCAAGAGTTCCAAAATCCGCAATCTCCGCTATGATCTCCTGAAATTGGTGGCCGAAGTTAGGGCGGTGAAGTCCCAAATCCACCACACTACTAGCACCGCATCGGAGATTGATCTGCTTCTCAAAGAGGCTCGTACACGCCCTTCACTACTTTTATCACCAAAACTAGGGTTTTGGATCCTGGAAAGGTCAAAGTGATGCCGTACGATGGAACTACTGACCCTAAGGCACAGTTACAGGCTTTTCAGGTCGCAATGGGTACAGTCAGATTCAGAGAAAACAAGAGGGACGCTGGCGAATGCCGCCTCTTCGTAGAAAACCTCTGCGGAGCAGCCCTAGAATGGTTCTCTCGCCTCAGGCAAAACTCTATCAGAAGCCTACGCAAGCTCGACTCGGAATTCCTTAAACAATACCCGATGTTCATAGATCGAGTTAGGCGAAGTTGTACCATCTTTAAAGCCGCTAACTGGTTTCGCTGGAACAACATCGATGACCTTCGTATCTTTCAAGTTACCCGTTGCGGCGAAAGAAGTCACCAAGATCTTCGATTTCGCGGTCGTCGACCACCCAGCCATCTACAACGTCATCATGGGCACGCCTTGGCTGAGCGCCATGAAGGAAGTCCCATCAATTTACCACTCAGGCATTAAGTTCCCAACTCACAACGCGACTGCCGTAATTTGGAGGGTACCAGAAGCAGTCAAGGCGCTGCTTCTTGGCCAAGCACAAGCTAAGACAAATCGGGAACACCGCGACGACAAAGGCCAAGCGCCTAAAGATAGCCCAGGCGTCAACCGTCGATCCTAACAACAGCCAGCGAACAACCAGTTCCAGCATCCGACACGTCCATCCCATCAAAAACACAAGTACGACGAAAGACGTGGACTCAGCAACTAACGGACTCGCACAAACACAACTGCCGAGTTAACAGACTCGCCCAAATAAACAGAACTACGAGATGGTTTGATCCTCGAAAGAGGTACGTAGGCAGCTTGCCAAAAGACGAGTTCAGCTATCCCCCTCTCTAAAAATCGGGGGGGGGGGGGAGAGTGGGTACATATACGAACACTCGTATATTCCCACCTTCATAAATAAAAATTTCGATGCATTGTACTCGAGATTACCAAAACTTTTTCAATAAAGACTTCTTTAAAAATTCATAAATTGACTTATCATCCGCAAAGAAAGACTATGCTATACATCTATACACGAGCAGAACGATTATCGCACCATCCCGAAAATGGGAACTCGCGAAAAATCATTATGCCTCAAAACGTATCAACTTAACACCATCTCATCTTGGTCAAGTCATTTCTCAAAGCACGAGATTTTGGTTACCTAAGCTCAAATCATTACTAACGCAACGTGAGTTTTCAAAAAAATAGGTGAGACGTCGTCTGAATTTTCAATAATACACCCCCAGATAAATTGCAACTACGCAAACACTCGGCGATTGGCCCCGCCGAGCAGTTTAGCCATTTTAAACAAACGCACTCAGGTCCGTCGTAAGGACTTATCCTCTCACATCCGACTAGGATAAACAGCGGGCTATAAAAGAAATCCAAAATGTTGGTCAGAACTTTCGGGAAACTTGAAAATTGTCCCTGAAGAGATGCTCGACTCCGACCAGACAAGTCATATAAGCCAAGAAACTTCGCGGACTTTAACTCGGAACGGAGTCAGGTTAAAATCGAAAACAAGCAAAACGAAAGCCGATTAGTCATCGCAAAGCCTTAAACCGAAAGTAAACCTAGGACTTGCCCTAAACCCAGCACACCGGTCTCTAACGTCTCAAGGCATGATATCAAAAGATACGAGATAAGCAAGTCTCTTCATCCGTATCTAAACATTCCCGAAACTTTGAAAAAACCCCTCGAACATCTCGCACGAACAACAAATAGGATGATCCGCAAAAAGGGAGGAACTCGAGTTGACAACTCGAGTTTTCTCTCCACACTAAAACAAATCACAAACATCTTCCTGAAAACACCTCCTTATCATAACATGCACTATTCGCATAAGAGTTAATAAAATATAGTGATTCAAAGCCACACCCGGCAAATCTCGCTACATACGACCACATTCGGCTGACAAACGAACAAAACAGAAAAGTGCAATAATATAAAAGAGAAGCATTCTCAAAACGGTCGCGACCGCACAATTTTTCATCAAAATTAAAACACCCGGTCAATGATTGACCGAGTGAATAATCGTTGACATCCAAAGTAGTTGTCAGCTGGTTTACCTCTCCCATCTCGTCGGCGTTCCCCACCGCGGCCTCCGCAGTGTTGGGAGAAACAGGAATCGAGTCCCACTATTCCCAAATCCTACCATATATCTGAGGAATCGCGAAGTCTCTGTCCCTCTCCTTCATACGCCCGGTCTACCTCGCATATTCGGAACCGAACAAATAATCAGGAGCATGCGTGAGGTAAAGCCCACCCACGGCACCGCGGCACTTGCGATAATCCTCGAAGTCCTTGCAGCCCTTCGTAAGCTCCTCGAACTCATTCAAGAACTTTTCATGACGGGTTTTCATGAACTTTGCCATTTCTCTCTTCCCTTGCCTATAGGCACGATGTACCTCCGTTGCAACCGATTCCCTCTCACGACGACGTGAACTTTCCAGCTCATCTCTCAAACGAGTAATCTCATTATTGGCTGTCTCGGCCTTGGACTGAGCCATGCGTGCCTCCTGACAGCTGGCATTGAGAACTCGATCCATCATAGGGAGGCCCTGCAAAATAAGTCAAAGTCAAAAAAATTCTTCCCTCGAAAAAGGAAAGTAAAAGCTTACCCCATTGACCATCCGAGATGCTTGGGAAAACTCCGGGGCCTCGTTAGATCCAGCTGCATCTGGAGGATAATCAAAACCATGCAGCTCATCGAGATCGTCCCGTTCACCACTATTTCCGCCTACCTGACTATTCAAGAAATCCCTTAGTATATTATCGGAGGAGCACCGCTCGTTGACCACTTCGTCCTCGACAACGATGTTTTTATCCTTCTTATTCTTTGGCCTTTCTTATTTCGTGTGAGCCGTACACGGAACATATCCGTCCATGGACGCCTCTGATCCTTCCTCAACCAGTAGATCTGGCCGGTGCCGAGAATGGTGGAGAGCAATGGCACGACGGAACCTTTTCGGGCTAACCGTTTCCCAAAAACAGGAGCGGCCGCGAAGCAAGTCTCGGATGGTAACCAAACCATCCGGACTCGGAGGGAAAAGATTGGTCTCTGGAATTGAAAACAAAACACATTAGAAACCAAACTTCTCCAAAACAAAAGGGAGGGAGAAGGGAAAAAGGGGCTATATTTAGCCAAGGATACCTTTTAGACCCCATCTAGTCCTAAAGACGGGGAGGCCGATTACTTCCACGAACGCAGCGTCAACACGCACGGAAAAAAGTGCTTCCGCCATTCGTGATAGTTTGACACGAATTCGCTTAAGATTGTCATCCCCGACCAGGGCCTCAACTGAATAATGGACGACTTCCCGATTGGTTTGAGCAAAGTGTTGAGATGGTTGGCGTCAAGGGTTATACACAGCTCGAATTCAGCACGAGGATCCCGAAAATATGCTGAAGACCGCACGGGTTTAATTGACTAATCAATATTTTGAAATGATCGAGAAGTCGTGCTATGGACTCGGTAATAGGAAACCACAAATGACATTGCGTCAAGTACACCTTGTAACACGTAAAATAACCCTCGGGCGGGGACTCAGCAACCTCTCCAGCCTTTGGAAAATGAAACTCGACCGATTCGGGAACTCGACAGTGGCCCTAGATGGTATCAAGCCCATTCGGACATGTTTTGCTTGGACAACCCTCTACAGGGTTGGCTTAAAACCGAGGCAAGGCCCACATACCAGGTCTGGGGGTTTCACGTCTCCCCTGGCCGCACAATACGCATCGGCTTCTTCAGGGTTGACCGAGTGAGCTGAAAATTCCGTTTTGGTACATCATCGTTGCATTGCAAGCTTGAACCATCGGGACATAAAGGTCTTCATGAGACTTTGAGGAAAATTTTCTTCTTGAAGGCATAACTTTTATTTTTTAAGGAATGAAAGAGAAGATAAAATCTTTTGATTCTTAAGAGAGTTTGTGAAAATGTGAGGAATCTGTGAAACCACTCCACATACTTATAAAATAAAGGATTCACTATTTCACTTGCAGGCTTCGGACGTTGGATTCCGCCTAATCCATTCAATATGCTTTAAACGCTAGCAATAACATCAGAGTTCTTACGAGCTGGGGGCTAATTGTTGGGGTCAAAATCGGTTACGACGGAATCATTGTCTGAAACATAGCGGCAGAGTACGGTCTTTGTGTAAGAAAGAGATAATGCCTCGAAAAAGGGGAAAAACATCCCCAAACTGCAATACGACGAAACAACTAGAAGACTCCACTCAGAGCAAACATAGCTTAGCACTTAGAGAATTTAGGCAACTTTCCGGTTTTGTTATTCTTGATGCGACTCAACTAGGGTTTTACAGTCTTAGGTTATTAGAACTAGTGATCTCGCCGACATCTCTCATAGTTGAGGCCTCTATCCTGTTGTAAACGCTCATACGCAAATTCGGAATAAGACATCCATTGCTCTCTTTCGATTTGTACTTTGGTTTTTTAATATTTACTTTGTAATCTGACTGATTGACGTGTTGTTTAGCAGATATCCGAGACCTCTGGGAAACTAGTGTTTACCCTGTGTTCCTAATTCAACGGAAATTGACAGTGCAAATTTCGGTTCCCACAACAACCGCCAACTCGTCCATATCAACCCTTTCAGCACCCACTTCATCACGTTTTTTCATTCTCTTCCTTTGGAGTATGAGGAATAATCGTCAACTCTTTAAAACCGACCATATCATCATTATCTCTTGCCTCACTAAGAATTTCCTCATCCCTAGAAAACATCTCGTTACTTTGGTTTTCTGAGACAGGTCCTATGAGCTCCACTTGCAAGACAATACACCCCTGATTTCTATTGACTTACAGTAAATATCCTAAAACATCTTCATCTTCGAAGATATAACATGGCCTCTTATCATATATTCCCAACGGAAAGTAACTCAGTTGAACCCTGGTCAAAGCTACATCAATCTTCATTTTCTTGCATATTCTATCAATGAAATGAGAGTAAGTCACCTCCTCATAATTTATCTTCGTAAACACTAAAGTAGAAATCTGTCAGTTTTTCCGCTTCCATCGAACTTCATCTTCCACAACTGCATAACTATCCCTTGATCAAAATATATCACAACATGTTTTTTTGTTATTCGTAGTTATCTGAAAAATCATAATAAAAACATCACCACTTAGTAGTTGTACCGGTTATTGTAGTTATACACGTAGCAGTTATGACATTCGTACTAGTTTTACCACTTCATGTACTCTCAATATTACAGTTTTACAAGTTATACTATTTTAACTTGTCATACTAGTTCTAGCGGTAGACCTATTGAAGACGTTACTAATAGACGTATCAATTGTGCGAGTTGTATGCTTCATATGAACCATCACAGTAACACTAGTTGTACTATTATACATATTGTACAACTTACTAATAGTTGTAAAAGTTTAAATAGTTGTATTTTTCGTATGAACCATCGCAGTAACACTATTTGTCCCAGTATACATATGGTACAAGTTACTGATAGTTGTACCAATTAACTAGTTGAACGTTTCGTATGAACAATCACAATAACACTAGTTGTACCAGACTTTCTACTTCGACTGTTCTAAAGAGTTCTACTACTTATATCAGTAATTAGTACAATATAAACCACTAGTTGAACCAGTTAAACATGTTGTTTACGTGATTTCTGTAATGGGTTGTACCAGTTATACCATCTTATATTAACAACTTTCCTTCCACAATTTCATGACTTTAATTATATTTACACTCTATTCAATTTCAGATCACTCTTATTACCTTCATGTATTTGCTTCAAACATGATGCAACAAAAATATAATTTATAGAGAGAGAGAGAGCATTACCCAAGTTCATCAATGTAAGAAGATACACGGTTTGTTGTAGATTTTTATGATGCTTGTCGTATAATCTCTCAAAGCCAAAAAAAATTTGATGAAAGAGACCTTGGTTGGTGAAGAATTGAAAAGAAGAATTAAAGAGAAGCATTGAAGTGTGGAAGAATGGTTATTACGTTAACTGAAGAGGTGGAAGAAGAGTAGTTCCCATGCGAGGAGGAGAGAAGGAAGGAGGAAATTGTGTGGCTCCCTTTCTTTTGATCCAATGATGTACATCATCCATTTATTAAGGTCCTTATGGTAATTTTCCATCTGTGAGGTCTTGTAGAATATATTAGGTTGTAAGAGAATAAGGAAGGTGGGTTATGTCCCACAAGAAAATAATGTCCTTTTCTGTTGACTTTAGTTAATATTTTGGGTTTGTACATTTTGGTGTCTTATTTGCATTTATTTTTGCCCACATCCAACCCAATAGTATGTAACCCTAAATTTGGAGAAAGTTCATCTCCCAAACTTTTCCACTTCCTCTTCATCAATTTGTTTTTTCCTCTAATCTTCATTAACCGGTTGCTGAGCTAATCATAATCAGCCAGTTATGATATTTAATGTATTTTCTAGATATCGGTTTAGTATGGTTTAGTTGGTTATTTATCTTGGTTCATCCTCACATGTATATATAGTGTTTGTACAAAGAATTTACACCAATAATGAAAGATGAATCTTATTTAACTTTTCATCTAAAATGGTATCAGAGCGATCCTAACAACCTTTTTGTTATCGTCTTCCTCGTTTCATCACATTCATCACTTTTCACCTGCATTCTTCATCAATAATTTATCTATTTTCCATAATTTCTTGCTCAGCTCTCCATCAATGGCTAAACAAGGCGAGAAATCGTGAAATTGAACTGTTTCAACTGGATCCAACTTCTCTGATTGCTTCTGATCCAGCTCAATCATCACCTCATGTTGATTCTCGAGCTCCAATGGCCGATTGAAGAACTTCTGGTCTAGATTCTATTCACGGAGACTTTGATATTGATCGATAGCTCCCATAGTACTTTCTTCTTACACACTACGGATCAACCCTGTCCTCTCGTTAGTCTCGCACACTCTAGATGGCACGAATTACAGTAGCTGGAAAGTTGCGATGACAATATCTCTAGTATCAAGATCAAATGGAGTTTTCTTGATGGATCTTTACCTAGGGCAGAGGAATCTGATTAGATGTTTAAGATCTGGAATCGGTGTAACATCATGGTCAAATATTGGCTTCAAAATGTTGTTAATAAAGAGATATATGATACTATTTTATACTATAATGATGATGCTGGGATTTCGTATGATCTATTCAATAGGTTTCAAGTAAGCAAGCTACCAAGAGTTTATCAGTTAGAGCAGGAGATTCTAATCTTCATCAAGGATCTATGGAACTCTCAGCATATTATAATAAGATGAAAACTCTATGGCAACAACTTGCAAGCACTAAGTCACAAAGATATGTAGTTGCCACAGTGGCAAAGTTAAAGAACTTGACGATACAGAAACCAGCATAATCATTCAACTCTTGATGGGACTGAATGACTCTTATGCCACCATTCATGGTCAATTCCTCAAAAAGAAGCATCTCCCTAGCTTGAGCTTTATCTACAACATGTTAGACCAAGATCAAAGTCAGAGAACTGTTGAAACAACAGTCAAAGGCTATGTACCTCCTGTTGTATTTCAAATGAGTGGGAAAGAGAACATTGCACCATCCTCTTCTTTTGAAGGAAACGTATCTGCTGTAACCAATTATCAACAAAGATCTCGTCATGTTTGTACCTACTGTGGAGCTGTGGGTCATCTCAAAGACCATTGTTATAAGATTCATAGATATCCACCGCGTTGGACAGGCAAAAAGAAACCATTCAATCCTACCACACCTCAGTCAGCCACTTCAACTATTACTCCGGTTTCTAAATCCAACTCAGATCCTGGTTCAAGTACAAACATTGCCACTCTTTTAGTTACAGAAACTCCCACTTAGATAATTCAGAACTCAGTTGATACAAAGGATCATCTTGAAGATAACATGACTAAAGCTCAGATTCAAGACATGATTTTATTCCTTAGTTCAAAACTTCACACCTCAGGCATGACACCCACTCTAGCAGTTTCTCAAGCTTCCACTTCAACTTCTGTACCAAACATTGCATCATTTCCTGGTACTTTCCTTACTTTTTATCCTCCTACTTACTTTGACATGCTCACATCAAAATCAGTAGAAAACGACATCTCTCATAGTTCTTGGGTTATAGATTCAGGTGCCACCCATCATGTGTCTAACTCTAGGGATACATTTCTAGGTTTCCAAGAACTATAATATACCTTCGTTAAACTTCCAAATGGAACCACAATGAGCATTGTTGGCATAGGGTCAATTCAATTGACTGATAAGATCATTCTTCAGGAAGTTCTTTTTCCAATATTTTGTTTCAATCTCATGAGTGTTAGTATGATAACTCAACAAATGGCTTCAATTGTGAGTGTTACTTCAACTTTATGTTTAATTAAGGATCTTACTCAGGAGTTGATGATTGGTCAGGGTAGTCAAGTTTCAATACTTTATCTTTTTGAGTTTAATAAAGAACAACCAACTTTATCTTTGCAAGGTACTACTTATTTTGTTGCTTTTTTTGTTACTTCACAACTTTGGCACACTCAGTTAGGTCATCCTGCTCAGTCTAGGATAAATCTTATATCTAATGTTTTCTGTTCACCAAAGTCAAATAATAAACTTGATCATTGTGTTGTTTGTCTATTGGCTAAACAAAACATTTACCATGTCAATCAAATCAAAAAATTTGCAATACTTCACTTGAGTTACTTCACATTGACGCTTGAGGTACTTTTTATGTGCCTACTCATGATGGATTTAAGTACTTCCTCATTATAGTTGATGGTCATAGTAGAGCCACTTGGATTTACTTGATGAAACTTAAATCTGATGTTGTGACTATCTTTCCTGCATTTATTCATATGATTGAAAATCAATTAGATAAGAAAGTAAAATTTGTTAGATCCGACAATGTTCCTGAAGTGAAATTTGCAGAATTCTATTCGAGTAAAGGCGTTATTCCTTACCATTCTTGTCCATAAACACCCCAAAAAACTTAGTTGTAGAAAGGAAACATTAACACGTCTTAAATGTTGTTAGGTCCTTAATGTTCCAGTCTAATGAGCCATTAGTATACTGGGGTGACTGTGTCATGACTGCAGCCTTTCTTGTAAATAGATTGCCTACTCTTGTTCTAGCAAATAAGATTCCTTATCAGATCTTAACTTCTAAGGCTCCTGATTAGAAATCCCTTAGAACATTTGGATGCCTTTTCTATGTGTCTACATCACCTACAAACCGTCATAAGTTTCAAACTAGAGCCAAAGCTTGTGTGTTTCTAGGATATCTCTCATGGTACAAAGGCTATAAGATCTTAGATATGGAGAGCAATGTCGTTTCTATCTCTCGGCGTGTCATTTTCATGAAGAAAATTTCCATTTCCTGTCCTCTAACATCAAAGAGGATACACGGACCTTCTTTCCTCATATTTCTTTCCCTGCTAACCTTGATGATTCGTTGACTTCTTCATCATCATCTTCTGATAACTTCCACTTCAGGAAGTGTCATATTCAGAGGATTTATCATCTTCTTTGATACCTCCTCGCAGAAAATCCAAACCCCCAACACACTTGCATGATTATCATATATCTTATACCACAACAAACCACATTACTCCTAATCATATATTTCAATACATTTCTTATGATAAACTGTCATTTCCCTTGAGCTCTTTCATTCATAACATCACCCTTGACCTCTTACCAAAATACTATTTGGAAGCTATGAAACATAAATTTTGGGTTCATGCTGTTGAGGCTATTGATGAGGACTTTCAAGCCATCGATAAAACTCACACTTGGTCAGCTGTTTCACTTCCTCCTGAAAAGAAAGTCATTGGTTGCAAGTTGATTCCCAAGATCAAGTACAATGCGGATGGCACCATTGAGCATCAAAAATCCAGATTAGTGGCCAAAGGTTATACTCAAGAAGAAGGATTGCACTTCATATATACATTCTCTCCAGTTGCCAAGTTTGTCATGGTCAAGCTTGTTTTGGGCTTAGCAGAAAAGCTCAACTGGCATCTTACACAACTTGATGTGTCTAATGCTTTTCTTAATGGGGGACTTGGATGAGGAGATATATATGGAAGTACGTCCTGGTTATCAGATTCCTTCTGATGTGAAGATAGAAGGAACTATGGTTTGTAAACTTCACAAATCCATTTATGGTTTGAAGCAGCTTCTCTGCAATGGTTCATCAAGTTCCCCTCAACATTTTGTGAAATGGGTGTCACACAATCTCAAAGTGATCACACTCTCTTCACAAGGTTTGTTGATGGAATATTTGTTATCGTTCTCGTTTACGTGGATGATATCATCATGACCAGCAATGATGATTCAGTTTTCCTTGGTTTGAAGACTCAACTTAACAGTTACTTCAAAGTAAGAGACATTGGCAATCTACAATACTTCATTGGTCTATAAATTGCTCAATCCTCCCAGGGTATCTCTGTTTGTCAGCGTAAGTACATTCTGGAGTTATTGATTGACAAAGGATTTTTTGACTGCAAGCCCTCTTCCATACCTATGGAGCCGAATCAATCTTTACACAAAGATGATACTCCCTTGCTTCCTGAAGCACAAGGTTATAGACAGCTAATAGAGAAACTTCTTTACCTATGTTTAACACAACCTGACATATCGTTTGCTGTCACCAAGCTCTGTCAGTTCTGTTCCAGTCCACGAGAAGTTCACCTTCAAGCTGCTCATAAAATTACTCGCTATCTCAAAGGAAGTATTGGCACAAGTCTTTTCTTTTCCTCTGATCCAGACCTCACTGCGAAAACTTTCACACACAGTGATTGGGCTGTTGATCCAGAGAGAAGACGATATGTTTCTGCCTACTGTGTGTTCATTGGAGATTCCCTAATATCTTGGAAGACAAAGAAACAGGACATTGTTTCGCTAAGCTTTGTAGAGGCTGAATACATGGTCATGTGTTTCATAAGAAATGAGCTTATATGTTGGACCAACATACTGACGGATCTGTATGTTCCACCTTCTCTTCCTGTCTCCTTATATTATGACAGTACCGCTGCATTACACATTGCCAAGAACCCCGTGTTTCATGAATGTACAAAACACATTGATCTTGATTGCCACAAGCTTAGGGAATACATTGTTAAGGGATTCTTGAAGACATTACATGTTCGGAGTGAGCATCAGCTTGCAGATTCTCTAACTAAACCATTAAACCCTACTCAATTCAAGACACTTATATCCAAGATGGGACTTCTCAACCTCTACGAAGCTCCATCTTGGGGGGGGGGGTTAGATATCTGTTTGGTATGGTTTAGTTGGTTATTTGTCTTCGTTCATCCTCACTTGTATATATAGTATTTGTACATATATTTTAAACCAATAATGAAAGATGAATCTTATTTACTCTTTCTTCTAAAAGTCCTTTTTATTGTTTTGTTATACACTCCTTTCTTCTCATATATATATATTGCTAACCAGTTCGTAGGGACATATTTCCAAAAAGTCTCCAAAAACCTCTGTTAAAATATCATGAGCCATGGCTACAAAAACAAACGGCAAGTCACATATCTCCACCGGCGAGTCTCACTTAGCTTTAAATTTCAAAGAAAACCTCCGCAAGCCCATCAGAATCGTAACTACGATTCCGACTGATACATTTCTGAGAAGATAGAAACACTTTAAAAGGAGGGTCTCTTTTGGCCTAGTAATCCTCCTCGTTGACGAACATGTATGTTTTCTCTAAACAAAATCTCCATCCTCAAGGCTCTCTAATGCAAGGGTTCATATCATCAAGCCATGTTCAACGATACATGCCACAACTTAAACCAAGGTTGTTGATCATAGTTTAACTGTTTCTTTCTCATATAGCTCTGTTCTGTCTATCTTTGATCACATTCGCCTCCCTATTGATGAAGACCGGTTTTGGTTCCCTTCACATGAGGATTTTGAAGCTAATTGTGAACTCAAAGGTGACGTATACTGTAAGCTTTCTAATCTTTTATTTCATCTCCAACTTAGATTGTCTATCTGCATGTTGATTTTGACTTCTTTTGCCATATTTAACTTATACTCTTTCTGAACAAATTTATAGGCATTGTTGGACACATGAAGTTGGTCAACGATATTATCTCGTCGAGCTTCCCATCACTAAGGAAATGAAAACAGCAACCACACAGCGTCTTATGGTTCTTCTGCAATCATGACAGTATTTGTTCCCTGTTAGTAGAATCAAGACCTCCTTGAACCGTACTTAACCTGTTATTAATTTGCAGAGACCCGTTATGAAGTTCTATATTTGGGATCATGCTGCAACAGACTTCTGCAAGAAATTCAAAGCCTACGAAAACACTCCCACAGTGCTTTAAGTTATGACGGTGAACACGAAACGTCTAGGAGGTAACCATTTCTCCCTTTAGCATCACATCCTCACTGCTTATCATAAGTTCAATGTTTACTGTATTGTTTGGTATCGGTTAATAATGTGATAGTCATTTGATCATCATTTCAAAAATGTATATGCTTATATTCTTAAGGTAGAACTAGGGAAATTATTAGTTCTTTATTTATTTTAGCTTTAAGAAGTTCCAAATGAATATTTATGTTGGCCTTTTGAGCTTCACGTCTCTTCTATAGTATTGACTTATGCAAAATAGTGTGATCTTACAGCAGCAAGTTGATCTTTGCTTGATATTTTATGTTCACCTTGCTGTTGTGTTTGATTACTCATCATATTATTTTAATTGTTAGTTAATTTTTTTTCCATTTTTTTTGTCATCAGTTGCCAATGTGATAGTTATTTCATCAGCATTACAAAAACGTCTATGCTTCTATTTTCATGTAAAACTTGGAAATGTTTTGTTTTTAACTATTTAAACTTCATAAAGCTGTAACTTGAATATTTAGGTTGGTCTTTTGAGCTTTACGTGCCTGCTACAATATTAGCTTATGCAAAATAGTTTGCTCTTCCAGCAATGAGTTGATGAATGCTTGGTAGGTTATGTTCATCATGATGTTTTGTTTGATTACGCATCTCGACTTTGTTATATTTTTAATGATCAACCAACAACAACAGCTACCCTTGCCCTCAGCTCAATGTCATCCTCAAGGGGTTTCATGGACTATGATGTCCAACCAACCATCAATTATGTAAGATCCCTGGCCCCCAAGCCCAAAATGAGACTGTTGGGTGTTGTGACCCGTCGATCTATTATGTTTGGGAAAGTGTCGTCGATCAACTATATTTGGGATACAAAAGCCGTCGATTAAATACAAATGCCGATTTGGCGTGTGCAGGTTTGGCGAATACCCGTTTGGTGGGTTACGAAAGTGTTGAGATCGGAAATATTATGAAGTTTATAGAACTGTTAAGTGATTATCGTATACGAAAAGTGATGTGAAATGCTATGAAGTTTGTAGAACTGTTAAGTGAATTGTTAAAGAATAGGGTCATATGAATGTTTAGGCGACTAGTCAGTCCTTATTTTACATTCAGCTATATGGGTGTCCTTGCGGAGAGACTGGTCTAGAAGTCATCTCACTGAGGAATTCATTTACTCATGCCCTCCTATTCCTTTCCAGTTTCCCTCCCTCTTACAGGAATATGAATAGAAGCGCGAGATATATCGGTTGGGTTGGTGGATTTAAACATAAAGGAACACATTTGGAGAAACTCTATCCATTGGCAGGATGCGTTGTATTGTCTTTTGGCATAGTCACGTGTCCCTATGTTTTGGGGGAGGCGGGTCTTACAATTGGTATCAGAGCCCATGTTAAGGTCTCTTGCTACTTAGTGAGAGATCAGTTTGGCCTTTGTGAAATCCCTTTTCGGAAATTGTTCAGTCGGTTGTTGTTTAATCACTGTCCTCCCTTATTTGGGCATGCTTGTGTAGTGCCTGAGTATTGGAATTAAGGGCGAGTTTTGATTAACGGGTGGAGAATTGTAAGATCCCTGGCTTGTGTGATCATGGACCAGCTCAACAAAGAAGATGATGTATCCATGAATGCATCCATGGACCAACCAGCTGATGAAGATACCATAGCCATTCCAGAAGGTCCCATGACTCGTTCTAGAACCAATAAACTAAATGGAGCCATTGTAGGATTACTTAGACTCGTATGGAAACAAGAAGAAGGTCTTGGACAAAGCTTGATGATCCGAGATACCTTGATCACCATTAAAGCTATCTCTTCATCTATCTAAATTAGTACTTAGGCAAAGTACTTGTGTGTGCTCTTTTCCTTGCTCTCGGTGTTGTCCCAAAGAGGTTTTACGGAGGAAGGTTTTAACGAGGCCACAAGCTGCTTTACACATCTCCAGGGTGCTAATGTCGGTCCTAGCCTAAGAAGGCCACTCTATCTATTTACCTTATGTTATGTTTCTAAACTATAGTTTTTATGTTATGCTATTATCGAAACCTAAGGAGCGTGTTCCTTGGTTTCTCTATTTAAACTCTTGCAAACCCTCATTCTGAATCAAGCAGTCTTTTATTTAAACCTTTTGTCTTCTCTTTTCTCTCTTCACTTTGTCGAGTGTGAGAGATTTCTGGTGAGTCATATCCGGCGACTAAGGGTTCTAGTTTGGTGTGTCATATCCAATCTAGTGCCTAGGAGTATCAAGGAGTCTATCTGCACCTCTTTGTGTCACAATTGATCCACAAACCTTGGTAAGCTTAAGTCTTTGGCTCATTTGTGCAAGGATCTATCCATACGTTCCAGAGAAGAATCCTAGGAGTGTGTTAAGTGGTATCAGAGCCACTCTGGAAGGGAAGTTCTCGTTTTCCTTTGTAGTTTTCGATTGATCTTTTCATATTTTCTCATAATCTGTTGATCGATCTGAGTTTCCTTGTGTTTGTCGATTGATCTATTCATTCTTGTGAGTTCTATTGACAAATCTGATCATTTGAGTGATAAAATTGATTGATCTAAACGTTTGTTCATCGAGTTGATATTTGATCGGTTCATCTACCCCTTTTTGTGATCGATCATTTTTCCTGATTAAGTATCATTTAATCTATCCATAAATGTGTCCTAAGATTGATAGATCTCTGATTATATTGTTGAAAGTTGATTGATTTACAAGTTTTAATCTCAGATCATTGTAAATTTTTTGAATCCTTGTTGTTTACGTTACACTTTTGATTGATCCGAAATTTTGAAAAGTTTGTTTTGTTTGATCCACTCGTTAGATTCATAGATCATCAATCTGTGTTAGATTCACCATCGTTTGTTGTCTCTAATTGTTTCTGATCTTGTCTTGAACAATATCTTTGGTGATCGATTTGGATTCTATTACTTGCTGATGAAGTTTCTTTGGAGATCTTGTGTCAAGTAGTATTACTTCCTTTGAATCGTTTACTGGTTGAGTGTTTGATTTTTTCCAGGTACAATGGGGGATGAATCGGATGAAGAAGCTGCCCTTATGAGGAGAAACAAGCTGTTGATGGAAGCCATGACCAACCAGCTCAATCAGACAATGATATCAACCATGAGTGAGTTGATGAAGGCTAACATGAAGGAATTGTGAGATGCGCGTAGGCAAGAGGTCATAAAAGCTACTGGTCAAAGCAATATAAATGAACCAAGAAGGGAAAGACCAAACCAAACTCGACAAGAACATGCTGGGACTGATGAGACTGACAACTACTATGAGCACCATAGTTCTTCTTCTAGACGAAGCCAAAGGAGGCAAATGTGTGAACGTGAAGGTAGAGTGGGCCAGAGAGATGAGTTAGCTGGTCTAAAGCTAAAAATCCCTCATTTCCATGGAAAGGATGATCCTGATGCTTACCTCGAATGGAAGAAGAAGATTAACTCGTCTTGAACTGTCAGTAATATACTCAAGCCAACAAGATTCAGATTGCTGCAACTGAGTTCTATGACTATGCTCTCGGTTGGTGGGATCAGTTGGTTACCAATAGAAGGCGAATTAGGAGTATCCGATTGAGTCTTGGCAAGAGATGAAGTCTATCATGCGCAAGAGGTTTGTACCAAGCCATTACCACCGTGACCTCCACCAAAAAATAAGGAAGTTCACACAAGATTCATGGAGTGTAGAAGAGTACTACCAAGAAAGGGATCTGTTGATGTTGAGAGCTTGTGTATCTAAAGATAGGGAGGCTACAATGGCACGGTTCTTAGGAAGACTTAACCTAGAGATACAAGATAGTGTGGAGATGCAACACTATGTGGAGATAGAAGAAATGCTTCATAAAGCTATTCTTGTGGAGCAACAACTTAAGAGGAAGAATCACTCTCGATCCAGTTATAGAGCCACATGGTTTCAAAGTTCTAAAGAAGAGAAACCAAGTTTTCCCAAAGAAAGCAAGCCATATCAGAAGGAATAATCAAAGCCAAGTAGCATATTTAGCAAGGACAAAGGAAAGGTCGAGGCCACCAGTTCAAGCGCTAGGTATGTTAAGTGTTTCAAGCGCCAAGGAAGAGGACACTATGCTAATGAGCGTACCAAGAAAAGAGTGATGATTCTTCTTGAAAATGGCGAGTTTGAATCTTAGGATGAGGCCGAGATAGAAAGGAAGATTCACTATGAGGAAGAGTATGAAGAAGAGCCTATCCGGGGAAAGTTGTTGGCTGCTAGGAGAACCTTAAGCTTGCAATCTAAAACTGAAGAAATAGAACAACGAGAGAACTTGTTTTACACAAGATGTCTGGTCCAAGTGAAGGTATGTAGCCTGATTGTAGACGGAGGGAGTTGTGTCAAATTGGCTAGTCAGACAATGGTGAGGAAACTTGGGTTGAAGATTCAGAAACACCCAAGGCATACCGATTACAACGGCTCAATGAAGAGGGTGAAATGAAAGTATCTAATCAGGTCATGGTACTTCTTGCTATTGGTCTGTACGAAGATGAAGTCATATGTGATGTCATACCCATGGAAGCTGGTCGGTCATATACTCCTTGGACGGCCATGGCAATCTGATAGGCGAGTTGTACATGATGGATACACCAACTAGAATTCCTTCGAATTAGAAGGAAGAAACACAGTTATTGTGCCTCTAACCCCTAAGGAAGTTCACCTCGACCAACTACAACTTCAGAAGAAGAAGAAGGAGATCGACCTCTCAACCATTCAAACCAAACAACAAAGCTTCTATGCCAAGTCGGGTGCTATCAAAATAACTCTCTACTTTAAACAACCTGTTCTCTTACTTGTTTTTAAAGAAACACTCTTGAATGTTACTGAACTTGCACCGGTGTATCCGAGTGAACTTTTGTCTCTTTTACAGGAGTATGATGATGTATTTCCAGAAGATAGTCCTATAGGTCTCCCACCAGTGAGAGGGATAGAACATCAGATAGACTTTGTCTCTGGTTCCACACTTCCAAACCGACAAGCCTATAGAACCAATCCAGTGGAGACAAAGGAGTTACAAAGGAAAGTAGAAGAACAAATGGAGAAAGGCCACATCCGAGAGAGCTTGATCCCATGTGCAGTTCCAGTTCTTCTTGTACCTAAGAAATATGGTATCTGGCGCATGTGTGTTGATTGTAGAGCAATCAAAAGCATAACAGTGAAGTATCGCCAACCTATTCCTAGATTAAATGATATGCTTGATGAATTGCATGGTTCTAGCATCTTTTCAAAATAGATTTAAAAAGTGGTTATCATAATGAATGGAAAACTGCATTCAAAACTAAACATGGTCTATATGAATGGTTAGTCATGCCATTCAGATTAACAAATGCACCTAGTACATTAATGAGACTAATGAACCATGTCCTTAGGTCTTTCATTGGCATTTTTGTTGTGGTTTATTTTGATGACATCCTAGTCTATAGCAAAATCTTTGAGGATCATTTAGGCCATCTTAGGTCCCTTCTTGATGTTTTGAGACATGAGAAGCTTTATGCTATTCAAAAGAAGTGTATCTTCGGCACGGATAACTTGGTTTTTCTAGGATTTGTGGTAAGTGCAGATGGAGTTAAGGTGGATGAGGAGAAAATAAAGGCTATCAAAGACTGGCCAAGTCCAACCACAGTAGGAGAAGTAATGAGTTTCCATGGGCTATCTGGCTTCTATAGATGCTTTGTGAAGGATTTTAGCACAATAGCAGCCCCTCTGACTGAAGTGATCAAGAAAGATGTTGGGTTCAAGTGGGGAGAATCACAAGAAACCGCCTTCAAAACACTTAAAGAGAAGCTTTCTCAATCTCCTCTCCTGATACTTCCTTATTTCTCTAAAACGTTTGAAATTGAATGTGATGCCTCATGAATTGGTATTGGTGCTGTGTTGATGCAGGATAGGAAACCTATAGCATATTTCAGTGAGAAACTTGGAGGAGCCACTCTCAACTATGCTACCTATGACAAGGAGCTATACGCAGTGGTGAGAGCCTTGCAGACATGGCAACACTACGTATGGCCTACAACGTTTGTCATCCATACCGACCACGAGTCCCTCAAGTACCTAATAGGATAAAGTAAGCTTAGCAAAAGACACGCAAGATGGGTTGAGTTTCTTGAGACATTTTCCTATGTCATCAAATACAAACAAGGTAAAGAGAATATAGTTGATGATGCACTATCTCGAAGATATGTTCTCTTGACTACTTTGGATGCTAAGTTGTTAGGCTTTGAACAACTCAAAGACATGTATGAAATTGATCATGGCTTCAAAGAAGCCTATAAATCTTGTGAAAAGGTTGCTACAGGTCACTATTTTAGGCATGATGGGTACTTATTCTATGACCTTTGTGTACCTAATTGTTCTTTGAGAGATCTATTTGTCAGGGAATCCCATGGAGGAAGTCTAATGGGGCATTTGGAATTGCCAAAACTCTTAAGGTCTTGCAGGATCACTTCTTTTGGCCGCACATGAAGAGAGATGTTGAATGAGTCTGTGGAAGATGTGCAACTTGCAAGCAAGCTAAGTCTGAGGTTCAGTCCCATGGTTTGTACACTCCATTACCCATTCCTTATCATTCGTGGAATGATATCTCCATGGATTTCATTATAGAACTGCCTAGAACTAGGACTAGAAAGGATTTTATCTTTGTTGTGGTAGATAAGTTTTCTAAAATGGCACATTTCATAGCTTGCCATAAGACAGATGATGCATTATATGAGGATAACTTGTTATTTAAGGAGATAGTCTGTTTGCATGGCACGCCTAGAACTATACACTACAAGAAAACAAGAGCATACCGAGGGCAAAAATCGTCGGTATGTCGTCGGAATAAGCCTATTCCGACGAAATATCGACGAAATAAGTCCTCGGAAAAAACTCCTCAGAATTTCATTTTTCCTCAGAAATCCGTCGGAAATTTCCGAGGGAACTCCGAGGAACAAATTTTCTGAGGACAATACGAGGAAAGACAGTCGTCGGAAAAGTCCTCGGAATATACCGAGGAAAGAATCCCTCGGTATATTCTGAGGACTTTTCCGACGGAAAGATCCTCGGAAGTTCCGACGAAAGCTTCCGAGGAAATGTCCCTAGGAAACTTCCGAGGAAACGCTCCCTCGGAAACTTCAGAGGGAATGTTTCCTCGGAATAATTTTCGAGGGACTGTTTCCTCGGAATAGTTTCCGAGGGACTTTTTCCTCGGAATATTCCGAGGAAAGTCACCCTCGGGATATGCCGAGGAAACTGTCCCTCGGAAATTATTCCGAGGAAACAGTCCCTCGAAAGTTTCCGAGGGAGCGTTTCCTCGGAATTCTTTAAAAAATAATTTTTTTAAAAAATAAAATTTTTGAAATTTAATTTCGAAAATATAAAATTAAAATTTAAAACATATTAGATAACATTCAAAGTCGTACAAATAAAAATAAAACATTCGGAGTTTTTGAAAAAAAAACTATGGGTTTTGCGCATTTGGGTCTTGCACGGTCGGGAACACCTCGTTCGGGTGCAACCTCCTCATCATCTTCATCATTTGCTCGTTCAGCCTCTTATGTGCCTCAAAGCTCACCTGTTGAGTCGCCATCTGGGTCTCCAACACAGATATGCGATCATCCTTGTCCTGCAACTGACCCATAAGTACTTCTGGATCAACAAAGGGCGGTGGTACAACATAAGGCAGAGTCGACCGGGAGCGACGACCCAAACCGACCAAACGTCCCTTCTTCTTTGGAACCAACTGAAATAGAAAATAGCCAAATTTAAATAATAGAAAAAAATGAATTGAACTTTAAAAAAAAGAACTAACCGATTCAACGATTTCGTTGATTCGAGCCAGGGGCAAGTTGGTCGAAGCCGTCGAATCGTCATCATCGGTTTGAAGCTGAGACACTTCGTCTTCCACCTGAGTGGAGATCAGGTTGACCACATCTCTCACTAGACCATCATCAATCTGGCCGGTCTTCTTGTTGGTATACGCCCTCTTCATTAGGGCGAGATCATCAACGGGGTCGCCATCATTTTCTTCCGTCTTGAAAAAACATAAATAAACTAACATTAGTAATTAGAAGAAAAAACTTAAATAATAGAATAAAAAGCGACTGAACATACCATGCGATCCCCCAGAGTGGCCATAGATTGAGCACCCAGGTTATGCTTGAAGATGCCCTTCCCTTTACGCACGCTCCTCCGGTTGGTGGAGTTGGTGGAAGAAGTTGTTTTCGTCTCTTCCTTAGCCCAATGCGCACACAACCCCTCCCAGACCGTGGGGTTCATCGACTTTGAGACCTTTTAATAATAAAAAAATTGTTAAATAAATTAAAATATATTTTTATAAATTAAAAAATTGTTTAATAAATTAAAAATAACCTTGTTTATTTCCCACTTCTTCTTCCACTTGTGTATCTGCTTCTCATAGTTGTCCATAACTTTATGGACGAAGTGATCATAGATAAAGAGCGTATCATCGGTATTCCAGGTAAATTCTTGCTGAAAAAAAAACAGAATTAGTAGAAAATTTATATTAAAGATTAAAAATATAAGTAAAAAAATTGAATACTTACCGCAAACTGACGAAACCACATATGTTGTTTGTCGGTAGGGAAGTCGGTGAAAGTCGGATGTCTGTAGTCGAGGGCCGAGTACATCATACGGTTGATCCACGCACTGATCCTGTTCGAGGATCGGTTGAACCTAATAAAAAAACAAATTATTAATGATGAATCAAATAATAATAAAAAAATATATGTTTAATTACCATGTTTGACCCCGTTCACGTGGAAACAGAGTGAGATAGGGAATATTTTCACGACCGGGCTGTCAAACCAAATCCGCAACAATCATCACTCCCGAAGGACCATAAGGAGCAGGAGCGGGTGCAGGAGCGGGTGCAGAAGCGGGTGCAGAAGGGGGAAATGGAGAGGGAGATGTATGGTAGGAGCTGTGGGGCGAAGCGGAACCCTGAAACTGGTTGGACGAACCCCGAGAGTGGCTCCCCGTCTTACCACGAGGACGACTCTGTCGAGCCGCGGTCGGATCATCATAAGACCTTTAAATTAAAAAAAAACATATAGAATTAGTTCTAATAAATATAAATTTTAAAAATTCAATAAATAGTTTAATAATTACAAAAAATAGTTTTAATTAAAAAATAGTTTAAATAAATTTAAAACAGTTTAATAATTACAAAAAAATAGTTTTAATAAAAAATAGTTTTAATAAATAAAAATAGTTTAATAATTACAAAAAACGTTTTTAATTACAAAAACGTTTTTAATTACATGTTTTTAATTACAAAAACGTTTTTAATTACAAATAAATTTAAAACAGCTAAATAAAATAATTTTTATATACAAAAACGTTTTTAATTACAAAAACGTTTTTAATTACAAATAAATTTAAAACAGTTAAATAAAATAATTTTTATATACGAAAACGTTTTAAATTACATGTTTATAACCACAAAATTAATAAAAACTAAAAAAAAATTTCATACCATTATAAAAACTCTCAATAACAACAAATAATCACAATCCTCACCAAAAAAACATATTCAAAACTATCACTACACAATCAAACCATTCAACCTAACACAAATCTATAAAAATCACTCTAACACCATAATCAAACTCGATTTTGGAATCTAAAAGAGAGGGATAGGGTCCTTACATGATTTGGGAATGGGATTGGGGAGAAATCGCCGGAAATGGCCAGAAATCGTCGAAGGAGAAGAGGGAGAGGTGGAGTTCGCGAGGAAGAGGCAGAGAGAAATGGGGAAGAAAGGTATCGGCTTGACCTAATATGTTGAGGATTCCGACGGAAATTATCCGTCGGAATTTCCTCGGAATTTACCAATCCGTCGGAATTTCCTCGGTATATCGTTTATTCAATTTTCGCGAAATATTTGGCGGCTTGGTTTACCCGGGTAAGTGAAATTATTCCGAGGGAACACGGTTCCTCAGAATACTCTCGGTAATTACCGAGGGTATTCCGAGGAAAGAAGGTTTGGGGTTTCAAAACATCGATTTTTTTGCCGTATTTCATTTCTTATACAAAGGTAATACATACCATTGAGGATTATTTGTATAGGTGATCATAAACCATGAAATAACAAAATTTCAAAAAAAATTGTAAGTATTCTATTTACCATTTGTTAAAATGTATAAGTGTTTCTCTTATATGTTGTGTGGTTTTCGTTCATGCAATTGTAAAAGTGTTTGTTATCGGGTAAAACACAAAAATTTGACTTCATCATCTAGTTAATACACTTAATGATGGTTATATACGTGTTATTCAATCCTCAGGAAGTTGTTTTCGGTTTAAAACCCCTTGTTCCTTGGAATTCCCTCGGAATATTCCGAGGGAATTCCGAGGAATACTCAAAAACACCCACCTTCCTCGGAAATCCCTCGGAAAATACCGAGGGAATTCCGAGGAAGGTTGGTTAACCCTTAACTTCCTCGGAAATCCCTCGGTTTTTTCCGAGGGATTTCCGAGGAAGTTAAGGGTTAACCAAATCCCTAAATCGACAAGGTATATTCTGACGAAATTCCAAGGAAAACCTGAGGAAAACCTGTGTTCCCTCGGAATTTTCTCGGTATTTCTGTAAAAAAAAAAAAGTCGATGCTAGTCTGTTTCCGAGTCATCATCACCAGATGAATCTGGATCTGGATCTTGGTGAAACTCTCCAATAACTGGTTCATCCTCTGCGTGAACGACGGCTTCCTCTGCGAAGTCGCTTAAATCGACTACAAGACCAACTTCCTCTTCCGAGGATGTGCTTGTTTGTAGTGGGTCTTCTATCTCAGAACTTCCCTGAACTCTGCCTCTTGGGTTGAGTCTTGTAACAGTAACCCATGGATCATCTCTGTTCCTTACCCGGGGGTACTTGGTATAACAAACCTGTAACATTTAAAAAATCATTAGTAAAATTATAAATTAATACACATGGTGATGAATCATTCTCAAAAATTATAAATCAATACCTGATCGGCCTGAGAAGCAAGAATGAAAGGATCATAATGTTGCAGCTTTCGCCTCAAATGTACTGATGTAACACCAAATGCATCTGTTCTCACACCTCGATCTGGAGTGTTGTCGTGCCAATTACAATAGAAAACAGTACATCGCAATCCAACCATGCCCAAATACTTGATTTCCAAAATCTCATGTATGTGTCCGTAGTATACATCATCTCCTGATGCAGAACAAACGCAGCATCATAAGTCGTACTCGAACGTCTCCTCTTCTTAGTTGTGAATGCATATCCTCGAGTACAAAATCTCGGATATGACTTCACAACACAGCTTGGTCCAACGACCATCTCGCGTATCTAATCGTCAACTGTTTCACCTCTGGCCAAACTAGCAGACACCTATTAGTAGCACATATATATGTTATATCAATAAATGTGAATTAATATAAATATGTGATAAATGATATTTTAATTTGTTTAAATCACTCACATAAGTAAACATCCATCCAGCAAATTCTCTCTGCTTAATTTCTTCTAGTTCGTCCTCTGTGGCGTATCTATATTCGAATCGCTTTTCTGCCATGAAAATCCTGTACATATGATGACAATAATGTAATTAAATAAGATTTAAATTTCAACTTGTAAAAATAAAAAGAGCAAATCTCTCAAATAACCCTTTTTGAAGTTTTTGTCAAAAAAATAACCCTCAAGAACAAAAATGACAAAACTAGCCTTTTTTATTTTCAAAAAACTCCACCCCATAACTCTAAACCCTAAGTCTAGATTAGTTAACCCAAAGGGTATAAATGTATATTAGTCATTTTGTTAACCTTTCAAAAAAGTTATTTTTGTCATTTTTCTCTTTAAAGGTTATTTTTATGACAAAAACTTTTTTAGGGTTATTTTGAGGTATTTCTCAAATAAAAATTTGTAAGCTAATTTATTTACCTCTCATATTGAAGAACGTCTTCGCAGTTGGTGAGAAAATATGTTTGCAAATGACTACGCTCCAGCTCAGTAAGTCGACGGTCCTTTGGTTTTCCGCTAAGTCGTCCAACATCTGTGAAAATGTCTGGAACCATAACATGATATGTTGCCCGTTCGCCTCTATCATCATGCCGAGCAGGTCTTCTGTTTTTGGTCTGAACTTCTGCTGGAAAGTAGTACTCGACAAAGTTTGAAGTTTCTTCATTGATCATTTGTGCGACTATAGAACCTTCCACCATACTTAAATTTTTCACCTTCTTCTTCAAATGGAACATATACCGCTCATACAGATACATCCATCTATACTGCACAGGACCACCAAGTTCCAATTCTCTTGCCAGGTGAATAACAAGATGCTCCATAACATCAAAAATGAGGGAGGAAATATCTTCTCAAGGTTGCACTGAATCACGGCTATGTTAGTCATCAAATTTGCAATACCTTCAAGAGTCACTGATCTCGTGCATAAATCGCGGAAGAAACCACTTATCCCTGCAATTGCTTCATGAACCTTTCGTGGTAATAGTTCCTTGAAGGCAAACGGAAGGAGGCGGTGCATCATTACATGGCAATCGTGACTTTTCAAGCCAGTAAACTTTCCTTCCTTTATGTCGATACAGTTACGCAAATTAGATGCGTAACCATCTGGAAATTCCACATCGTTTGAAATCCAATCAAAGAACGCATCTTTTCCCTCTGCATCAATCAAGTCGTTATATGGGAAAAGGAGCCCTACCATTCTCATCAACATGAAGTTCTGAACGAGGGCATATATCGACTAAATCCAATCTTGACTTCAAATTATCCTTTGTTTTACCTTGAACATTAAGGATCCTGTTCATGAGATTGTCAAAAAAGTTCTTCTCAATATGCATGACATCTAAATTATGCCTTAGCAGATGATCCTCCCAGTATGGCAGATCCCAGAAAATACTTTGTATGTGCCAGTTATGTAGGTCTCCAACAGCATCTACCGGAAAATGCTCATGTCCACCGACGTCTGGCGTCCTTGCTGCACCAAAATCTCTTAGTTGTGTCTTCAAACCTTTCCCACTAACTTCCTCAGGTGGACCATCAAACACCTGCTTGTTCTTCCTAAACAAAGTCTTACTCCGACGGTATGGATGATCAGGTGGTAGGAATCGTCTGTGACAGTCAAACCAACACGTTTTCCTTCCATTCTTTAGTTGGAAAGCATCTCTGTCATCTTGACAATATGGACATGATAGCCTCCCATGTGTTGTCCATCCAGATAACATACCATATGCTAGAAAATCACTTATTGTCCACATTAGTACTGCCCGCATTTGAAAGTTTTCTTTACACGAAACGTCGTATGTTTCAGCACCTTGAGCCCATAATTGTTGCAACTCATATATTAGTGGCTGAAGAAACACATCAAGTGATCTCCTAAGATGCTCTGGTCCGGGAACGAGAATGGAGAGAAACAAAAACTCTCGTTGCAAGCACAAGTTTGGGGGTAAGTTGTATGGTGTAAGAATGACTGGCAATAGAGAATATTGTCTTCCACTCTTGCCAAACGGGCTGAAACCATCAGTACATAATCCAAGGTAGACATTTCTTCTCTCATATGCGAATTCAAGATATGTTGATTGGAAATGCTTCCAAGCTTTTGCATCTAAAGGATGTCTAATGTCACCATCTGTTGAATGCTCTGCATGCCATCTCATTGGTTGTGCTGTGCGTTCAGACATATACAACCTCTGCAACCTTTCCGTCAGAGGCAAATACCACATCCTTTTATATGGCACTGGAACTCTTCCAGCATCCAACATACCATAAAATCTCCTAGCTTCAGCAGTGGGTAAATCTTCCCCTCTAAAATGATCATTTACCATCTGCTCAGTACCTACACCATAATCTACTTCCGTTCTAATTGGTTCTTCTAATCTAACCGCAGGCTGAGGTTCGCTAGTACTACCATGTTCATAATCAGTTTCTCCATGATGATACCAAATTTTGTAACTTCGTGTAAACCCATTCAAATATAGATGACTCCAAACATTCCACTCTTTAATAACCTTTCTATTTTTACAATTAGAGCAAGAACATCTTAACTTACCTGTTACTGCTTCCGGTTGTCGTTGAGCTAACCCCATGAATTCGGTTATACCTCGTTGGTATTCATCCATAAGCAATCTGGTGTTCGGATCCAAATAAGGTCGATCGATCCAAGAACGAAAATAGTTTGAAGAAGACATGTTTTTTATGAATAAAATTCGTGTGTAAAGAGAGTAAGAGGGAGGATGAAGATATGGAGTGAATGAGGAGAAGAAGAGTGTGTGTATTTATAGGAGAAATGCCCCAGAGATACCGAGGGAATTCCGACGGAATTCCAACGCCAACGGCTAGTTCGTCGGAATTTCCTCGGAATTCCCAACGGCTCTCCAACGGCTCTCTAACGTCTATATTGCCGTAGGAATTCATCGATTTTTTCTGAGGAGAGTAACTTTCCTCGGTATTCCATCAAAAAATTCCGACGGCTGTATGTTTCCTCAGAATTTCCTCGGAATATTCCGAGGAAATTCCGAGGAAACATAAAATTTCGTTTCCTCGGAATTTCCTCGGAATTTTCTGAGTATTTCATTTTCCGTCGGAATGTCCGTCAGAATACCGCTTTTTCTTGTAGTGATAGTGTCAAATAGAGATGCTAAATTTCTTAGTTATTTATGGAAGACCCTTTGGTCTAAGCTAGACACTAAGTTATTGTTTTCTACTACTTGTCATCCACAAACTGATGGACAGACTGAGGTAGTTAATAGGACACTAGGAACTCTCTTGCATGCATTCATCCAAAACAACTTGAAATCATGGGAAGACTATTTGCCTCATTGTGAGTTTGCATACAATCATGCGATGCATTCTGCTTCTAAGTTTTCACCTTTTGAGATTGTTTATGGGTTCAATCACACCTCTCCTTTGGATCTAATACCTTTACCTGAGTGTGAAAGAGTTAGTCTTGATGTTAAGAAGAAAGCAGAGATGGTGCAACAAATCCATGAACAAGCAAGGCGCAATATTGAAGAAAAGACGAAGCAATATCTTAAACAAACAAACATATGGAGGCGTGAGATGGTATTTGAAGTAGGTGACAAAGTGTGGGTTCACCTTAGAGAGAGATTTCCAAATGAAAGGAAGTCCAAACTAATGTCGAGGATTGATGGTCCATTCGAGATCATTAGGAAAATCAGCAACAATGCCTACAAGCTAGACCTCCAGGGGTAAGTACGATGTATCTAATAGCTTCAATGTTACTGATTTGGTTCCGTTTGTGGTAGATGAACCAGATTTGAGGACAAATCCTTTTCAAGTGGTAGAGGTTGATGTGATCATGGACCAGCTCAACAAAAAAGATATTGTATCCAGGAATGCATCCATGGACCAACCAGCTGATGAAGATGCCATATCCATTCCAGAAGGTCCCATGACTCGTTCTAGAACCAAGAAACTAAATGGAGCCATTGTAGGATTACTTAGACTCGTATGGAAACAAGAAGAAGGTCTTGGACAAAGCTTGATGATCCAAGATACCTTGATCACCATTAAAGTTATCTCTTCATCTATCTAAATTAGTACTTAGGCAAAGTACTTGTGTGTGCTCTTTTCCTTGCTCTCGGTTTTGTCCCAAAGAGGTTTTAAGGAGGAAGGTTTTTAACGAGGCCACAAGATGCTTTACACATCTCTAGGGTGCTAATGTCGGTCCTAGCCTAAGAAGACTACTCTATCTATTTACCTTATGTTATGTTTTTAAACTATATTTTTTATGTTATGTTATTCTCGAAACCTAAGGAGTGTGTTCCTTGGTTTCTCTATTTAAAACTTTGCAAACACTCATTCTCTATCAAGCTGTCTTTTATCTAAACCTTTTGTCTTCTCTTTTCTCTCTTCTCTTTGTCGAGTGTGAGAGATTGCTGGTGAGTCATATCCGGCGACTAAGGGTTCTAGGTTGGTGTGTCATATCCGACCTAGTGCCTGGGAGTATCAAGGAGTCCATCCACACCTCTTTGTGTCACCAATCGATCCAGAAACCTTGGTAAGCTTGAGTCTTTGGCTCGTTTGTGCAAGGATCTATCCATACGTTCTAGAGAAGCATCCTATGAGTGTGTTACTGGCCCACAAGCCCAAAATTTATTTTGTTTTAAAGGGAAGCTCGCTAGGTCTAGGTCCCATTAGGTTTACACCTAGGGTTTCACCTTCTTTTGTTATAAATACAGATCCTCCACCTTTTTTCTTCGCCACCATAAATCTAGAGTGAAGCGATGCATAGGTCCAGAGAGATTAGAAAACCCTAGCCGTTGAGGTTTCTTTTTCTTCTTCTCTATTCTTTCTTCCTCTCTCTCTCCTCGTCGCGTCCCTCTCTCTCCCTCTCTCTCCTCACACCAGAGTCGTCGTCTCGCCACCAGAGCGCCACCTCGAGCATCACAGAGCCTAACCGTGAGCCACCACGTAGCGGAACGCCACCACATCGCTACCAGGAGGAGCCGCAAGTCATTCAAGCCGCCATAAAGTGGTCGTGTGGTGATTGAGATGTTATTTTTTGATGCTGATAGTTCCCGTGTTTAGATCTGTGTCTTAAATCTAGATCCAGATCTTCCATCCAGATGGGTTGGTCTCAAAACCAGTTTCCTCTCTTGGCTTCTTATATAACTTGATGTTGGATTAGGTCTGGTTAGCCTTGATTGTTCGCTAAGGTGGTAGATCATATTGGTTGCTACGTTGTTAGATGCATATGAAAAACTACATATGAATGCTCATACTGTTTAAAGAAACTTAATGGATTGATTGTGTTGGTGTGGTTGATTGCATTGTTGTGTGATAAGAATGAATGTGATGTGATGAAAGTATGATGATTGTTGATTATGATGAAAGAACCTCGATATAATAGGTTGTTAAAGGATAATCGGTTGTGTGATAACATTGAAAGTCGATGAGACTGTTGGGTGTTGTGACCCGTCGATCAATTATGTTTGGGTAAGTGCGATTGATAAATTATGTTTGGGCAATACAAATGCCGTCGATCAATTATGTGTGGGCAAATGTCGTCAATCAATTATGTTTGGGTAAGTGTCGTCGATCAATTATGTTTGGGCAAAACAAATGCTATCGATCAATTATGTTTGGGCAAATGTTGTCGATCAATTATGTTTGGGAAAATGCCATAGATCAATTATGTTTGGGCAATAAAAATGTTGTCGATCAATACAAGTTCCGGTGTGGTGAATGCCGGTTTGGCGTGTGTAGGTTTGGCGAATGCCGGTTTGGCGAGTTACGGAAGTGTTGAGATGTGAAATGTTATGAAGTTTGTAGAACTATTAAGCGATAATCATATATGCAAAGTGATGTGAAATGCTATGAAGTTTGTAGAACTGTTAAGTGAATTGTTAAAGTATAGAATCGTATGAATGTTTAGGTGACTAGTCAGTCCTTGTTCTGGATTGAACTATATGGGTGGCCATGCGGAGAGACTGGTCTAGAAGCCATCTCACTGAGTAATCCATTTACTCATGCCCTCCTCTTCCTTTCCATGACCCCTCCCTCTTGCGAAACTATGAATGGAAGCACGAGATAAGTCGGTTGGGTTGGTGAATTTAGCATCTGGAGAAACTCGGTCCATTGGTGGGACGCGTTGGCTTGTCTTTTGGCGTAGTCACGTGTCCCTCTGAACCCTGGTCGGTTTTGGAGGAGGCGGGTCTTACAAATTATTTCAACTTATTAGTTTTTGTGTATGCAACTGTTTGATGTTGACATTTTCAAGTGATACTCAAATGTAGCCTCACTATGTGACTGGCAAAGCTAAGGTTTTGTAAATATGTCAGGTTTGGTTCTTGGTTAATGCGGAGGTTGGAACTAAAGCTGAGATAATGGAAATCGGGGAAATATTCGCTTACATCAAGCTGAAATCTGAAACGGTAAAATAAATGATCTAGATTTCTCATTTAAAACGCGATGCTTAGCTATTAAAATCACCTCCTTTTACACGATTGTAGAAGACTTTATTTGAGTGCATGGCCACAATTGATGATGTTTTGCGTGACTCTTCTTGGTACTACATTGCCTACAGTGACTATAAAACTAAGGCCACCAGAGGTCCTTCGTAAGGACCGTGTCCCCAAAACCGAACACTTAAACCTCAATCACATTCCATTGAGTCCAAAACCTCTTTATTCCAACAAAACCATTGTCTTACATAAACTCAACTTAACCATATTAGAAACATGAAAGTAATAGTCTTTGAATTCAAAATAACTTAAAGAAAACCAAAACCCAAAAGATGACACCACCATACTCCTACTCCTTTTCCTTCTTGTACGTACCTGCAAAAGAGAGCGGTGAGTATTGGTATTACTCAGTGAGGATAGGTTCGAGGAACCTTACGAACTCATATCAGAACATACAAACGTTCATCACAGTCACAAGCTAATAAGGACTAGCATGCGGCAATCAAACAAGCAACCTAGACCTCTAGGACCTACCGCACGTCCCCGGGAGAAGCCATTACGAGTCCCCATTCTCTGCGAGTTTCTACGGGCGCCCTCGAGGCTACGATCCGTAGCATCCTATGTGCCTACCCGGTCACGGCATTTTCGGCTCAATCAGGCACTGTCCGTCCCCGTGGTTCCATAGTCACTTATGCCCAAACTCGGAATGAATCGATTCTATCAGGCGCCACACACCACTTATCATACCCCGTGTCCCAACATGTCCACACCCGTTCTCAGTGTCACATCACACACATAAATCATACTCTTTACACTTTAAGATGATATCATTATCAGCACTTTCATTCTCATCACATCACTTTCATTCATATCACATATCTCATTCATTCTTAACACACAATTGATTTATCCTTTAACAACCTATCAGATCAAGGTGTTCTCATCACAATCAATCATCATATCTCACAGTTTTATCACACAACAACACATAAGCGCATAGATCTAACTATGCCTAGACTTTATTAACTCGAGACTGCTCTTAAGAGCTTGTAGGACAAGATAAGAGTTCACGACCGGGTCCTCACCTTAGTTTTGCTTGTCTGAATGGATCTGGATCTAAGAAGGAATTGAGAATCGGTCTTAGTACCAGATCTGTATTCCCAATACGTCAGACAAGAAAGGGAGTTTTAGAGGGGAACTAGGAGATCTGAAGCTTACCTTATGGTTTAGATCTGAGATTGTTACACTCCGCAGAATCAAGCATCTGACGGCTAGGGTTTCGTACACGACGGCTAGGGCTCCAACGAGGGTGGTCGGCGGCGGTTCTCCAGCGTGACTCTAGCGGTGGCGCGGGGCTGGACGTGGTCGGCGATGGCTCTCCGGTCTCGCAGGTGGGCCTCTTCTTGGGTCGGGCCAAGGATCTCACAATTCTCCCCACTAAAAAGGAATTTGACCCCGAATTCTGGTTGGTCTCTCGGGTCGGTCATTCGTCCTCAAACATCCTGGGGTAGCTGTTTGTTATTTTGGTCTCCGCTTCCCATACGTCCTCTTTGATCCCATATCTTTCCCACGTACCAAAACATTTGGGATGGTCTTCTCGTTGGTTATAACTTCCTTACTTCCAATGATGCTTATGGGCGTGCTAACCAAGGTTACGTTAGGGCAGGTGTCTTTTGGAGTCTGGGGTAGGACCAGTTTTGGTTCTCTGACAACTCGGCGCTGCACCGAAACTTGGAACACATCGTGAAAGTCTGACAACTCCTTCGGCAATGCCAACCTATAAGGTACTTCCCCAACACTTTCAGTTATTACGAAAGGCCCCATGTACCAAGGCCTTAGCTTCTTTAGCTTACGGTTCGGGTCATTCCCGTGGAAAGTCCCCATTTTCAGATACACTGCATCCCCTACCGAGAATTCCAAATCCTTTCGATGCTTGTCTGAGTAACTTTTCTGAAGGCCGTGAGCCTCTCCCAACCTTTCCTTGAGAAATTCCACTTGCCCCACCATTTCCTTTATCATCTCGGGTTCGAGGTCTCGCCCCTCCCCTACATCGTTCCAACACAGAGGCGTTCGGCAAGGTCGCACGTACAATGCCTATTGTTGTAAGCAAATCTACTCAAGGGAGGTAATCAATCCAGTTACCTTCCCAGTCCAATACACATGCTCGCAACATATCCTTTAGGGTATGTATCGTTCTTTCAGACTGACCATCCGTTTGTGGGTGATAAGCTATGCTAAGGTGTACCCTGGTTCCAAGGCCTTCTTGAAGGCCTGCCAAAAGATTGATGTGAACTTTGGATCCCGGTCAGATACAATACTCACGGGCACTCCATGTAGCCTTACAATCATCTCCAAGTACTTTTGTGCCAGCACCTCAGTTGTATCGGTTTTCCTTATAGGCATGAAATGAGCTGACCTCATCCATATTGCGTCTTTTTTTCCGATGGTCCGGGGTAGTCCAGTTACGAAATCCATGGTCGCCATGTCCCACTTCCACTGGGGTGTTGGTAACCCTTCCAATAACCTGTGGGGTAACCCTCTCTCGGCCTTCACTAGTTCGCAAGTTTGGCATCGAGAGATCCATGTTTCGACATCGCTTTTCATCCCCTCCCAGCTGTAGTACCTCTTTAGGTCTTGGTACGTCTTGGTTCTTCCAGGGTGGATGGAGAAGAGTGATTGGTGTGCTTGACCTAGAAGTTTGTTCCTCGGTTCTGACTTTCTTGGCACACATATTCTATTCTTGAACAAGATGGTTCCATTTTTGGCAATGCAGTATCCGACCACTTCCTTACTAACTATCTCTTACAAGGCTACGTCCTCCTCTTGAGCCTTCCTGTTTTGCCATAGCAAATCAGCTTGATCCAGGGCTTCTAATCCCCCGCTATCCTCATTTACTTGCATGGCACAGAAACAAAAATTCGCCATTGGTGCTGCAAGCTCTTGTGTCGCCCTTACCCCATAAACATCTGCTCTTCTACGGCTTAGATCATCAGCTACCGGGTTTGTCTTTCCCGGGTGATACTCAATCCTTAAGTTGTAATCTGCCAGCAACTCCATCAACTTTCATTGTTTCAGATTCAGATCTCCTTGGGTGAAGACATACTTCAGACTCTTATGGTCGGTAAACACGTGTACCTTCTTTCCATACATGTATGCCTGCCAATATTTAAAGGCGAATACCACTGCAGCGAGTTCCAGGTCGTGCGTCGGGTAGTTAATTTTGTGCTTCCTCAGTTGTCTTGATGCGTAGGCGACAACATGCTCTTCTTGCATAAGCACATACCATACTCCTATCCCCGATGCATCCGTGTATATCACGTACGGTACCCCGGGCCTGGCAGGACTAGTACTGGCATTTGAGTCAACTGCTTTTCGTGCATACTTCTGTCCATTCAAATTGATATCCTTCCCAGTCAGTCGAGTAAGTGGCTTTGACTTGGAACAAACATCCGATAGTACCCTGCCAATCCCAGAAAACTGCGGACTTCGGTCCCGTTTCGTGGTGTCGGCCACTTGGCGATAGATTCTATTTTCTCCGGGTCAACTGCTACTCCTGCCTTGGAGATCACATGGCCTAGGAATCCAATCTTCTTTTGCCAGAACCTGCACATACAAAGCTTGGCATACAACCTTTGCTCGCGGAGCCTGTTCAACACAACCCGTAAGTGCCAACTATGTTTATCTCGGGTACTGGAGTATACTAGAATGTCGTCGAGGAACACGATCATGAACTGGTCTAGGTAGTCCCGGAACACATCATTTATCAATCCCATGAATGCTGCCGGTGCATTGGTCAGCCTAAACGGCATCATGACAAATTCATAGTGTCTGTAATGACTGCAGAATGTCGTCGTCCGAACATCTCCTTCTGCTCTTGGATTCTGGTGGTATCCAGACACGAGGTCGATCTTTGAGAACCACGTCGCCCCTCTAGTTGGTCCAACAACTCATCAATACGAGGTAGCGGGTACTTGTTCTTGATAGTTACCTTGTTCAATCCTTGGTAGTCTATACAGAGTCGGAGGCTTCCATCCTTCTTTTTCACGAATAATACTGGTGCGCCACATGGTGAGATACTAGGACGAATGAATCCTTTCTCGACCAACTCTTCTAACTGTCTTTTCAGCTCCACCATATCTGCCGGCGCTAGCATGTATGGTGCCTTCGAGATTGGAGCAGTTTCGGGGTCTAGTTCGATGGTGAACGCGTTACCCTGATACGGCGGGGGTCCTTTCAAAGGTTCAAACACATCTGCATACTCGGCCACTACCGTTATACCCTCCAGATCGGGCGCCCTTGTCTCCCCCACCATTTAGATGGTGGCTACGTACGCTTCACCTCCTTTGCTGACTATCTCTTCTGCGCGCCCAATGGATATGATCGTCACTCCCATCCTTATCTTCACTCCCTGGAACACTAAATGCCCTTATTTCTACGGTATACGAACACATGACTTAGCGCAATCAACCACTGCTCTTCGTTGTGTCAACCAATCCATTTCCAAAATCACCTCGTATCATCCCAACTCCAACTCCATCAGGTCTACAGGAAGGTTTACAGCGGCGAGACATATTGGTACCCCCATATACACTCCCATGGTCGTCATCCTTTCCACTCCCTCCGTCTCTACTCCTGTAGCCCTTGCCTTAAAGTTGCCCTCAAAAGTCCAACTAAGTGAGTTTTAGGCTCACGAAACTAAGCGTCGCACCGGTGTCGAAGAGAGTGTACACCGCTAGTCCTCCGACTACGACAGATCCTACAAGATTACTAACGCTAACTACCAGAGGGTGCTTATAATGACACAATTGAGGTTTAAATAGTCAAAGGTTGGGATTCATATTTCTTACCCGCGATTGTCTTCGCTCCTCCGTGTCTCCTGCGACGTAGACCCTCGGCTCCACTGCTGCCCTCCCCGCAGGGGCACCTGCTGGTTGGCCCGGACATTCCCTGGCTACATGTCCAGGTAACCCGCCCCGGTGACACCCTCCCCTAGGGTTTTCTCCAACTGGAGCCGCTCTCAGTCGAGGGCAGAACCTTATGATGTGGCCTTTTTGGCCACAGTGGTGGCACGCTCCCACCCAGTATTCTCCTCCATGGTTTTTCCCGCATTTCCCGCATGTTGGATGTGTCGGAACCGCCTCCACAGCATTGGCCGCATCTCTAGTTCTCTTTGCGTTCTGAGCCTGGGCAACCTGGTTCTGCCGACGCACTTCTTCTATTCCCACCTTATGTTCTGCAGCCTTTTCGATCAGCTCATCGATATTTTGGTACTCTCACACATTGCAGTTGTTCTTCAGTTCGATTCGCAATCCTTTCACGAATCATTGGATCAACTCTCGTTCCTCCAGGTGGTGTCCAGTGAATCTTCGTAGGCGGTTGAATTCCTCACCATAATCCCTCATGTTCCGGTTCCCTTAGCTAATTTCCTTTAACTGGCCTTCAATCCGGTCAGTGGCTTCCCTTGAGAAAAACTTCTTGTTGAACAATTCCAAGAAATTCTCCCAGGTCAACTTGTACTGTCCACGAACCCCATCTACGACCCTCTCCACCACACCAGGGCGTCGTCCTTGAGGTGGTGCAACACTAAGTCTTTTCAGTATTCCCATCGGAATCTGGCTGAGTTGAAGTTTCTTTCCAACCTCATCCTCCAATTATCTGCGGCGATAACATCAACCTTTCCACCGAAAATCTCTAGTTGCATGTCCCTCATGTGTCTCATCATGTCCCAGTAGGTTGGTCCCCCGGTAACCACTGGAACAGGTGCTGGATGTCGCTGCAAGTTTGCAGCGACTCCTGGTGGTGGTACTTCAGCTCAGTTCCTTGCGGCACCCCCATCTTTTAGGTAATTGGTCCCCAAAGGACTAATGGTATCGGTGCAGTGCCTCTCTAAGGACAGCATTCCCATTGGCAACCCCATCACTGGAAGCCGCAGCTGCTTGGTTACTCACTTCGAGTTCTTCAGCGGTTTGGCTCTGGTTGTTGCTGGCAGCTCGCGACTCTGACCTTGCAGCACGGTTGGCAGCCCTCTGAGCAGTGGTCGATCTCTGGACAGCTCTGGCGTTTTTTGGAGGCATCTTGTAACAATGGAGAGAGACGCCAGTCTGTAGTTTTGCAAGTTCACAACTACCTCGTCGAGTGTCCAAAGAGTGTCGGTCCAGGCGGTGTCCTAAGTTCTAGTTTTTCCAAATCCCAACCCAAGAACATTTGAAAACCTTTCGAAATCCAAATAGAAACACCAAATCTCTAAACTACCTACCCGGTCAGTGCTGGAAGGGTTTAACCTACAGCTCTGATACCAATTGTAAGGATTGTGTCCCCAAAACCGAACACTTAAACCTCAGTCACATTCCATTGAGTCCAAAATCTTTTTATTCCAACAAAACCATTGTCTTACATAAAATCAACTTAACCATATCACAAACATGAAAGTAATAGTCTTTGAATTCAAAATAACTTAAAGAAAACCAAAACCCAAAAAAAGACACCACTAGACTCATACTCCTTGTCCTCCTCGTTCGTACCTGCAAAAGAGAGGGGTGAGTATTGGGATTACTCAGTGAAGGTAGGATCGAGGAACCTACGAAATTATATAAAGACATACAAACATTCATCACAGTCACAAGCTAATAAGGATTAACATGCGACAAGCAAACAAGCAACCTAGACCTCTAGGAACTACCGCACGTCCACGGGAGAAGCCATTACGAGTCCCCCTTCACTGTGAGTTCCTACGGGTGCCCTAGCTGGCTATGATCCATAGCATCCTATGTGACTACCCGGTCACGGCTTCTTTGGCTCAATCAGACATTGTCCGTCCTCACAGTTCCATAGTCACTTATGCCCACACTCGGCATGACGCGATTCTACCAGGCACCATACACCACTTATCATACCATGTGTCCTAACACGACCACACCTGTTCTCAGGGTCACATCACACACATCAATCATACCCTTTTCACTTTAACATGATCTCATTATCATCACTTTCATTCTCATCACTTGACTTTCACTCATATCACATATCTCATTCACTCTTAAAAGACAACCAGTTTATCCATTAACAACCTATCAAATCTAGGTGGTCTCATCACATCATCACAATCAATCATCATATCTCACAGTTTTATCTCACAACAACACATAAACGCATAGATCTAACTATGCCTAGACTTTATTAAGTAGAGACTGCTCTTAAGAGCTTGTAGGAAAAGATAAGAGTTCACGACTGGGTCCTCACCTTAGTTTTGCTTATCTGAATGGATCTGGATCTAAGAAAGAGTTGAGAAGCGGTCACAGTACTAGATCTGTATCCCAATATGTCAGACAAGAAAGGGAGTTTTAGATCTCAAATCTACTCATCCAAGATGGTTTGAGAGGGGAACTAGGATATCTGAACCTTACCATATGCTTTAGATCTTAGATGGTTACACTCCGCAGAATCGAGCAACCGACGGCTAGGGTTTCATAGACGACGGCTAGGGCTCCGGCGAGGGTGGTCGGCGGCGATGCTCCGGCATGACTCCGGCGGTGGCGCGGGTCTGGACGTGGTCGGCGATGGCTCTTAAGTCTCGCAGGGCTTCGCTTGGTCTCCTTGTTGTGTTTCTAACCTAAGGGTTTTCCTCTTTTTATATCGAATTGGTGGAAACCTACCTAAGGTTTTTCCCTTTTGTGCCTCTTCCTAGGTCGGGCCAGGGATCTCACATCCTTCGTCATTGATGTGCCCAAAATGTGGCAATCTTAATGTAACCGATGTTGGAGAATATGAGCTCTAACCTTGATAATAACTTACGTTTGTGTGGAATTATCGTCTGTTTTCTCTTATGACAGGTACCTAGCGAAGATCGTTGTCTACGAAAATAATGACCAGGGTGTCTTCGTCCTTCTTGGTGATGGACGATGTGAGTTGACTGAGAAGCATGTCTTAGAATTAGTTGATACGTGATAGCTACTTTGTGGTAACTTGCCATCGTAATATACATCACCAATTGGTTATTTAATTTCACACTGCTTTTTTCCGGAATGTTAGGGCCTAACAGTTAGGCTAATGAAAACCTAGCTGACCATGAAATGTGTATCCCCAAGCTTTAATCAACACCACTGGTCAGACACAAAAGTTTAGTGTCAAGGTATATGAGTACAACTTAACAGGAAATACTGAAGTAGCCTTTGTTATTGCATCCTCCAAAGTCTGTGGAGGTCTTGTTCTGAAGGGGGATATATGACAGTGAAGAACCAAAAGAAATCAAAGCGTCCTAAATTTGGAGAGTAGAGTTTCCTTCATTCATCTCAGAGATTGCACGTCATCATTTAAGTTTCAATCTTCCTTATTCAGTTTGAGCTTTGACTAAAGCTTTTCTTTATTACATCTTTCAATGTAGCTATTATTTTCCTTCAAACAGTTTACTTAGTTGGTTGAACTTTATTCCTTTGAATATGGTACAATTAGCAGTTTAAAACAGTTACTTGATGTTTTCTATTATAATCCCGGTTCTCTCTGAGTAATCCTTTGAATATGGTACAATTTAGGCATCACTTCTGTTTGTTTGAATATTTATATCACGTAATCACGTTCGGATAGTAGCCAAACTTGCATTATAAATAAATCAGCCATGTCATCGGAGTGGTTGGCGGCGGAAATTCAATGATTTAGTCAATCGAGTCTTTTAGACTAACTCAAATTAATAACGAGGATATCTTTTTGCCATACAACACCCAATTATTTAGTGAATTGAATCTTCTGTCCAACATAAATTAATAATGAGAATATCCTTTTACCATACATACAACTCCTTAACATAAAAAGAAAATCCGATATTTAGAACAATAAACTCTAACGACTATCTTCCTATTAAGACGTTTAAAAATAAAATAAAAATATCAGAGAAACACAGACGCTGACCAAACTCTCTTCTTCTTTCTCATGTTCCAAATCGTTTTTAAAACCACAAATCAACATGTCTTCTAATCTCTTCCATGTAGGAATTATAGAACTCGAGATCAAGATATAAAGACTGTTTTTCTTTATTGCTTTAAAAATTAATTCAAAAACTAAAGCTCTCAATCACACAACTCATAACATAATGTTATTACACGATATTGTTTTTATAGAGGACATTGCTTTTATAGAGATCATAAAAATCCTATTCCTAACTGTAAACACACAAATATTATCATCCTTATCTCTTAAGATCATAAACCAACTAGGAATGGGTTACTTGTTCCTTAAGCTTCCTTTAAGCTATCTCAACATTCTCCCCCTTATGCTTGAACTCATTCCCAAACACTTCAAGTACTCCAATAAATTGACTCATCTCTTTAAACTTTAAGCGACCAAGTGATTTTGTAAGTATGTCGGCTATTTGTTCATTTCCAGGAATGTGCTCAACTTCAATTTGTTTATTCTCCACACACTCTCGTATGAAGTAAAATCTTCTTTGAAGGTGTTGACTTCGACCGTGAAACACCGAATTCTTTGGGAGTGCTATTGCAGACTTGTTATCAACTCTTATAACAACTTTCTTGCTTGTTTCTCCAATAACTTACATCTCAAAAAATCCTGAAGCCAAATAGCCTGTTTTGCAGCTTCTGTAGCTGCCATAAAT
This sequence comes from Moricandia arvensis, assembly GCA_905132765.1. Taxonomy (NCBI): domain Eukaryota; kingdom Viridiplantae; phylum Streptophyta; class Magnoliopsida; order Brassicales; family Brassicaceae; genus Moricandia; species Moricandia arvensis. The sequence goes on along the minus strand of CAJHQP010000396.1, from coordinate 81,809 downwards.
TAAGCTTCACAAGAAGATAATGCGACTATCTCTTGATTTTGGGAACACCAAGTCACAGGACTACTTTCGACTTTCCATCATCAATATCCACATTGTGCGAGCTATCAATATAACCGGCTAGTACCAGACTTGTTGCTCGAGTAAAATGTAGACCGAGAGTTGTTGTTCCGCGTAGGTACCTCAGAACCTGCTTCAAGGCTGCGCCATGAGACTCCTTGGTACTGCGATAGCAAAAGAGAGATCAGGTCGTGTATGTAATAGATAACGTAGACACCCTATACTTCTTCGATAATCCCTCTCATCAATGTTTCTTTCTTATGGTGATTTTGACAGCCTCACATTTACTTCCATGGGAGTAAGAGTAAAATTGCAGGTATGCATACTGGTTTCTTCAAGAATCTTTCTCACATATTGATGAGGTCATGGACCAGAACCAAGTTCCCATAACCATTCCTAAGGTCACGGAAGGTTCTATGACACGTTCCAAAGATAGAAGACTTAAAGATGGATTCATACTTGCCATCCAAGCTATCCTAGACAACATGGATGAACCACCAGACATGCCAATATCTCAACCCACCAAAGTAGAGAATATCAACGAACCAAGTGATGACCTGAGCAATGCCATTATGCAACTCAATATCACTTCAGGTAAGGAAGCTTATTTGGCTGGAACTAACAAAGAAGGTTATGTGGCAGGAATGGACTTAGAAGGAGAACCCATTTCTGATGAAACCAACAAGAGTCAAGATGAATACTTTGAAGACTCAAGCATTGAAAAACCAGAAGTAGAAGACCAAGTCAAGAGCCCCATCAAGATTGGTCTAGACGCCCTCAAGATCAACTACTTAGCAAAGAAGACGAACACTGAACCAAGGAAAGTCTTTTCTTTATTTACAATTGGTGCATGTAAGATGGGTCAGTCTAGTGGGTCCTAGAACTCGCCCATCCCAGTAACACCAGGGTTCGAGGCCAAGACTTAGCTTAGGCCATATTTTCTTTTATTTTTGCAACTTTCCTCTTTTGGACTTAAACCAGACAATGTTAGTTTTCCATTTCATTTTAAACTCTACGTCCTGTCATTTTGAGTCTTTTTCCTTTTCTTGAGTCAACCATTAGGTCAAGGCCGAAGGATTATTAATAAAATCCCACACGCATCCATTGTAACACACAACTTTTTACCTCGATCAATATACGAGTCAGTTTGTCCCCCCCCCTTAAGCAAGCCACAACCGACTTCTTTGTCCTCGTGTGAGTCAAGTGAGCAGAGTCTTAAACTGTATCAAGGACCCATCATCATCCTTTTGGTGTTCTTCATTCCATAAACTACTTCATCAACTGATCCAACAAGAGAGAGCGTGAGAGCCAGCTTGTTAGATCTCATCCACACTTGATCCTTCATCCGGTTAAGTGTCCATCAATTGACCATCCTTTGTTCTCAAGAGAGTGCGTGAAAGCCAGCTTGAGGATCCATTATCACCACCCTTACAGAGGCTCCTTCGAGTCTTATATCATTTGGTATCAGAGCCAAAGGTCCTACCTTTGGTTTTTCTTACCCTTTATCTTTAGATTGTTTGATTTCTTGTTTCTTTAGTTTATTAAACGAAAAACCCATAAATATTTACTTCTGTTATTGCTTATTGTTTGTGTATTTTCATCCTTAAAACCCCATAAAAAATTATTTGAATTGCATCTAGTTATTTGCTTAAGGTCGATAGTCTTTTGATAAAAAAACCATAAAAAAGTTATTTGTTCTTGCTAGTGTTCATGTAGTTCATAGTTTTTCTTCTCATTAGAACTCGAGTTTACTTTGTTCAATTAGGTTACTAGATCTTTAAAATTCGAAAAAGCCAAAAGAAATTTTGTTTATTTCCTTTTCTCGACCACCGATATCCTTTTGGGTGAGTTTCCATTTTTGCTTAGTCTTGCTTGCGGCCGAGTCTTTGGTCCTTTAATTATTTTCGAAAACCCTATCAAATTTTCCTTTTCTCTCTTTTCTCTTTTGCATTTTTACTTTGTCAGAAAAAGAAGTCTCCCATTAAGATTTAAAACCCCTTTTGTTACCGTTGGTATTTAACCCCTTACTGTTTTTGAGTGAGTTTTAGTTGCACCAGCCGAACGATGGGAGACCTTGGAGCTGATGGAGCTAACCCTCCAACCATGGAACAAATCATGACCTGCCACATGAGAGTTTGGTCAGCAGATCAACGCCAGGTTGAACCGATTGAAGCAGCTTCAAAGGAGAGGCCCGGTCCGCAACCAAAACCCCAATCCGGATGATGAAGATGAGGATGATGAGAGCATGCCGAGTCTAGAAGAAAATTACCCTCTCCAAAACCGCAACCCTAGGAGACCAGATCCTCTTAGGAACAATCGGGCTAAATAGGTACAACCTAGAGAACAAAACAAAGATATTAAACTTGTTCCTCCTACTTTTTCAAGTAAATCCAATCCGTAATTTTACTTGGACTTGGAGAAACGTCTAGAGTACATCTTTGACTGTTATAGCTATGGAGAACACAAGAAGGTGGCCTTAGCAGCAGCTCAACTCACCGAGAATGCCCTTGCATGGTGGGACAGGAACATATCTGAAAGAAGAAGGAACCGTTTTGGGGCAGTAACAACTTGGACTGACATGAAATACCTTTTGAGGTTGAGGTATGTTCCTGATTGTTACCATAGAGACTTACAAATATTTTCGAAAGTTATCTCAGGGTAATAGGTCAATAGAAGAGTACTTTGAAGAGTTTGAGAAGCTAATGCACTCACTAGAGTTAGAGGAATCCAAGGAAGCCTTGATGGCTCAGTTCATTGATGGACTTCAAGAACGTATCTCAAGGAATGTAGAAAGGAATCAGTATAGTGTCTTACATGAACTAATGCACCTAGCCATGCATATTGAGAAACAAATCAAGAGCAAGACAGCCAATACTGAACGTTCCAGAACCAATCCACCATGGGCATCTAATGTCAACAAGCCAGTCGACAAAGGTAAGGTTGTAGAGATTGATTCTCAGTTCAAAGGTAAGGGTAGTGAGGAGCCAGAGCCTGACCATCGATCGATGGAGCCTGCAGAATCAATCGCCCCATGTGAATCCACCAACGTCGATTAACGGCATGAAGAAAGCATCGATCTACAGCCTCCAACAACAGAGCCGAGTCGTCTACCAAGTCTAAGTGCTAGCCTATTCGTTAGAACTTCACGGATGGAGAACCAAGAGCCGAATGCAAGTACACATGATCCCATAACAATAGAAAGTCACTCCAGAAGAAAGCAGAAGATTCCCAAACATCTTCGCAGAGAAGCACCTGACAAAGAGATGGATGGCTTTGCCAAAAGAGGTTTTAAAATTCCTTTAAATACTCCATTTGGTGAATCATATTATACTCACTGATTGCGGATGTTTTTCAAGGAATCTAGAGAAACAGAAAAGGACGTAGAGCGCAAGTTCAATGACCTCAGGGAAAGTACAAAGAAGTGGACTACTCTCAAAAAGAAAAGTGACCATGGGAAGTTTGTGATCCAACGTTATGTCAAAGGTTAGGAGTATCATAACGCCCTATACGACACTAGATCAGCAGTTAGCATTATGCCTAGAGTAATGGAATAGGGGATAAACTTGAAAGTGGAGCATTCTAGTGATTCTTTCACCTTTGTGGATTGATCCAAAGTGAACTCAAGAGAGATGGTCAGAGACGTCCAAGTGTAGATTCGCAAATGCCATAGTTGCAGTAGACTTCCATGTGATGGACATATAGATTGATTGAAACTCCTCCTTACTCCCTGGAAGAGCTTTCATGGGAACAGTGGGAGCGATCTGTGACATGAAGACAAACAGGTTGTATCTATCCTTGATTGACCCATACATTACTACGAACCTGTTAAAGTCAAGAACAAGGCTACTCAGATAGAATTGGGTGACAATATAGGTTTGGTTTCTATAGGCTTCTGCAAATATGATCAAGACGATGAGCCTCCGGATACAGAATCGATCGACACCCAACCCTGGGCATCGATCGCCGGTCCATTCAACCAGTACCAGCATAGTTCCTACCCTCTAGCATCGATCGACGATAACAACTCATCATCGATCACCGGTGTTGCCACAGATCAGAATGACGAAGACAGTCAAGAAGATATAGTCTACACCGGGCAACAATACCTAAGAGGATGACAGAACCTGACAACCAAGAGTATGATGAGTCCTACTTTGAAGAAGAAGCAGTCGAGTACCATGCCTTTGCACTCGAAGAATCTGGAAATTTCAGAGGATTTTATGGAAGCTGGAATGAAAAATAGATCGACGGTGACTCTGTACCATCGATCAATGAGGACCCGAAAGGATACGGTAATTATTATGGATACCTCAGACCAAATGAGTTTGAAATCATGAGAAACTCAGATGGATATGCACGGGCAATGGATGTAAAAAATTCTAAATGTGTCCAAGAACATATCACATACATACTAGCTATGGCCAATGGAGCATGGAATCTCTTCAGAAATCAGACATCGGGTGAGGCAGTCAACTCAGAATCGATCGACGGCAACAGTTGGGCGTCGATCGATGGTCCTAACGCAGCATCTGGGCAGAGACTGGTAACAGAAGACTTATTACAGGACAAACTCGATGGAGTTTACTTTTCTCCGAACATAATGAGGGAAAGTATCAACCAGAGTTTGACGATATCTCAGAGCCCACATACGCCAGACTTAACATGCTAATGGAACGCATTCAAAGACTTGAAGAAGGGATGCACATATTGTCTTTCACACATAAAAAGATGGAAAATAAGCAGGACAGAGCAGATGTGGTTGTAAGAGGTTTTATCAATGCATGGTTTGGGACTTGCAGCAAATATGTGGATACTTGCTTTCCGCATTGGTTTTGTAATTTACCTTCCTAATCCATAAGTCACAACATCGAGCTTAAGACTATAACCAAGCGCTGAGTGGGAGGTAACCCACTGTTTAGTAAGTTTTAATTTAGTTTTATTTATCTAGTTATTAATTATGGTTTTTATCTAATTACTTTAGGTTTTCAAAGGAGTAGAACAGTTCAAATCACCATCGGTCGACGCCACAACTTCATCATCGGTCTACTGCTTGGATGGTTTACCATCGGTCGACACCTACCAACCACCATCGGTCGATGCTCCTTACGGAGTTTGGTAACCTCGACTTTATCTCAACCTTTTACTTATGTTTTAGTTTTATTAACCAAACCTGACGAGATATCACTGCGGACAATGTCATTCAAGTCTGGGGGAGGTCGCTGATGCTTTTATCTATTTTGAGGTTTTATTTATTAAAATTTTTAAAATATTTTTAATAGAGTCAAGAAGGTAATTATGATCAGAACTTATTTATTGACTTACCATACTTTAGCACCATTCTTAGACATGTTGATTGCAGAGAGTACTAGAGATGCCAAGTGGATCATCTTGCCATTAGATCACGCTTACTAAGAAAGTCTGAAGGAACCAAAGCTTATCTCCAACCTAATGTTGACTACTTTGCTTTTATTGGGGCTTGGTATACATTGGATCTGATTCCTTCGCAAGTCTGTAAGGTACTAGTGTGTTAATTCTGATTTCCTTTCTCTCTTTCTCTTCAGGATCTATAATAGAAAAGATTGAGATGATTTCCTGAGATGTAGAGGGGTAAGTACATTACTGATGATCCCACTATTCTAATTCAAAGGAATGATCACACATTATTGGAAGCGAGTGGTAAGTACATTATCGATGACCTCATTATTCGCCTACAACTCTATATTCAAAAAACAAAAAAAATGAGACTGCACGATGGACTGTAGCAACATCATTTTCCATTGAATTTGAAATTTAAAAGTTTCTAAAAGAAAAGACGAAATAGAGGGATAAGGAAAGGCTTTATACCTACACATGCAGGTTTGAAGGAGTTGAGTCCATGTTTCCTCTGATCGATACTCCCAAAGTAAAGCATTCACTTTCTTTTATGCAAAGAAATGAGATCAGTGGAGGGGTGAGTCAGATTAGTATTTGTTGAGTTTCTGATAGACTTGATTTTGTAGCTATACTAGGATAAGACATATAAAGTTTCTCTTTGGTTAGCAATATTCGATGTGGTTGTGATATAGTAGGGTGATAGTCATGCTTATGTATTATGTGAGTCTTCGCTTTTCAATCCTCTTTCACAGTCTACCTTTGTTTTACTTGAAGACAAGCAAAAGGTTAAGTCTGGGGGAGTTGATATACCTTGTTCTTTATCAATTTAAGACAATCAATGTATGTCTAGACTGTTTTTATAGTCTTTTCAGGTCAAGGTACGTTTTGGAACATTATGGAGATAATGGAGCTTAATAGAGCATTCAGAGGACATATCCAGTAGCTGTTCAGTCAGATTCGAGGTCAAGCCTCACCATCGATCAACGGTGCATGCTTGTTGTCGATCGACGGTCTACTCGCAGAGCAGTTGAACAACTTCAAGCCCAAGTAAAGACACACCACAAGAATGCCTCTGGACGAGTTTTGCCTAGTTTATAAGGTTTTGTCATTGTTTAAGAAAAAGACACACCACAAGACAGAGATTCATAGCATAATATTATTTAGAGTTCTTAGTAGTTTTAGGGAGAAGATTTGAACTCCTTCAGAGATTTGTATTAGAACCCCATTATCTATTCTACGCATTTTATTATTCAGTTTATCATGTTTTCTATGATTATGTCTGAGTAATTCTCTTGTAAGATTTAGGATTCATTATGGTATTGATAGATTAGCCCAAAAATAGGATTGCTAGGATAAAAAGATATCCATCTTTGGAATTGTGTTTAATACTTGTGTCCTAGAGTAGCTAACTAGAACCATGAACCTAGGACATAGACAACTACGAGAGTAGGTTCTTTTCCTTAATTGATTCCATTGAGTTAGGTTATTAGATACATGCGAGAGCTGGTTTAATTAACCTAGCGGACACACTTCCTATCTGGTAACTGTCGATCAACACTAGGCCTTCGCCGTTGATTGATGGTCGACTCCTTCATTCGCATACGAGAGTTGGAACGAGAGAGAGTCGGATTGGGATTAAGGTCCTTACATATTTCATAATTCCTTGCATCTTATTCATTGTAATTCACATACCTGAGCCCTAGATCTATATTTTCCTTATTTGAGTCAGTTAGCTTATTTAGAAAATTTCCTTTTTGGAATAAACCCTCATCACAAACCCCTATTTATAGCTTACCTAGCTTAACCTTTAGGATTCATAAATCTATTGTGTGCTCTCGTCCTCTGTGGATTTGATCCCTAAGTACTACAATTTGACCTCTCTTGGCAAGATTAGTTTATAGGGTTAATTTGATAGATTGTTTGCTTAATTATAAATCTTAAGCCCCACGCTGTCATAAATACGAGTCGGGAATGTCGAAGAAAACTATACAAGCATAACTCGAGCGTACTTAAATATTGACATATGAACAAAAATCCATGTATTTCATTCCAGAGAAGAAATAAAAGAGCTTTTATCCAAACATGACAAGTTTTACAAAACAATCTTCTGTAGAACAAAATTCTTATAGTTTTCGCGGAAATACTTTGTAGGAAATTCTGTGAGGTAATCTTCCGCAATATGTTTACGGAAAGACCTAGGTAAAACAAACGAAATATTTTCGAAGGTCTACACAGCAGTCAACAAGAGAGAATGAGACCAGAAGAAATGCATCAACACAAGCAACCTCACTCTCCTACTTGCCCTCTCTGCCTCCCCCTCTCCTATCGTTCTCTCCTACTCGCCCTTGTCCAACTCGCCATCAGGCCAGTAGGACCGACCACGTCAATAACGCCATCAAGCGAGTAGGATCAGGCTCGTCCAACTCGCCAACAGGCGAGTAAGACCCACCACACATCCAACTTGCCATCATGCGAGTGGGATTAGACTTGTCTAACTCCCCATCAGGCAAGTAGGACCGACCACGTCCAACTCGACATGAGGCGAGTATGATCGACCACATCCGACTCAACATGAGGCGAGTAGGATCAATCTTGTCCAACTCGTCAATAGGCCAATAGGATCAATCTTGTCTAACTCACCATCAGGCAAATAGGATCAGACTCTTCCAACACCCCATCAGGCAAATAGGACAAACCACGTCCAACTTGCCATGAGGCGAATAGGATCAGTCTTGTCTAACTCGCCAACAGGCGAGTAGGACTGACCACGTCCAACTCGCCATGAGGCGAGTAGGATTAGTCTCGTCCAAGTTGCCATCAGGTGAGAAGTACCGACCACATCCAAGTCGCCATCAGGCGAGCAGGATTAGTATTTTTTGCCTCGATTGGAATTACTGTTGGAACTTTACAATAAAAACTGCAAAAGACTTTTTTCTTGCATAAGTTCAAATTGATCGTATAAAACAGCAACGGATAATTTAACACTAAAATTTCCTCGACTATACGAGTAATTTGAACTGTTTTATAAAACTTACGTCGTACTAAAGGCGTTCTTTTGAAAAAATCGTAAAAATGTTTAAATTTAAAAACAGCCCCGTAAAAGTCTAAAACAGCCCCATAAAAGTTTAAAACGCAGCTAAAAGCCCACTACGATTCTAGATGAAGATAAATGTCAAGTTCAAAGAAAAATTTGAAGTTTCAAAAGATAATCATGAAGATCGAAAAAAGTGTAATATTTCCGCGAAGCGATAAACTCAACCGGCATGCAAAAAAGGAAAGGGAAAACCGGCCTAGGAGGAGTATATAAGGGATACAAAGGTGAGAGGTGCAAAAGACGATTCTTTAGACTCTATAACTCTCTACACTTAGAAACCTTAGTGATACACTAAAAATCGGATCTTGCTATTGTCAAGTTAACAGTTGTCGTTGTAGTATTTGAGATTCAATTCCAGAGGATCCTTTTACACTATATCTTATGAGTCTTAATTTCTTAGCTAAAACTTTCATATTTAACAGAGAATAGGGTAATAACAGAGAACAAGGTACGGTTTGAGCTGATTTAAATTTGGGGGAAAGCTAGTCTAGGGTGATTAAATGGGTGTTAGATATCATTAAGCCACACAATTATTCAAGTTTGATTTAAGAACAAGCCCAGAACATAGATCAATGGCTAGAACAGCCCACTGTCGTGGCGCTTGTTCCTTTCGGAGAACAGCCTCGGAGACTAAGATGTCGCTTGTTCCGAGTTCTGTCTATGAACAGTAACGATCAGGTCTACTCAGTTCATATTACACTTTAATATCTATTTTCGCTGATTAGGGATGTAATACTTATTCTAAATAGTTCAGACAATCTATGACACGGTTAATGAATAAATGAAACCCTAGATCTAACATAAGGTGATCATATCCATGCTAGCATTAAGTTAAGTTTAGAATAAAGTCTATCAATGAACATACAACTTATTTGTGTGTAGCTTAATAAATCCAACACCCTAACACCCTAAACTAACAAGATCGACTACTCAGAATCATGACAATAAACACAGTAATAAATACTGAATAATACTCCATAAATCAAAAATCAAAAACTAAAAATTGGGTTCAAGAAATCTTATTTAATCGCGAGAACAAGGTGAAGATTCATTTCTCCCTTATAAAGTATTGAATCCAAACAAGTCTTTACTAAAAATATGAAAGAAAATTGAGCTGAGTGAGTCTGTCTATGATAATGGTCGTGCCTCTCCTTTATAGGGTTTTTGTGGCGGTTGGAAGGAGGAGAAAATATAATTAGGGCAAATCCCAAAAGATTCTGCAGTTTCCTAAAATATCTCCGCGGGGATCAAGGCTCTGCTTGATCTGTGGGGTTGTTCTCCGGGACAGAATTCAAATTTTCCCTTTTTCTTCATGTTTCCCTCCAAAGTTCCACAGCCTCTTTAGCACCTCAAATCTCTCGAATAGAGCTGTAAGTACCTTATAATTGCATGAGAAAGATCAATAAATCACAACCAAAGTATGTTAAAAACACACTATATAAAATTCCCCCATACTTAGATCTTTGTTAGTCCTCAAACAGTTTTAAGCATTAGAACAGGCTAGACATGACTCAAGGTATGGGCACTCTCCTATTCTCAGCAACCATTCTTTAACCACAAATCTCTGAACCATACAAGTTGTGCATCTAGGACCGCACACCCTTACCAGAACACCCCTGACTGCTGTCCAAAATCGGCTCCATACTCAGTGTGTCAAACCTGCAGTGTTACACCTTTCTAACAAAACTCTTTATATTCAAATTAAGGTTGGCATGAGCATATCTTATCACAGCACTAGACAGGGTAGACGACGCTAGGTATGAACAGGCTTTTTTGTTTGTGGGGCTGCACGTTTTAGTGGTTACCATTTTCTGAAGAGGAATGTAGGGGATCACACAAAATTGTAAGAGAGGATGGATCCATTGATCTCCACAGCCTGACTCTTTTTGCTTGTTCTCCCCACCTTGATCTCTCAAACTTGTTCCCCGCCGATATGTTTTCCCCAATCAGAGACATTGTTTCTGAATTATATCTTCCTCTCTCAATCATCAATGAGAATAGATAACGTTTTTTTTTACTTTTTTTTGAAATCAAATGATGATGATGATGAGAGAGGGCATTTACAAATGTGTTGGTGCTTCTGATGGTTCTGATGCCCTTCTTTTGATTTCTAGGTCTCCTTGCTCCTTACTTCAGAGAACAGTCGGATGGTCTTTCTGATTAGCTTATTTTCATCGACTGCCTTGTTCTCCTCACCCTTGATCTTTCTGCCTTATTCTCTTCACCCTTGATCGGTGGTTCAATGCAGCAAAAACGAGTTAAGTCTGCGTTGATCTTTCCTCTCCGACCCTTTTGCATAATTCTACACATATGACAATTAGAATAACAAAATGCATGAAGGTGAAATTAAGGTTATGGGGTTTAGGGTGGGAACCAGCTACAAATGAGCCAGCCACTCAGGAACAACAAGATGGATGAAAGGATAAGGAGTCCTGAGTGTGATCTCGTTTCCCTGCTCTAGTGCTGATCATTCTAAGCATTTCAGTCAAAATTAGGCTCAAGTTAGATGGAGTTAAGTTATACAGGTATACCATTACAAGCATAGGGCTTCTGGAGAACAAAGTGATGATGTCAGGGTGTTCCAGGTCAAAGTGTAGGTCTTTCGTCACTGCTAAGGTCACTGGATAAGATAACTAAAAGCACACAATGGTTAAAAATAGAGTTCTAGTTCCCAAAAAGTAGGACGGACTCAATAAATCACAGCAAACTCGATAAGTGCCTCCCCCAGACTTACTTCACACCGTCTCTGGTGTGAAATAGATAAAGGAAGGCCACCTTTTCTTTTTTCTTTTTTTGAGTCACTTACCTGGCATGGAACAACCTCAGAGAACAGGGTCACCTTGTTCTCCGAGTTGCCTTGTTCTCCAAATGTGGTAACTCGGGTTTTCTTGTTTAATCCTGAAACTAATAGAAGCAAAAACAAAAATCAGAAACAATGAAAACCTAAATTATATACACACTTACCAGTGGGTTGCCTCTAGGGCTGTCAACTGGGTGGACCACACCCAAATGGGTGTGTCCAATTGGGTATTTATTTTTTCTGGACCCAAAACACCCATACCCATATAACACCCAAACCCATTAACACCCAAACCCAACTTAACCCATATCCAATTGGTAATAACCCAAAACCACCCATTTATTGGTTATTTTTACAAAATGACTCAAATTAATTCATAACCAATTTCTATAAACTCAATTTAAAAACTTATATATTTATAGCAAATAAATATTAGAAACAATCTTTAAATTCAACCATAATTAAATATGAATCTGATTTGTAATAATCTCAAAAGATTTATCTTTGCAAAATTAAGAAACACTTGTTGATAATTTATACAATGTTTGGTTTTGGCATGAATTCACTTTGTTTCATGTTCCAGCTTTATCTACTTGTCTGCAGCCTGCAACAACAAGAAAAGAAAAAAAACAGATACATAATGAATATATTGACCAAAGTGGACTTGAAATCTAAGATGAGACAACGTGTTATATTCATCCAACACTCAAGCCACTTAACAGTAACAAACTGTTTTCAGAAGCAGTAAGCTCTAGCCTCTAAGCACATAAGCAGTAAGCTCTACACTCAAAGCATATAAGCAGTAAAAGAAACATTTTGTAATTTTCAGAATATAAGTAGTAAGCTCTAAGGACAAATTTCTCTCAGCAATACAGTGTTGTCAAGTTGATAATACAAAACGTTAGATGCTTAAAGAAGAAGATAATACCTTAAGTCTCCTTTTCTTTTTCCTCCTCGTCTTTCTCCTCCTCTTTATCCTCTTCATTCTCCTCAGCAAACTCATCTAAAAAGAAAATAATTGTCTTTTCAGTGTAACTGTGATACATATCAAAAACCAATTGAAAAAAAACAGAACATAGACATAAGCACTTATTGATTTTTGGAAATCCTTTTAACCAGTTTCTTGTACAAACTAAAGCTTGGACATTAGTAGGTAAAAGACAACTCCTATACTTGTTAAAGACTCTACTACCGATACTAAATGAAGATTCTGAAGCAACTGTTGTTATGGGTATACTAAGAACATCACGAGCCATAGTTGCCAACTCTTTAAAGCGAGTTGAGTTCTCTCTCCAATATGTTAACACATTCAATGTCTTGTAAGCAACCATATCAAGCAATGGTTCATCTAAATATATGTCAAGAGCAGACTTTCCGCTACCAACAGCTTTTTGAAAAGAAAAAAAGCATAGAATCCCTGAAAAAAAAACACAGTAAACATCAGAAGTTCATAACACTTATCAGAAATAACTTTAGAACATAGCTTACACCATAACCAGCTGGAACATTTTCTTGTGTTTCTCCTTGTGAAGTTGTTGCACTAACATTGGTTCTCTGGTTCTTCTTGTATAGCTCCAAAAAGTTTATATATCTTTGAACGCACATGAGCCAATCTTCTCTTACTACTAGACTGATCTAAAACTGAGAAACAATATTCTAGGAAGGTGAATTTCAGCCTCGGATCAAAAACAGCAGCAATTGCAAGGATATCACTGTACTCTTCCCAATATTTATCAAACTTAAGCTTCATACTCTTCACCATTTCACAAATAACAGGATCAATAACATTAGCATGAGCTCTAAACCAACACTCAATCTTCCAAATTTCATTGAAATACAAATTTGAAGTCGGGTATGATGAACCAGAAATCAAATCTGTAATTTCAGAAAATGGTCTTAGAAACTCACATATCATTTATGCTCTCCTCCACTCAGAATAAGAAGGAAAACTTGTATAACTTGCTTCTACATCTGCCAGATTACCTAGTGCATCCTTGAACTTTATAGCTCTACAAAGCATAAGAAAAGTGGAATTCCAGCGTGTACTTACATCTAAGACCAGACGTTCATCACCCTGGATTCTCAATGTTTCAACACAGTTTTGAAACATTATTTCCCTACTTTCTGATCTTTTGACGAATTTGACACTCTCCCTAATTTTTTGTAACGCTCCACCAATCACCGCTAGGCCATCCTGAACAATCAGATTTAAGATATGTGCTGAGCCTCTTACATGGAAAAAATCCCCATTACAAACCAGATCTTTATGCAACTGTTTCTTCATAATACTCTGCATGCTATCATTTGAAGACGCGTTGTCCACTGTGAGACAAAAGATTTTCTTTTCCAATCCCCGCTCCTTCAGCAACTCAATCAACTTCATGGCAAGAGCTATTCCAGAATGAGGAGGAGGAAAAGCAGTGAAAGACAGTATCTTAGCTTGTAAATTCCAATCAGCACAGATGTAGTGTGCTGTCAAGCAGAGATAACCTTCATTGGTAATCGCCCTCCAGAGATCTGTGGTCAAACAAACTCTACCAGGAAAATCATTTAAGATTTCCTAAGTTTCTGTTTTTCATTCTCATAAATTTTCAACACATCAGAAGCTGGTGTATTTCTTCTCCAATACCCAATAGTGGAATTAGCATAAGAAAAAGCCATTCTAATTCTCTTATACTCTACAAACTTATAGGGAAGATCATGCTCTATAATGGCCATTGCTATCATCTCACGAAACACCAGCATATCCACCTTTCGAGAACTACTTCTAGGTGTTCCAACAGATTTTGAACAAACATTCATATAACGAATCAAAGTTGAGGTTCCATTTCGACGAAGATTCAAGAAGTAAAACTTTTTACAAAGGTTGCATCTGATCTTATTTTTACCATCAGGCAGTATTCCTCCAATTATAGTGAACTTTTTCCAGCACCTAGAGACTCTACGGCTAGACTGAACTCGTTTTGGTTGTGTACCTTTATTTGCCGCTGAATCTGAAATCTCTAGAGCATTAGCTTCATGATCCTCTATATGGTCTTCATCCATCACATCATTTTGACCATCATCATTCAAGTCTATGACTTCCATTTTCTGAAACAACAAAACATTATTTTTAGATTGACAATTAGACGAGGAACCAAACAAGACGAAATAGGCAAAAAGGTCTATCAGGAATATGTTGCAATACACTACATTTGATCACTTTAATTTCTATGTTGACTTTTATTATACGTATACACAAGCAAGTGCATGAAACGTGAGAGAGATAATACATTATAAAATAATGTATACTTCCATAGAAACTTAATACAATAATACATTATACATAAAGGAAAATGTGAGAGAGATAATTCAGTTTCCAAAACAGAAGAACGCAAAGAGAGGTGAGAGACAAGCAATCAAAGCATACCCATAACAAGGAACGTGTTTGGACATTGACCTAATATTAGCTGACATAAAAAGGAACGTGTTATCAAGTCCCTAAACACGTATCACTTATTAGAGAAGTGAGAGACAAGAAATCAATACAAACCAATACTTTCACCTAATCGATCAATTCAAAAGCTGATGTTGACAATGGCACAAGGCAGAACATTCAAACGCATAAACAAAGTAAGAAACTAAGAACTCACAACACATAACGAGATTATAACATCAATCAAAGAAAACCCACAAACCAAGATCTAAACCCACTTAACTCAAAATAAGATGAACCCACAAACCCAAATCTTCGTAACTTTCAACAACAACAAAACGAGTCACCGTGTCGAGTCACCGTGTCGAGTCGGAGAAGGTGAAGGTGAGCCGGAGAAGGTGAGAGTCACCGTGTGCCGAATCGGAGAAGGTGAAGGTGAGTCGGAGAAGGTGAGAGTCGCCGAATCGGAGAAAGTGAAGGTGAGTCGAAGAAGTAGAGTCGACTTTGGAAACACTTTCCTCAACTTTCCCCAAATTGAAAGAACCCTAGAATTTTAATGCTAATGGGCCAACCATACCCATTTGGTTTTAGACCAGATTGTCCATGGGCGAAATGGGTCTCTGGCCAAATTAGACCATTTGTCATATGGGTGTGACCAAGGATGACCCATTACAGTTTGGATTAGGTAAGCCCATGGTCGGCCCGACCAATTCACACCCCTAGTTGCCTCCAGCCAAGCGCTTAGTTTAAGTCATTAGCTTGACTTGGTGATAGGGTTCAATCAGGTTGAGCATGAGCGCTTGTTCCAAAACAAGCTCCACAATCAGACTTATTCAGCTTCAAAACTCTACTCAACAACCCTTTTATAGCGGATTCCCCTTTCTCTTTCAGCTCATGTGTGAGAATTACTCTGACTTTAGAGAATGGTTTAGATGAGCCTTTGCACTTTACCTCATACTCAATGGAGTTCTCATCACACATGCGAGGTGTCAAAGTCATTGTAGGGTCACCCTTGACCCTTTTCTTCTGGACCTTTTCTTTCATCTTTGCATACCCACGAAGTTTTTTGGTATCAGTGTGAGGATCTCCATCCAAGACCAGCCGGCTCTCACCTTTATCACAAAGCTCCCTTTTAGGATCAACCTTCATCTTATCTCCACTAACCAATGAGATGCAAGAGGCGTGCAAAGTAGGGAACCTGGGGGGAATAGCCTTATAGAAAACCTTCTTGTTGATGTTGGAGAAGGATACTTTCTTATTAGGCATATCGATGACTGCTCCCTCTGTAGCCGCAAAAGGTCTCCCAAGAATCAAAAGCATCTCATAGTCCTTGCTCATCTCAATAACCTGAAATTCAGTATACATAATACAGTCCCCAACTTTGACAGGAATGTTGCGAATGGTACCATAAGGGACTGCTCTGGAAGAGTTTGCAAAAGCAAGAGTCATCTGAGAACGCTCAACATCAACATTACCCAGCTTTTCTACAGTCGCCTTTGAGACAAGATTCACACTAGATCCAGAGTCACAAAGAGCTTCCTTGAATTCAACTCATGCGATGGAACATGGGAAAACAAACTTTCCAGGATAATCAAGCTTAGGCAATACCTTGGGTTATGGCCTCAATGCTTCAATAAAGAGTGCTTCAATTTCCACTTTAGTCTCTCTACAGTTTCTGAAGAACATATGCAATGGATGAATCTCCCAAGCATGTTCAAATGAGATCTTTTTAGGAAGCCTTCTCACCATCTTCCTAAATCCAGCCAGCTGCTCTGCACTAATGGGCTCAATCAGATGTTTAGGCGGAATTGGATAGGGAACCTTAGGGACATAAATTCGAGCTGGTGGAGTCTCAACAGATTCACTTTGAGCATTCGCTTCAGAGCTAGCAGGGTGCGTTGTTCTCTCTTCTGCGCTCAAATCAGTTTCAGCATGCAGTTGCTCTGTTGCATTACAACGCTCAACCCTAGGATTTTTATCTGTTTTTCCAGGGAGTGTCCCTTGCTGCCTCTTGACACTTTCAGCTGTTTGAGCGAGAGCAATGTCAATCTGGCGCATGTGGCTGCTCACAGTGTCATAATTAGTATTCAGCTCAGTGAACATGTTGTCTATTCTGTTGTTGATCTCTATGGTAGCTTGGTTCAACGCCTTGACCTGAATTTGTTGACTCTGAAGCAGCTGATGCATTATCTTCCCTAAGACTTTGAGCTCGTCCTGCTGTCTGCTTGATTTTGCTGGAGCAGTTTGCTGATTGCTCTGTTGCTTCTGCTGGTTCTGGTGTTGATCCTGGTTCTGGAAACGGTTCTGGGACAGACTGCAGACGAAGGTCTTTCCCTGAAAAATTATGTGGAAATCCTCTTTGCTGAGCGGCACCTTGAGCTTGATTGTTTTGGGCTTGATCCCCAGGGTTCTCTACATTGTTGCTCCGGTAAGAGAGCAGGTTGGGGTTGTTCACGCTGTTTGAGTTCTGGTAGTAGTTCTTGTTCTGAACATACCCTTGACCGTTGATGTAGAGCACTTCATGGTGATCATCTCCTTTCTGTCCATCTTTTGCGGCCTGGTCCCTAGCTATCTGCTCAGGTGTAGCTTCCTCCATATACAAGACTTGACCTTTGTTGCTCTTGAGGAGCAGATCAACCTTGGCAGTGGGTTCATCTTTCCATTGAGCATCAATGCTGTTGACTTTCTTGGAGCGATCAGTATCTGGGTTCTTGTTGGCTGAGCTAGCATCCATATTCTCTATCAACTCAAACGCTCCTTCTGTAGTTTGAGTCATGAAATCTCCCTTACTCGCAGACTTCAAGGCATTGCGGAACTCCCAATCCACACCATCATAGAAAATCCATAGAATGTAGTCCAGATCAAACCCGTGATGAGGGCACTCTCTGAGTATGTCATTGAATCGCTCCCATGCTTCATTAAAGGGTTCATTGGAGTGCTTCTTGAAGGAGGAGATCTTGTTCCTGAGAGCAGCCATTTTAGCCTTGGTGTAGAAGTGACTCAAGAAGGCGGCTCGAACCTGCTCCCATGTAGTGAGAAAGCCAGTAGGCAGTGATTTTAACCACCTTGATGCTTTGTCGGCAAGAGAGAACGGGAACAACATACACTTGACAAAGTCATGTGAAACCCCGTTTGAGTGAGTCATAGCACATATCTTCTCAAAGGCTTTGATGTGTTCCATTGGTATTTCTGCTGGGAGACCATGGAACATCTTCCTCTTCACCAGAGAGATCATTGATGCCTTGATCTCGAAATCCTGCCGAGCACAGGGTGGAGGAACAATGGCTGAGCGAGTGGTTGGAAACTTGCGAGGAAGATTCCTCTCAACAATCCGAGTTGGTTGCTCCTGTTGTTGATGTTGCTGAGCAGCCGCTTGTTGAGATTGCAAGGCCTGTTGCATCTGCTGCATTTGCTATTGCATCAGAGCCATTGCAGCAGTGAGATCATGCTCATTGTTATGATCGCCCATGTTGGCGTGAGTAGGTCTTGATTGAGTTCGGTTGTTCCTTTCTAATCTTGCGAGTTCTTGATTGCTGAGGGTGATTAATGGACTTGAGGTGTTGCTTCGAGTATTTCTACTTGACATACACCTGGAACATCACCTGCAAACAAGAAAATAGAGCAAGTTAGATGTCTTAGACAAAGTATAAAACCAAGAAAATATAGGTAAAAGCTGGTCCCCGTCGCAACGGCGCCAAAACTTGATACACTAAAAATCAGATCTTGCTACTGTCAAGTTAACAGTTGTAGTTGTAGTACTTGAGATTCAATTTCAGAGGACCGTTTTACACTATATCTTATGAGTCTTAATTTCTTAGCTAAAACTTTCAGATTTAACAGAGAACAAGGTAAAAATAACAGAGATCAAGGTACGGTTTAAGCTAATTTAAATTTGGGGGAAAACTAGTCTAGGGTGATTAAACGGGTGTTAGATATCATTAAGCCACACAATTATTCAAGTTTGATTTAAGAACAAGCCCAGAACATAGATCAATGGCTAGAACAGCCCACTGTCGTGGCGCTTGTTCCTTTCAGAGAACAGCCCTGGAGACTAAGATGTCGTTTGTTCCGAGTTCTGTCTATGAACAGTAACAATCAGGTCTACTCAGTTCATATTACACCTTAATATCTACTTTCGCTGATTAGGGATGTAAAACTTATTCTAAACAGTTCAGGCAATCTATAACACGGTTAATGAATAGGTGAAACCTTAGATCTAACATAAGGTGATCAGATTCATGCTAGCATTAAGTTAAGTTTAGAATAAAGGCTATCAATGAACATACAACTTATTTGTGTGTAGCTTAATAAATCCAACACCCTAACACCCTAAACTAACAAGATCGACTACTCAGCAATCATGGCAATAGACACCGTAAGAAATACTGAATAATACTCCATAAATCAAAATCAAAAACTAAAAATAGGGTTCAAGAAATCTTCTCTAATCGCGAAAACAAGGTGAAGATTCCTTTCTCCCTTACAAAGTATTGAATCCAAACAAGTTTTTACTGAAAAAATATGAAAGAAAATTGAGCTGAGTGAGTCTGTCTGTGATAATGGTCGTGCCTCCCCTTTATAGAGTTTTTGTGGCGGCTGGAAGGAGGAGAAAATATAATTAGGGCAAATTCCAAAAGATTCTGCAATTTCCTAAAATATCTCCGCGGGGATCAAGGCTCTGCTTGATCTCTAGGGTTGTTCTCCGAGACAAAATTCAAATTTTCCCTTTTTCTTCATGTTTCCCTCCAAAGTTCCACATCCTCTTTTGCACCTGAAATCTATCGAACAGAGCTGTAACTACCCTATAATTGCATGAGAAAGATCAATAAATCACAACCAAAGTTTGTTAAAAACACATTATATCTATTACGCTTTATTCTCGACATGTTGGTTTCTATGAATGGCACTCGATTACTAAACGAAGTCGCCCAGGCAGTTCAATCTCTAGTTCCAATCTTTTTATTTGAACTACGTTCGGCTTGATCCTAAAAGGGGGTACTTAGGCAGCCTTTCAAAACGTCCTGTCATAAATCTTTAAAACCGTTTTTGTTTTTTTCGTCTAGTGCTAAGCGAGTTGCTGCCACATAGGTTCTCTCGACATAGGTGGTATTGCTAGCAGACTTAGTCTCGTTTTACTGCTTGTGTTAGATGATATCCTTTTAAATCATGTTTCCAAACAAGCTTCTTGTATGCTTTTTTCTCTGGAACGCTCATATGCAAACTTGAAATAAAGATCTATTGTTTTCTAAATTCGTTTTGTTATCTTTCCATATTTTCCGCATTATTTGGTTACTTTTCGTTGGTTCTCGCAAAGAATCTGGTCCTCAAGGGAAGTTAGGGTTTCTTGGATTTCCTCCGATTACAAAAACCGACGGTTTGAATTTTGGTTTCCACAGTATGGCGCTAAAAGGAGAGGGGTACAGAATACTCTAAATCACGGCCGCAAAACGCTTGATCAAAACCATGTCTGGAAATATGAAGACAAACTCGCAGCAAAGACTACTCCTATGGCCAATGCTTACGCAAACGCTGTAGTGCTCGACAAAATCAAAAACCTAGTTGTTACACCACATGAAGATCTCCAGAACGAGCTCATGGTTTCTCAGTCTAAATAGAAAGGGCAACGATAAGATCTACCAAACCCCGTAAGCTTTCATAAAATTAAACTCATAATATTTTGTGGAATAAATTTCGTAATATTGAACTCATAACATTTTGAGGAACAACTTTCGTAAGCTCGACAATATTTTATGAGATAGCTTTTGTAAAATTAAACTCGACAATATTTTACAAAACATCGTTCGTAAAATTAAACGAGTTAATATTTTATGATAAAAATTTCGTAGAGTAGATTTGACAACATTTACGAAACAAATATCATAAAAAACCTCCAAGCAATTCGGAAACCTTCGGAAAATCAAACAAAGATCATACAAAAGAATTTTGGACAAGGAAAGAGATGGACCGAGATCTGAGAAGTGAACTTCACCCATCAGCCTTTGTCCATGGCCTCACTGTCCGCTCTCTCCGACCTCATCGCCTTTGACCTCTCACAAAAGCCTAATCGTCTTACATGTCTTCCTGATTCCTCTTCGCATCTCCTGGTCACCCTTGGCTTTTCGTAAATGTCAAAAGACTTTCAACAAAGGGTGGAGAGAAACAAAATATGAATGGGAAATGAGAAAGCAAAACGAAGAAGAGACAAAACCGCACCTCCGAGAAAACTAAGCTATGTCCGAAAATGCTAGCAACGTATCGAAACCATCACGAACATAATATCAAGGACAATACAGCATTTCTTTTTGCAATAATGCGTTAAAACATGTACCAATATCATACTGAAACTTGACAATTAGCCAATGTCTTGAAGACCTTTTCGACTTAATAAAGAGAGTTTCGTATAAAAAATCAAAAATTGTACGAGAAATCTTCGAACATCAAAAGCATTGCTTTCAATTTCCGTTGAGCCAATAGGGTCATGAAAAAGAATCAAAACATTTGCAACAAAGAAAAATCGAGAACAAAATTAGCAGTGAGCACAACAAAGGGAAGGCTTTCTCCCACTCGTGGACTAGATCTACCGCTGTTTGACCAATTCGTTTCGCTCGAGAAACAAATATGTCATGAGAACCCTCTCAAAACTCTACGAAAATTTTCTACGACTAGATCACAATGAAATAGACTTTGGTAAAATTTCATGAGTAACTCCGAGAAACTTTCACCAAAGATCTCTTAAGATCTACGTAAACATCGCTATTTTGACATGTCCATACATAGAACCGATTTACTACCTTCATAAAACCGATCACCCATTACTTTCATATAAATAAAACATTTTATACAAAATAGTCTATGGGAAAATAATATCAGTATCATGCAAAATGACTTCGCAATAGAAAAACGCGAATGAGGAAAACCTAAAGTTCCCTCGCAAAAGTTACGAGTAATTTGCAAGAAACACTCTCCATTTATCTCTATAAGAAGCCCTTCTTGTGGAACTTCGTGAAAAATCCTTCGTACAATCAGATCAAGTCATACGACGAAACTTTCAAAAGTAAACATAACAGGTTTTACGAAAACGTGTTTTTCGTGTAACAAAAACAAAGATGTATGATATGAGATTGGACGACCAATATAAAATTTATATATTCCCAACACGACCTAACAGATCTAATCTCTATTGGGAAGATACGATCTTCTTAGGCTTCATCTTCCTATCTTGGACAAAGACAAAAACAATTTCATACGACTAAAGGAAACATTGTACGAAACATTCATCTTATAACACTAACCTAAAAACGGAATATCGTTTTCTACAACCATCGGCCATCTTTACACGGAAAACTTCAGCATACTTGTCCTATCAATCTTGACAAACGTTCTTTGGCTCTCGGCCAATTATGCCTTCCAGTGTAGGTTCAAACCAAGAATTTGGCATTCCCTTTAGCACAATTCTAACTAACATGACCTTAATGTTAAAACGAAAGTGCCATGGTCTTATCCTTGACCATAAACGTCCTTGGCTATGAGGCTGAACACATCCTTTGTGCCAAGCCAAAACATTTGAGCAACCACCGCCCATCTGATTACTTAAACGGCTAAACGACAATCCGCAATTTGTCTAAAATTGCCAATTGACGATTACGCAAATAATTATCGCACAACCCAAAATCATAAATTATACGATAATGTCTTCACAATGAGAATCAGTCCTATTAACCAAACGGTTATCAGAAAGCTTGAACTTTTCGAGAAGTCGATCAAGTTCTATATACTCCACAATTCACTTTAAGCCTGCAATTTTAACCCATAAAAACGCGGCTTGTAAGTAAAAACTCGTAATAAAGCTCTTTGATTCATACGAAACATCCTTAAAAATCAACGAAATAAATCTCAAAAAGCCAACTATTCACAAAGCACAATGAAGGAAAACACTTCTTCCCAGGGATAAATCTACGCGATCCCTTGGTCCTAATTCCTCTATCATGAATCAAACTACCTAACATCAAAACAAGAACAACAGTTTTGGCTGTGAACATCCGCAGACAAACCAAAATGTTTCTCTAGACAGTGTTAAGACTAAGCCCTTTCAACACCGTGAAACATCTTCAATCCCGTGAACATTAACATGGCATAAAAAATAAAATAAAACAATCTCCAGCTTTGCAAGACGTCGCATATGCCAGAAGAACCGTTTTTCGACAAAATTACCTTCCTCAATAAAAACACCTTCTGGAAGACAAAAATTTCATACGCACTAACATCTTCTCAAACACGTATCATTCGCGAAGAATCAAAAACTTTAATATCAACCATTATGTTTGTTTCTGATCACAACCAACTCTTAACGTCCTAAACAGACTATGCCTTCTCATAGAGATAGCTCTCATACATCCAATACAAGGATAATAGCGCTATAAAGAATCAAAATATTGGTCATCACTTCCAGACGAATTAAAAAAAAATGTCTTTGGAGAGAAGCTCGATTTCTACCAGACAAGTCGTATAAGCTGAGAACATATCACGGATTTTAATTGGTACGGAATTAGGGTGAAAACGATATGGGAAACGTAAGCCAAAGTAGTTATGGCACCCCCTAAACCGTTATTAGGCCTAGGTCTTGCCCTAAAACCATCACACTGATCTCTAACATATCTAGGCATGATATCATAATGATACGAGATCCCAAAATATGTTTCTTCGTTTGTATTCCCATGTTTATGAAATTCCGAAAAAAATGAAAATTTTCAATCATTCTCATCTAAAACGAACAGCAAAATATAACGATGTACAAAAGAGTTAGATATGATATGAAAACTCATAATCTTCCCGTCTACATTCACATGAATACAAACATGCTTTTAAAATGTGTAACACATTTCATTTGAAAGCAGCCGTGAAGCGGCAGAGATTCAAATCCAAATGCGTCAGTCCCAAAAATGTAAATACGGCCACACTTGTCCAGATCAAACAGCCAACAAGACTAATATAGAAGCCAGCAAAGGTCCAGTATAAAATGCCAGCAGCAGAAACATGCTCGATAATCTCTACATGACACATAACTAAACCGTAAATGTCTCATTGGAAAACAGATCGTAAGAAATTTAACTCCAAAATGAACTACAAAAGGCTTGATCCCTTTGCAAGGGTACGTAGGGAGCCTTCACAAGGTGCAGCCCCAATCTTATCTCGTTCCATTCTTAGCAGAGTGACTTAAAATTTCAACTTTCGGAAAACCTGGAATCGTCAATGGAACTTTTAGACATTGATTCCACTTAACATGCGTATCAGTACTGATATAGTGTGTTTTTAACATACTTTGGTTGTGATTTATTGATCTTTCTCATGCAATTATAGGGTACTTACAGCTCTATTCGAGACATTTCAGGTGCAAAAGAGGCTGTGGAACTTTGGAGGGAAACATGAAGAAAAAGAGAAAATTTGAATTTTGTCCCAGAGAAGAACCCCAGAGATCAAGCAGAGCGTTGATCCCCGCGGAGATATTTTAGGAAACTGCATAATCTTTTGGGATTTGCCCTAATTATATTTTCTCCTCCTTCCAGCAGACAAAAAAAACCCTATAAAGGAGAGGCACGACCATTATCACAGGGGGACTCACTCAGCTCAATTTTCTTTCGTATTTTTTCAGTAAAAACTTTTTTGGATTCAATACTTTGTAAGGGAAAAAGGAATCTTCACCTTGTTCTCGCGATTAGAAAAGACTTCTTGAACCCTATTTTTAGTTTTTTATTTCGATTTATGGAGTATTTATTCAGTATTTCTTACTGTGTTTATTGCCATGATTGTTGAGTAGTTGTTGATCTTGTTAGTTTAGGGTGTTAGGGTATAGGATTTATTAAGCTACACACAAATAAGTTGTATGTTAATTGATAGCTTTTATTCTAAACTTAACTTAATGCTAGCATGAATCTGATCACTTTATGTTAGATCTAGGGTTTCATCTATTCATTAACCGTGTTATAAATTGCATGAACTGTTTAGAATAAGTATTATATCCTAATCAGAGAAAGTAGATATTAGGGTGTAATATGAACTGAGTAGACCTGATCGGTAATGTTCATAGACAGAACTCGGAACAAGCGACAGCTTAGTCTTCGGGGCTGTTCTCTGAAAGGAACAAGCGCCACGACAGTGGGCTGTTCTAGTCATTGATCTATGTTCTGGGCTTGTTCTTAATTCGAACTTGAATAATTGTGTGGCTTAATGATATCTAGCACCCGTTTAATCACCCTAGACTAGCTTTTCCCCAAATTAGAAACAACTCAAACCGTACCTTGATCTCTGTTATTTTTACCTTGTTCTCTGTTAAATCCGAAAGTTTTAGCTAAGAAACTAAAATCTTAAGATATAGTGTAAAACGGTTCTCTAGAATTGAACCTCAAGTACTACAACTACAACTGTTAACTTGACAGTAGCAAGATCCGATTTTTAGTGTATTAAGTACCTCGCAACAATTACACATAAAATCTTGCGAGTTGGGGGCTAACTGTTGGGGTCAAAATCGGTCATGGCAAAATCAACGGCTAAAATCTTCCGAGAAATATGCCTTAGATAAATACAAGCCGTAATGTCGAAGAAAAGTATACCGCATAAGCCGAGCCTATTTAAATAAGGATATCAGAACAAAACTCTGTGTATTTCATCCCAGAAAAGAAATAAAAGAGCTTTTATCCAAACATGTTAAGTTTACGAAACAATCTTCTCTAGAACAAATTTCGGAAAGTTTCCGTGGAAATACCTCGTAGGAAAATCAGTAAGGTAATCTTCCAGAAAACAGCTTTCTAAAGATACTTACGGAAAGACTTGCCTAAAAAATGAAATAGTTCTGTAGGTCTACGGAGCAGTCAATAGAGAGAATGAGACCGGAAGAAAGGCATCAGCACAAGCCACCTCCCTCTTCTATTCGCCCTTGTCCAACTCGCCATCAGGCCAGTGGGACCGACCACGTAAAACTCGCCATCGGGCGAGTACAACCAAGCTCGTCCAACTTGCCATCAAGCAAGTAGAATCGACCATATCTAACTCGCCATCAGGCGAGTAGGATCAGACTCTTCCAACTACCCATCAGACGAGTAGGACCGTTGACTTCCAACTCGCCATCAGGCGAGTAGGATCAGGCTTGTCAAACTTGCCATCAGGCAAGTAGGACCGACCACATCCAAATCGCCATCAGTCAAGTAGGATCATACTCATCCAACTCCCCATCGGGCGAGTAGGACCGACCACGTCCAACTCGCCATGAGGCGAGTAAGATCAGTCTTGTCCAACTCGCCATCAGGCGAGTAGGGCCGACCACATCCAACTCCCCATGAGGCGAGTAGGACCAGTGTCGTCCAAATCGCCATGTGAGTACGACCACATACAACTCGCCATCAGGTGACCAGCTTTTCCCCTTCGGCCTCGACTAAACTGTCTATTGTTTCGTCTCGATTGGAATTACCGTTGGAACTTTGCAATAAAAACTGGTAAGACTTGTTTTCTCGAATAAGTTCAAATTGATCGTATTAAACGTCTATACAAGTAATTTGAACTATTTTATAAAATCGACATTGTACCAAACGCGTTCTTTCAAAGAAATCATAAAAACGTTTAAGTCAAAAAACAGTCCAAAAAGGTTTAAAACGCGACTAAAAGCCCACTTACGAATTTAGACGAAATCAAGCCCAAGGATATTGTGACGGTCTATCTATGATTCGTGGAAGAAGATAAATGTTAAGTTCGAAGTAAATGTAAAGTTTCAAGGGATTATCATGAAGTTCGAAGAAAAAATGTATATCTACGAAGCAATAAATTCAACCCGCATACAGAAAAGGAAAGGGAAAATCGACATAGGAGGAGAATATAAGGGATGCTAAGGTGAGAGTATTCAAAAGACGATTCCTTAGACTCTATAACTCTCTGCACTTAGAAACCTTAGGCTTTATTCTCGACAAGTTTGGTTTCTATGACTGACACTCGATTACTAGACGAACTCGCGCAGGCAGTTCGGTCTCTTGTTTCAATCTTTTAATTGAATATGTTCGCTTGATCCTCGAAAGGGGTGCGTGGGAAGCCTTTCATAAGGTCCAGTTTGAAATCTTTAAAATTGTTTTCGTCTTTTTGTCTAGTGCTAAGCAAGTTGCGGCCACTTAGGATTTTCTCGACATAGGTGGTAGTGCTAGCAAACTTAGTCTCGTTTTACTGCTTGTGTTAGACGATTTCCTTTGTAATCATGTTTTCAAACAAAGCTTCATGTATGCTTTTGTCTTTGGAACGTTCATACGCAAATTCAAAATAAAGATCTATTGTTTTCTAAATTCATTTTGTTATCTTTCCATATACCACATTATTTGGTCACTTGTCGTTGGCTCTCGCATAGAATCCAGACCTCAAGGGAAGTTAGGGTTTCCTTGCTTTCTTTCAATTATGGAAATTGTTGGTGTGAATTTCAGTTCCCACATGCCCTAACATACTTCAACAAAGCATAAGAAAACTCTTTAAGAACCATACGACTGTCGACCTACGTTGGAGGAATCATGTTTGATACTAGTTTCACAATTATCGATTCCCTGGACATGTATAACATTATTCTTGAAACACCATGGATACATGCAATGAGAGCTGTCCCATCAACCTACCATCAATGCCTTAAATTCCCAACTTCCAGAGGCATAACAACAATATACGGTAGGCAGAAAGCAGCAAGGATGTGCCACATCCATGAAAGCCTATATAGACGTACTCCTCGACATCAAATAGGACCATAAGAGAAGGCGGAAGAGAGAAAGACGAGCAAACATAGAAGGAATTCTGCCAGTGGAACCTAAGAAAAACAGGTTCATGAACCTTATACTTTGTAATAAAGTGAATTACAACAAGGCTTGATCCCGCACTTGGTATGGAGGCAACCCATTTCTGGTACATCTATTAATAAAACAAAATATATTTCCTTTAAAACATCAAGCTTCCCAGCTATAACAAATTATGAACTATCGACCTCTCAATTTTTACTTCACCTAATGAAACCAATAAACGAGTCTAAAAAAATTCTAATTCATAAAACCCCTCGGCATAGAGCTTATTGCTCTTCACACCAGCGCCCTGGCCAAGCAGTCTGATCTATTTTGCATCTCCCATAGGTGCCTTGGGGAAATGACACCAATGCCTGTGAAAAGCATATATTGAGATCATTTACCGTCCCCAGCGTGAGCTTGAGCACACCTTTTTAAAATAGAAAGCCAGGTTACCCCCGCGAACACTTGAGAAATACAGAAACTACTAAGCATCTTAAAAGCGCTTAAGTCGGTATACGATAAGCCGAAATCGCATGCACATAAGACCAATTGTGATACGGGATAAGCCGAATCTAATTTGCACATATTTTTTGCATATGCTGCTTTGGACAACACAATAACAAAAGTCTTGGCAAAAGCTCGATATAACGTATCGCAAGTAAACGCAAAGATATGAAGAAAAAACCCCACTAAAGGGTAAAAGCCTCCCTATGTATTTATTTGGATAAAAGCCTCCTGTGCACTTCAAGACAAAATAAATAAAACAAAGTAAAAAGAGACTCGTTCTCCGCATCAGTTGTCACCCTTCAGGCATCCGAAATCTTTCATTCATACTGCACATGATTTCAGTTCATCCATCCCATGTACTACCATAAAACTAAAGTCTATCCCGAAAAATGACACAAGGAGATCCTTTCGAATAAGGAATCATAAGAGTAACTCACCAGCCCGCAAGATCGGCAGACCCCTTCGTAGGAGTCATTTTTGTATTCAGGAAACTCATATCTCCATGCAGATGGATCTCACAGCATAGACGCACACAAGCTCTCCAAGGGCGTCTCACCCAGAAACTCAAAAGAAGTGGCATATGCACCCTTCCAGGAAGAAAACGACGTACCAATATGAGGATTCAGCCAGTCGTTTGCCTGGGATCACTTCTGCACGATCGGATCATGATTTGCCAACAGCAGAGCAGAACGCTTCCTAAGTTCGATCTAAAGACATTGCCGTTGTCCCTTGCCAGAGGACAAATGAGCCTTCAAAGGTCTCGGTGAATCCTTCAACGACCTAAGAGTTTGATCCAACCTCTGATCTTTGTTGTCAGAAGGACGTCAGGAAGCCTTCAGGGTGGCCTCTTTTTGGATGGAATCTGGGAGAGAACCTCTAGGAAAATGTGAAGAGAGAAGCACCTAAGAAGACAGAGGCGCCATTGAAGCCTCAACCACAACATAAGGACCACGAACATCACTAGGTCCAGAAGGCCTAAGTGTGCAGTTGTAGCTTCAATGCCACCAACATTGGTGGCCCGAATATAAAAAACCAAGCCATCCAAACCGCCAATGGTAGCAGGTTCATAAGGCTGTTTGAAAGCCGCAGCCACAGAGACACCTAACGTGCGACCCCCACAGAAGAACCGAGAGAAACAGTAAGGTCAAGAACAACCTCGGAGACCGCCTTCTGAGCTATCTCTTTTTGATCAGGCTTCTTCAGTGACTCTCTTGCCTCTCTCTTCTGAGCAGCCTCCGCCGCTCTTTGGGAAAGATTATGGATAAGAACATGCGGTTTCACCATTTTTGATATGAACTACAACCAAAAACACCAATAATGAAAACAGGAAACAAGAAGAGGCAAAAGATACTTAAAATCAAAGATAAAACTCACCGGAAAATGTGCGAAAAGAGATGGAGTTACTAGTTCGAACTGCAAAGATGAAAAAAAAAAATACAAATCAGAACAAACCCACAAGATTGAAACCCCGATTATCAAACCAACAAGAGCTATGACGAATCACCAGAAGTGAAAATTCTGGACTACAATATTCAGAAAGAAACTAAAAAATTTTAAACTATAGAGAAAGAAGAAGACGACAAAACAAGACGTTTCGTTTTCCCAAAGCAAGTAATAGTGAAAATAAAGAAAGAGAACAGGACAATTTCTACTGAAAACCGAGAGCCGTAAGGGGAGATGATTGCAACGCTGCGGCCGATTCGTTTCAAAGGAGGAAAAGTCTAATCTTTTGATTTGCTTCAACAAATTCCCACAAATAATTCGTTAAACCCAAGCCTTAAACCGAGTCTTGGAACACACATACCATGTCTTAAATGCGTCATCCAAATCAGATTCAATATCCAACCCATTTGACTACCACTACTTTTGAGTGAATTTTAAGATTCATCGATTGGTGCGTAGATATTTCAATTTTCAAGAAGGCTGATCCAGGAGCTTGTTCTTAGTTCTGAGGATTGCATTTACTTGAGACGGAGTATTTGGTGAAATTCAATAGTTCTTTTTGTTAAACAACTAAATTATAGTTTTTTGCTTAACACTCTGATGGCTATAACAACCAGGAAGTGTGGTGAATTCATTGTAGCCCAACTATGACCATATCTCCAAAAGAAAGATATTTCATCTTTGTGATGCCCTTGACTTCCACATTCATCAATATAAACATATCCCGAATTCAATAGACACACTATGGTTCTAAACATGTTGGTGTTGTCTCCGATCTTTGTCATGGACTTGGGCCAAGGAGAAGGCACATCGATGCTTCACACGGAACGAGCTTGTCTCTGGCCCATAACAGAAAACAAGATCGACAATATCTTGGGCTTAGAGTTTGCGTCAGACCTGCATAAAAGGAAACAAGGATGAGTTACTTAAACAACACGTGAAACATAAATCAGACTGAAGGCGGCAGATAGCTAACAGATTGTCTTGGTTAAAAGATCACCTAAGCTTACTTGGAGTATCAAAGCAATCGGTGAAGAAGAGCGAGCTGTTGTTAGTTCTTGTTTAAAGATTTAGTCGTTAAGTGCTTAAGGTTTCCTATTTTCTTGTATTGCATCGTGATTGCTTAAGATTATAGTGGAACTTGGAATCTTGGTTCTTCCCCCAGACGTACCTCACGGGAACTGGGTAACCAAAGTTGTTGTGTCTTGTCTCTCAAACAAACAAACAAACATCAAATTAGTATTGAGGTTAATCAATCTCGGAGTTTTGCCAAACTAATTCTAACTAACGGTATCAAGGTTTAGACAATATATTTTCTAATAAACCTAACTAAACAGATTTTCAGTTTAGGCGTAAGGGAATATCATCAAATGGTGATAGTGACGTTTAAACCTAGAATATCATTGTCATGCACGACTAATTTTAAAAGGTTTCCAAATCATATGTTATTAGTTACCAGTAACGACACAAAAAGTGGCACATACGTTTTTTTAAGAAAAAACCTAAGAATCGTTTAGTTGAAAGACTTTTGGCCAGCTCATAAATAATTGCAATATGTTTGCGACATTCTGCGATCTTGTCTCTGAATAACCAAAATGTATTTTACCTTTTCAAGATCTTGATTTGGTCAAAGGCAACTAACTAGCCTGCTAAATATCCTTCTTAATCCGGTAATTTTATGCCCTCTTCATAATAAAGAAAAAAGTGTGTGGTAGTTAATGCTCTCTCTATTCTCAAATCACTTTCTATCTCATTTACGTTTCCATATAAACCAAGTTTCTGATCAGTTCTGACACACCTTGTGTCTCCTTTGAAATGAAGAAGCTTCTATGGAGTCTGACTCTGTTTGGTCTCCTTCTCTTAAATCTTCCTGTAAATGGAGTGATGGAGTATGATGTAAAGGAGAGCTTCACAGATTTCGATGGAACAAAGGAGACTGAAAATGATATTCATTCTAAAGCAAAGTTATTATGGGTACCCCTCACTCTCATTCAATCTGGAACTGAAAATGGAGCAGGTAACATCTTGTAAAACATGATGATCCATCGATAATATATGTGTCTTGTTACACACTTTTTATAACTTTGATTTATAAGATCATTTGATTATCTTTGTTATTATTGCAGTGTGTCTAGATGGAAGCCTTCCCGGATATCATTTTCATCCCGGGTCTGGTTTAGGAGTAAAAAATTGGCTGGTTCAATTGGAGGTCTGTTGCATCATAGAGCTAAGTCTCCTAATAGATATTAACAATATTAGTCGTACATTTTTTGTAGGAAGGTAAATGGTGTGGTACCATTAAAAATTGTGTAAACATGAAAACAACTAGTCATGGATCGTCCAAGTATATGGAAAAAGAGTTACCTTTTTCAGGAATTTTAAGTGACAAAGCCGCAGAAAATCCAGGTTAGTGTCTTATAAATCACTCTGTGTGATGTTTATCTCTGTTTAGGATGCTAATACAAATGTTTATTTGTAACTTTGTAGACTTTTATAACTGGAATAGAGTAAAAATTAGGTACTGTGACGGTGGATCCTTTAGTGGAGACATTGAAAATAAGGTTAGCTTAGTCTAAAACATAAGTGTAAGCTTGATTACTGTTTGTGTAGTACTGATTGCTATACTGTACTTTTGCTACATATTAGGCTGCAAAACTTCAGTTTAGAGGAAAGCGAATATGGTTAGCTGCTATGGTAGAGTTGATGGGGAAAGGAATACGTTCTGCAAAGCAGGTAACCATTGTTTTCGTTGTTGTTTTCGTGTATACATATGTCAGCGTAATATTGACATGTCACATAGGCTTTGCTCTCTGGATGTTCTGCCGGAGGTCTTGCAGCCATATTAAACTGTGATGATTTTAAGAATATGTTTGATCCTTCCACCAGAGTAAAATGTCTGAGCGATGCTGGCCTTTTCCTTGATGCGTGAGTAATTTTCTACAAAACCTTGGTATATATACATATTGACGTGTTTTGTAATTTGTATAATTGAAGCACCGATGTCTCTGGAGGTCGACCTCTTAGCCGTTTATATGCAGATGTAGTAAAATTACAGGTACGCACATAAGATTTGCAATGTGTTACACTTTCTCTTTACTATACTAATCTGATAATTGTATATATATATATATATAAATATATGTTTTTCAAACTCATAATTGTATAATCTTTCTACAGAATATTGCAACACAGCTTCCTAATGACTGTTTAAAACGTCTAAATTCAACTTCGGTATTTGTTTTCATTTACTTCTAGAGTATCTTTATAATAAA
This sequence comes from Moricandia arvensis, assembly GCA_905132765.1. Classification (NCBI taxonomy): domain Eukaryota; kingdom Viridiplantae; phylum Streptophyta; class Magnoliopsida; order Brassicales; family Brassicaceae; genus Moricandia; species Moricandia arvensis. The sequence goes on along the minus strand of CAJHQP010000396.1, from coordinate 49,054 downwards.
ACCAAGTGAGCTATTTCACATCAGAGAGTGTGTTCCATGCTTCAATGTTTGCAGTGTTTTTTCGCACAAAACCTAATAAACCAAGTCAAGAATCCATTGTTTATTCTAAATGCTGCATACGATTCGTGGCAGGTTAGGCCATTTTCTTCTTTAATGCTCAACTTTATCTACAAAAGTCAAACAAAAAATTCATATAATGTATTTTTGTGCAGATCCAAGAGAGTTTAACTCCTAAATCTGCTGATCCAAGTGGAAGTTGGTCTGACTGTAGATTTAACATCGCCAAGTGCAATGCATCTCAGATCAAGTTTTTGGATGGTGAAATATTAGCTATTAATGTTTTTTTTTTTGAATAACCAACTAAGCTAGTGTTTCTTTGTCTTGCTTTTAAATTATGTATTACACAGGTTTCAGGACTCGTATGGTGAATTTAATCGGTGGTTTTACAAAGCCAAGTAAGAACGGAGTGTTTATTAACTCGTGCTTTATTCATTGCCAAACAGAAAATCATGACACATGGTATTCCAAAAATTCTCCCGCGATTAAGAACAAGGTAAGCAACATTATTAGTTTTGACTATCGATCATGAATCACGATATAACCTGCAAAATAACCACTTTTCGGTCAGTTTTTCGGTATATAATCCATTGAAAGGCATCCAAGGTAACACCTTCAGCTACCATTGTGTTTGAACTTTTCTTTTGATCTAGTTTCCTTTTACCTAAACTATTACACTTGATAACTAAAATGTTTGGACACCGTTATTTGGGTCATAAAATACATGGTAGATTTTTTTTTCTTAACCCCAGTTATTAATGATGTTTTCTGTATATATGAAAACAGAGGATTGCAGTAGCTGTGGGAGATTGGTATTTCGAAAGAGGCGGAGCGAAGCTCATAGACTGTGCTTATCCTTGTGACAAGACTTGCCGCAATGAAGTTGTCGAATGATAAATTTAGTTTTTTGCTTCTATTTGTATTGATATTTAAATTAATTTCCTTTTCTAAAGGTAATAAATTAAGGATTCTGTTGTGAATAAAGTATGAATGTGTGTGTGTAAGGTATGTAAAATCGTGTGTCTTTATTATCATAGAGGTTCCCTTATATATGGGGAACAAACCGACTACAAGGAGTTATAGATAAGTATGAATAAAGATAAGGATAAATCAAGTAGTAAACCAACATAGAATAGGTTTCCTAATTCTACTTGTAATAGGTTTACAATACTAAACCCATTTGTCATAGGTTTAGTAATCCTATCGACCATAGGTTTACTGGTCGGTCTAGTCGGTCTGGTTAGGGCAATCCACCATTGATTTCATAACAGTCCCCCTTGGATGCAATAACCTTAATAGAGCTCATAGTATGCTATCAAGTTGCCTCATTAAAACCTCTCCAGAAAAACCAAAAACCCAATTGAGAAAAATGGAAACCATGGACAGGAAAAAGAGTACAACACATATTATTCCGCCTGATTTGGACATCACTCAAGGTCTTGAAGCATTCTCATGCCGATCTGGTATATGAGCTTCTTGAACGTTGATGTTGGTAGTGACTTGGTAAATAAGTCTGTTGAGTTGTCAATTGACCGAACTTGTACCACCTGAGCTTCTCCAGCCTTTTGTAGTTCATGCGTGAAAAAAGAACTTGGGCAGAATATGCTTCCCCTTTGATGTACCCGTCCTTCAGTTGTGCAATGCAAGCCGCATTGTCCTCGTAAAGGATCGTTGGTTCGTCCTTTCCCACGGTCATACCACTGTCCGTCCGGATATGGCCGGTCATCGACCTCAACCATACCAACTCTCGACTAGCTTCGTGTATCACCAATAACTCTGCATGGTTTGATGATGTTGCAGCAATTGTTTGCTTCATTGAACGCCATGATATTGCTGTCCCTCCATGTGTGAATACATAACCTGTTTGAGGTCTAGCACAATGTGGATCTGATAGATAACCTGCATCAGCAAAACCAACTAAACTTTCTTTGTTATGGTTAGTATAAAATAAACCAAGATCTATTGTTCCTTGCAAGTAACGCAGAACATGTTTGATCACATTCCAGTGCTTTTGAGTTGACATGAGCTGAATCTTGATAATAGATTCACAGCAAAGCAAATGTCTGGTCTAGTGTGGCTAGACAGATACAGTAATGCTCCAATGACACTAAGGTAAGGCATTTCCGGACCAAGAAGTTCTTCATTTTCTTTCTTTGGTCCGAATGGATCAGTCTCTGGACTAAAGGATCTCACGACCATTGGGCTAGACAATGGGTGAGCCTGGTCCATATTAAATCTCTTAAGTACTTTTTCTGTATATGCCTTTTGATGCACAAGGATTCCATCTTTGATGTACTCAAGTTGTAAACCCAAAAAGAAGTTAGTTTTTCCTAAGTCTTTCATCTTAAATTCTTTCTTGAGGTATTCAACTGTTTGGTTTATCTCTCTAGAGGTTCCAATTATATTCAGGTCATCCACATAGACTACTATGATCACACAACCTTTATTTTTGAATTTCTTTATAAATATACATGGTCTGATTGGATCATTCTTATAGCCCTCTTTCACTAAATATTCACTTAGTCTATTGTACCACATTCGACCTGATTGCTTTAATCCATATAGGAATTTGTTCAGCTTAATGCAAAGCTGATCTCGAGATCCATTTCTACCTTTGAGCTCAATACCCTCTGGAAGTTTCATATAAATTTCATTATCCAGTGGACCATATAGGTATGTTGTTATTACATCCATCAGACGCAGATCCAAGTGTTCTCTAATGGCCAGACTGATCAAGTATCTGAATGTAGTTGCATCCACCACAGGGGAATAAGTTTCCTCATAGTCTATTGATACACTAAAAATCGGATCTTGCTATTGTCAAGTTAACATTTTTAGTTGTAGTATTTAAGATTCAATTCCAGAGGACCGTTTCACACTATATCTTATGAGTTTTAAATTCTTAGCTAAAACTTTTAGATTTAACAGAGAACAAGGTAAAAAAATAGCAGAGATCAAGGTACGGTTTGGGCTGTTTTAAATTTGGGGGAAAGCTAGTCTAGGGTGATTAAACGGGTGTTAGATATTATTAAGCCACAGAATTATTCAAGTTCGAATTAAGAACAAGCCCAGAACATAGATCAATGGCTAGAACAGCCCACTGTCGTGGCGCTTGTTCCTTTAGAGAACAGCCCCAGAGACTAAGCTGTCGCTTATTCCGAGTTCTGTCTATGAATAGTAACGATCATGTCTATTCAATTCATATTACACCCTAATATCTACTTTCGCTGATTAGGGATATAATACTTATTCTAAACAGTTCAAGCAATCTATAACACGGTTAATGAATAGATGAAACCTTAGATCTAACATAAAGTGATCAGATTCATGCTAGCATTAACTTAAGTTTAGAATAAAGGCTATCAATGAACATACAACTTATTTGTGTGTAGCTTAATAAATCCAACACCCCGACATCCTAACACCCTAAACTAACAAGATCGACTACTCAGCAATCATGGCAATAAACACAGTAAGAAATACTGAATAATACTCCATAAATCAAAATCAAAAACTAAAAATAGGGTTCAAGAAATCTTCTCTATTCGCGAGAACAAGGTGAATATTCCTTTCTCCCTTACAAAGTATTAAATCCAAACAAGTTTTTACTGAAAAATATGAAAGAAAATTGAGCTAAAAGAGTCTAGATCTAATAATGGTTGTGCCCCTCTTTTTATAAAGCTCTTGTGGCGGCTGGAAGGAGGAGGAAATAAAATTAGGGCAAATCCCAAAAGATTCTGCAGTTTTCTAAAATATCTCCCGCGGGGATCAAGGCTCTGCTTGATCTCTAGGGTTGTTCTCCGGGACAGAATTCAAATTTTCCCCTTTTCTTCATGTTTCCTTCCAAAGTTCCACAGCCTCTTTTGCACCTGAAATGTCTCAAATAGAGCTGTAAGTACCCTATAATTGCATGAGAAAGATCAATAAATCACAACCAAAGTATGCTAAAAATACACTATATTTAATTCCCCCAGACTTAGATCTTTGTTTGTCCTCAAACAATTTCAAGCATTAGAATAGGCTAGACAGAACTCAAGGTGTGGGAACTCTCCTATTCTCAGCAACCATTCTTTAACCACAAATCTCTGAACTATACAAGCTGTGTATCTAGGACCGCACAACCTTACTAGAACACCCCCTGACTGCTGTTCAAAATCGGCTCTACACTCTGTGTGTCAAACCTGCAATGCTACATCTTTCTAACAAAACTCCTTATATTCAAATTAAGGGTTGCGTGAGCATATCTTATCACAGCACTAGACAGGGTAGACGACGCTAGGTATGACCAGGCTTTTTCTGTTTGTGGGGCTGCAAGTTTTAGTGGTAACCATTTTCTGTAGAGGAATGTATGGGATCACACAAAATTGTAAGAGAGGATGGATCCATTGTTCTCCACAGCCTGACTCGTTTTGCTTGTTCTCCCCACCTTGATCTCTCAAACTTGTTCCCCGCCGATATGTTTTCCCCAATCAGAGACACTGTTTCTTCCTCTCTCAATCATCAATGAGAATTTTAATATATAACATTTTTTACTAATGATGATGAGAGAGGGTATTTACATATATGTTTGGTGCCTCTGATGGTTATGATGCCCTTCTTTTGATTTTCTAGGTCTCTTTGCTCCTTACTTCAGAGAACAGTTGGATGGTCTTTTTGATTAGCTTGTTCTCATCGACTGCTTGATCTTTCTGCCTTATTCTCTTCACCCTTGATCGGTGGTTCAATGCAGCAAAAATGAGTTAAGGCTGCGTTGATCCTTCCCTCTCCGACCCTTTTGCACAATTCTACACATATGACAATTAGAATAACATAATGCATGAATGTGGAATAAAGGTTATGGGTTTTAGGGTGGGAACCAGCTAAAAATGAGCCAGCCACTCAAGAACAACAAGATGGATGAAAGGATAAGGAGTCCTGAGTGTGATCTCGTTTCCCTGCTCTAGTGCTGATCATTCTAAGCATTTCAGTCAAAATTAGGCTCAAGTTAGATGGAGTTAAGTTATACATGTATACCATTACAAGCAGAGGGCTTCTGGAGAACAACATGATGATGTCAGGGTGTTCCAGGTCCAAGTGTAGGTCTTTCGTCACTGCTAAGGTCACTGGATAAGATAACTAAAAGCACACAGAGGTTAAAAATAGGGTCCTAGTTCCCATAAAGTTAGACCGACATAAGTGCCTCCCCCAGACTTACTTCACACTGTCTCTGGTGTGAAATAGAATCAAGAAAGGTCACCTTTTTTTGGGTCACTTACCTGGTAGGGAACAACCTCAGAGAACAAGGTCACCTTGTTCTCTGAGTTGCTTTGTTCTCCAAATGTGGTAACTCCTGTTTTTCTTGTTTAATCCTGAAACTAATAAAAGCAAAAAAAAATCATAAACAATGAAAACCTAAATTATATACACACTTCCCAGTGGATTGTCTCCCACCAAGTGCTTAGTTTAAGTCATTAGCTTGACTTGGTGATAGGGTTCAATCAGGTTGAGCATGAGCGCTTGTTCCAAAACAAGCTCCACAATCAGACTTATTCAGCTTCAAAACTCTACTCAACAACCCTTTTATAGCGGATTCCCCTTTCTCTTTCAGCTCATGTGTGAGAATTACTCTGACTTTAGAGAATGGTTTAGATGAGCCTTTGCACTTTACCTCATACTCAATGGAGTTCTCATCACACATGCGAGGTGTCAAAGTCATTGTAGGGTCACCCTTGACCCTTTTCTTCTGGACCTTTTCTTTCACCTTTGCATACCCACGGAGTTTCTTGGTATCAGTGTGAGGATCTCCATCCAAGACCAGCCGGCTTTCACCTTTATCACTGAGCTCCCTTTTAGGATAAACCTTCATCTTATCTCCACTAACCAATGAGATGCAAGAGGCGTGCAAAGTATGGAACCTAGGGGGAATAACCTTATAGAAAATCTTCTTGTTGATGTTGTAGAATGATACTTTCTTATTAGGCATATCGATCATTGCTCCCACTGTAGCCATAAATGGTCTCCCAAGGATCAAAGGCATCTCATAGTCCTTACTCATCTCAATGACCTGAAATTCAGTATGCATAATACAGTCCCCAAATTTGACAGGAATGTTACGAATGGTACCATAAGGGACTGCTCTAGAAGCGTTTGCAAAAGTAAAATGTACAACTGGTGTTTCTTTTGCTGCGTGTAACAACCGCAAACTGCTCTTTATCATCCCTTTCATAACCCACTTCAGTGCTTTGCTCTATCACATCTTCTTCAATATGCGGAATAATCGTCAATTCTTTAAGACCAACCATATCATCAGTAGCTCTGCCATCACTCTGAATTTCCTCATTCCTAGAAGACGTCTCATTACTTTGGTTTTGTGAGACAGATTATGTAAGCTCCACATGCAAGAGAATACTCCCCTGACTTTTTCGACTTCTAATAAATATCCTAATACATCTTCATCATCGAAGATATAACATGGACTCTTATGATCCATTACCGGCGGAAAGTAACTCAGTTGAATCCTAGTCGCAGCAACATCAATCTTCATTTTCTTGCCTATTCTATCAACCAAGTGACAATAAGCCACCTCCTCATAACTTCTCTTCTTCAACACTAAGGTAGAAATATGTCGGTCTCTGCGATTCCATCGAACTTCATCTCCAGCATCTGAATAACTACCCCCTTGATCAAACACAATACCTCTGTTATTAAGCATAGTTACCTGAAAAAGCATAATAAACAACATCACCACTTTTTAGATGTACCCGCAATACAAGTTATACACATAGCAGTAAAAGAATTCTTATTAGTTGTACCAGTTGTACAAGTGTAACTTGTAGCAGGAAAGAAATTCGAACTTGTTGTACCAGTTATACTTAATTTCATGTTACACTCGATATAACACTTATACTAGTAATACCTGTTATATACGTAATACTAGTTATATAATTTGTACGACCAAAAATAACTAGTTGTACGAGTTAAGATGTTCCTTACACGATTTCTGGTATGAGTTGTACCATTTATACCATCTTCTAAAAACAACTTTCCTTCCATAATTTCATTACTCTAATTATATTTACATTCTGTTTCATGACTTTTATTGCTTGTATGCTTCAACTGAATCTTATTTATGAGAAACAGAGAGACATACACACAGAGATATACAGAGAGAGAGAGAGAGAGAGGATTACCTAGATCAACTATGGAGGAAGATTCACATTCAAATACACGAGTTGATGTAGATGGTTATGCTGCTTGTTGTACAATTTATGGCGGAAAAACTAAGAAATCGGATGAAAAGAGTTTGGTTGGTGAAGAATTGAAGGGAGAGGAGAATGGCTGTTGGCATGAATTGAAGAGCGGAGGGGGGAGGGATGGGATCTGCTGGAGAGAAAAGAGGGATGGATCCCACATAAAAAAGAAAAAAAAAGTCGTGTGGCTCTCCTTCTTTTGATCGAATGGTCTATATCAACTCTTCATTAATGCCCTTATGGTAATTTCATAAGGGGATGAGGTCATGTAGTATAACCTAGGTCATGATAGAATAAAATGTTGGGTTGTGTTCTATTATAGATTAAAACCTATAATTTTGTCATCATTAATAATTGAAGAAAAAAACACTTTTAGACCCCCAAAAGAGGAGTTCGGCCTAAAGATTGTCCTCTCATCCACAATCCCCAAGGAGCAGCTGCACCTCAACCTTCGACAGCAATGGGAGTTCATCGCCGTTTCTTCTTCATATATTCCATCTGAGAAGCCATGCCCCTCATTCTTGGGACCCCGCCAGGTTTCTCCCTAAGAATCTTCTCACCGCTTTCTCTCAGCTTCATGACGGAGCGCCCATCACCAACTTCTCCAGTCATGGAGCCACCTAATATGTTTACTCCAGAGCCATATGAGTCTTCTCAACAACCCAAGGCACCAGATCTGTCGGCCCTCCGGACATGGCGTACTTTTGGGCCTTTGATAAGTTAGCAGTGCCTTTGGATTTCGTCCAAAAGAAGCAGAGAATGAAGAGGGGTGTTAGAAGTGGATGAAGTGAAGGAAAGAAGTGAAGAGAAAGACTCTAGCTCAGAAGGAGGGTAAGTGGAGTCTTGAAATGAATAATAGGAGTACGTTGTCGTTTTAATAATTGTAAGGTGGCTAATCTTTACTTAGTCACGAGTTGTAAACATTTGGGGATATCAAATGATCAATTAACAAATCTTATCTTCTTTCTCTTTTCTCTCTCTCTTATACCCATTTATGTTACAGATTAGCGCAAGCTTATCATTTGTTTCAGAACCATCCATGGCTCCAAATCACGATTCAAATGCGGAGAGGATCACTGCTATCGAGAGTCAGCTCGGGGGACTTGCAAGTGCTGTTGAAGAGTTGTGAGTGGCGTCGAGAGACAATGATCGTCGACACATGGAGCAAGAGAAACGAGCATAAGAGCATCAGAATCAGATCATGGCATGGATGCAGAACCATTCAGGGAAACTCGGGTCAAACCAAACAAACCAGAGACTCTTGGAACAAAAAGGGGAAATAGCGAAGAGATCCCAGCCAGGGTTTCACCGAACTGAGCATCCAAGGGCATGCTACAGATACCCGAAACAGTGAGTCCTTTCAGATCAGGAGATGGTAACACATCGATGTACAAGGGAGGTTCATCGGGGGTATTTGGCACAACAGAAACTTGATTCTCCAATGAAGAAGTTATATCTACCTAACTTTGAGGGTAAGAACCCGGATGATTGGATCTTTAGGGTGGAGAAGTGTTTCTCTGTAAATTAAATGGATGAGGAGGAGAAACTATCTCTAGTGATGGCTTGTGTGTTTGGATGTGCTGTAACTTGATTGAGGATGATCCAAGATCGGAAATAGCTCCTTGATTGGAGGGATTTTAAGATGAAACTGAAAAGGAGGTTCAAGCCGACTCGAGGATGTACGATACTCATTCAAATGCTCCGATTGAGACAAACAGAAAGAGTTTCAGACTATCGAGAGGACTTTGAGAAACTATCGACAAAGGTACCACGTGTACCTAATGATGTGTTGGAGATTTTATTACATGGGATGAAGCGGAGTTTAAGGGAACAAGTGTTGCCATTGAGGCCAGTGGGAAGGGATGAAATTGTGGACATGGCGAAGATAATAAAAGAGCAGGAGAATGAGAAAAATGCTTACTAGTCCGGTGTGTTCCAAGGGACCAACTCAGCGCCATCTCTTCATAACCACCAAAGGAAATACAATGGTAGTCATCTTAGAGAAAATGAAATCACTCCAGCGAGGAAGTTATTTGAGTCCCAGAGAGACAATAAACAAGGGGATCATAATCGTCCAATACATAATCCTTGCAGGCATTGTGGTGAGAGATTCTTTGCGGGTCCTCGTTGTAAAGATTTTCAGAGGTTCAAGTGTATGGAATAGAAGAGGAAACTGAGCCCGAGGAGGATGAAAGAGAAGAAATGGAGGAAACGTTAGCTCAGCAAAATCAAGCCGTGCAGGAATTCCAAGTCTTATTATTGTAGTCAATTGTAGGACTGACATCTAAGAGAAAGTTGAAGTTATTAGGCCAAATTGGTGATGAGGAGGTGGTAGTAATTATTGACCCAGGGGCATCCTGCAACTTCATTGGAAAAAGGTAGTAAAGACGTTGGGTTTGACAATGTTGCCAACACGAGAGTTTGGGGTTTCTATAGGAGATGGAAGAGTGTTGACTGGAAAAGGAAATGTACTGTAGTTGAGTTGACATACAAGGAGTGAATATTGAAAAGAGTATTTGTTGTTTGAATTGGGAACTACCTGTAACGCTTCGACCGTCCACGGCTAATGGACCACCCACGCCCGCTCTCTCAGCTCGTGGGCCCCATTCCATCCGACGGCTGTGCATTAATTTTTCTAAGGCTCAAATCATTGTTTACTGACCCTACAATCACCACCTAAATTCTCTCCGTGTTTTGGCCTCACTCACACGGTATCGCGAATCACTTCCCGATAGGTCACCCATCCTTTCACTACTCCAGACCAAGCACGCTTAACTCTGGAGTTCTAAATGGATGTGTGACGGAAAAGGTAAGTCAACTTTGGTGACATAGGTAGCCAAATCAATTCTCTTAAGTCTTTCTACATATCGCAACTCTGGATGTTACACTACCGATGTGATGATGGTGTATACTTGGTTGGGAAATCTAGGTGAAACTATAATTAACTGGGTTTGCACACTATGAGGTTCCAAGTCAACAGCCAATGGGTTACTATCACTGGGGATCCCGCCTTGCTGAAAGCACAAGTCTCATTGAATTCTATGGAGAAGTTGGTAGAGAAGGAGGAATTGGTATACCTACTGGATTTGCAGGCCCTTTTTGAGGGTGATCGGAGTGGAGATAAGGTGAAGTTATCTGGAGAAGGATTCAGAGGTGTAATAAAAAGGTTTGCGTCGGTTTTCCATATGCCACAAGGCCTACCCCCGAGGTGATCCCATGAGCATGCTATTACACTGCAAGCAGGAACTTCTCTATTAATATATGACCCTATCGTTATTCCCACTTCCAGAAGGATGAGATTGAGAAGCTCTTTCGTGAAATTCTATAGGCAGCAATTTTAACGCCAAATATAACCGCATTTTACAGCTCGGTTCTGTTAATTAAGAAGATGGATGGGGGTTCAGATTCTGTGTAGACTACCGTGCAGTGAATAAGAGCACCATTCCAGATAAGTATCCGATACCAGTGACTGTAGAGTTATTGGATCAGCTCGTGGGTGCCACAATTTTCTTAAAACTGAAGTTAAAATCGGGATATCATCAGATAAGAGTAAGAGGAGAAGATGTGGGCAAGACTGCCTTCAAGACTCATGATGGGCACTACGAGTTACTAGTGATGCCTTTCGGCCTCACTAATTCTCCTGCCACTTAATGATATATTTAAGCCCTATCTAAGGAGGTTTGTACTGGTGTTTTTTGACGATATACTAGTGTATAGAAGAAGTGAAGGCGAGCACCAAAGCCATTTGCAAACTGTCTTACAAGTGCTGCAGAAACATGAGTTCTATGCCAACGAGAAAAAGTGTGCATTTGGGCAGTCCAATGTAACTTATTTGGGTCATGTGATATCTTCACAGGGTGTAGCAGCAGATCCTAAGAAGATAGAGGCTATGAAGAATTGGCCTCAACCGAAGAATGTCACAGCTTTGCCGGGATTTTTAGGCCTAACTGGCTATTACAGGAGGTTCGTGGCGGGTTATGGAAAGATAGCACGGCCTTTGACTGAGTTACTAAGGAAGTATGGGTTTTTGTGGTCTGAAGAGGCAATGAAGGCTTTTGGTCAGTTGAAGCAAGCTTTGACGACTCTACCCGTTTTGGTGCTACCACATTTCAGTCAACCTTTTGTGGTCGAAGCTGATGCTTCAGGAACAGGAATCGGGGCTGTCTTATCCCATGGCAACCGTCCCATAGCCTATATCAGTAAGGGATTTTCGAGTACAGGAAGGGTAGAGTCAGTTTATGAGAGAGAGCTACTCGTCATTGGTTTTGCGGTTACCAAGTGGAGACATGATTTGACTGGGCATAAATTCACTATACGCATGGATCAGAAGAGTGCATCATCTGTTCGAGCAATTGAGTAGTTTCAGTGGAGCAGCAGTTTCAGTGGAGCAGCAGAAATGGGCCTCCGAGTTGTTGGGACTTAACTCTACCATAGAGTACCGTCCAGGAAAGGAAAATTGTGTGGCAGATGCATTATCCAGACAGCAGAGTTCAGCAGTTGAGGAGATCGAGTTTAAAGAGTTACAGTTAACGGCTCCTTTAACCATTGATTTAGACGAGTTGGATGTCCAAGTGGAGAAATATGAGGTGCTACAGGGGATTATTAAAGCTCTGGAAGCAGGGGAGTCTGTTGCGGATGGGTATGATTGAAGAAGGGGGTTTTGTTCAAAGATGGGAGAATTGTGATACCATCTAAGACACCTTATATCCCTTCCCTTATGAAGTAGTTTCATGACAGTGCTATTGGTGGCCACGAGGGGGTGTTGAGAACCTTCAAATGAACGGCCATGGAAGTGTTCTGGAAGAGAATGAGGGGTGATTTCACAGAGTTTATCAAGTTATGTGTGGTGTGTCAACAAAACAAATATTTTACATCATCTCCCACAGGGTTGCTTTCTCCATTACCAATTCCAACACAACTGTGGGCATATGAAAGCCTAGACTTAGTAGAGGGCCTCCCTATATCAAAAGGGTTTGACGTCATACTGGTGGTGGTGGATAGATTGACAAAGCATGCCCACTTCATTCCTCTGAGACACCAATTCACTACAAAGGGTGTGGCTGAGGTGTTCATTAAAGAGATCATTCAACTTCATGGGTTTCCTGAGACCATGGTTTCAGGCAGAGATAAAGTAATCTTAAGTAAATTTTGGGAAGTTTTGTTTCAGACACAAGGAACTTCTTACACAAGAGTACAACTTATCACCCTTAGTCGGATGGGAAAACTGAGGTGGTGAACAGGTGTCTAGAAGCGTATCTCAGGTGCTTTGCGGGGAGGAAACATTCTTCATCGACCCAGTGGACACCTTGGGCTGAATATTGGTTTAACACCTCACACCATTCCTCTACCAACTCCACCCCTTTCAAGGCCTTATAAGGTGGGGATCCACCCAAATTATTGAGGTATGGAGATTTCCTAACTGCTAATGCTGAAGTTGAGGTAATAATTGAGGACAGAGATGCGTTGTTACAGGAGTTGCGTGAAAATTTGGCTTCAGCTCAAGCACGGATGCAAGTTTCTGCTAACAAGAAGCGCAGGGATGTTGAGTTTCACGTGGGAGATTGGGTGTCTTTGAAGCTTCGTTCATACAGACAAGTGTCTGTGGCATCTCGTCGAGCAGAGAAGTAAGCTCCACGGTACTTGGTCCTTATCAGGTGGAGAAGAGAGTGGGAAAGTTTCTTACAAATTGGCTTTGCCTTCTCACAACGTAATTCACCCTGTCTTCCATGTTTCTCAACTGAAACATGTGGTGGAACCACAGACTAACGTACAAGAGATCCCTTTAATCCTTTCTTCTTCCTAGGAATGGGATACTGAGCCTTCTGAGATATTGAGTATTCAGAAGTCGTCCCAGACTCATCAACCGGAAGTGTTAGTTAAGTGGGTTGGGTTACCAGATTTTGAGTGTACATTGAACTGGTGAAGAGGCTGGCAGAGCAGTTTCCCTAGTTTCAGCTTGAGGACAAGTTGTATCTTTGGCGAGGGGGTATTGATAAATTAGCAGTGCCTTTGGCTTTCGTCAGAAGAAGCAGAGAAGGAAGAGGGGTATTAGAAAGAGAAAGACTCTAGCTGAGAAGGAGTGTAAGTGGAGTCTTGAAATAAATAATAGGAGTACGTTGTTGTTTTAATTGATAACTAGATTTTAACCTGCACGTCCGTGCGGATATTTTTCTATTTTATAAATGTATTTGATATTATTACAAATATTTTAATTATATAATTTTTAATTTAGTGCTATACATTGTGTAACTCTATAATTTTTTTTTATATTTTTTCCTCAAAATTATTAATATATAGTAATTTATTTAAGACATTTTAATTTGTTATTAATTTTTATTACTTACTAATATATTTTCGAGTTGAAATACAATAAAATAACCATATGAAAATCAAATAAAGAATCTCTTTCAAAATATGTTTTTTTCTTTAATTTATACATTCTTCATATAATATATTTTAAATTTTATTTATTTATATTATTTAAAAGAAATCTATTTAATATGTATAAGAAAATATACTTTAACATATATCATTTTAGTGTTTTACGGAATTTATAGGTAAAAACATTGTTTTGTTTAAATAATATAGACATATTTTTAGTAAATTTTATAAATAGTAGTATATATCATATTATTTTATTAAAATTTATTGATATATGATATTTTTGGATGTTATGATATTAAGTTTTATTTTTAAAAATTAAGACTTCATTGCTTTAATTTTTACAGCATATTCAAATAGTTTTTTTCGTGCTACATTTCAAAAATTTATTCTTTATTATCTATGATTTTATCTTTTGTAGAATTTGCAATGTTATTATTTTGAGTATAAATATTTATTTTCAAAATTTTATATTTGTCAAAAAAACTCTAGAAAATTACACAACTATTTTTGTTACAGATTAGCGCAAGCTTATCAGCCTTCCCTTGATGCTCCACGTTCTCTTACTTTCCGAAAGGCGGTTGGGAAAGACGCTCCTGACCCACCGGATTCTCTTGCCGCTTTCTTCATCTGCAGCTCCACAACAGCTTTATCCTCCTCCTGGTGGCTTTTTTTTTCAAATCAAGGTTATATCAAGTTCTTATCTATTTCTATGTGGCGATTTGAAAGAATGGAATTATCATCTTTGTGTCCCTTCTCAGGTTAAAATCCGTAATGCACCATTTGCGAGGCAACAAGGAATTTCCAAGGCTACGAATTGGTTAGTGTGGACCTCTGTTGTAACTTAACATTGTTCTTTCCTTCATGAATATCTTTCTTTCAAAACCGATCTACTTATGTTAAGGATCGGGAAGTCTCCGTGACAAATGGATCCAAAGGCGTTCTTGTTGCAGAAGTTTAGCATGCTAGCTCGTGAACGGGTATGCCTTTTGAACATTTATAGCCATGGAAACATTGTGGTTTAAATCAAACACTAGGAAGATGACTTTGTGCATCTATGTGGGTGTTGTGTCTTTGTGGGAAAGATTGATGGAGCTTTAGCAGAAGGGGTGGAAGCTCTGAAGCTGGTTTTGTCTAAAGACTTTGGAGAAAGCTGGAGACTGTTTAACGTGGAACATAAGTACAAACACTTGATGCAGCACACAGTATTGGCACCTTAACCAAATTGCTATCATCAAGATGACTTCTTTTTCATATCAAGATGGGATAAAAGAAGGAAACCCACTTGAAAAACAATGTGAGACGAGCAAGGTCATAATGGATAATTTTTGTTCTAGATAAAGCAATATTTGTGTTATGAAACTAGAGAAAGATAGCTAAGTATTTCGTGGGTATTCTTATTAATCTCTATATCAATAAGTACATGGGAGTTTCCTTTATATAAGGGTTACAAAGCTTATAAATAAACATGAATAAATATAAGGATAATCACAAATAGAAAACCATCCTTATCTAGGATTACATGGAGTAAACTTAAACCAAATAGGTTTAGGTTAATACTAAACCAAGTCGCCGGGGGTTTAGCAAACCTAGTCGCAATGGGTTTTCCTGGTCGGCCCGGTTCGGCCCGGTACGGCTCGTTTGGTCGGTATGGTTGGTTAGGGCAATCCACCATTGATTTCATAACACTCCCCTTTGGATGCCATAACCGTAATGGACTTGTACCATGCTTAATGTTGCCTCATTAAAACCTCTCCAGGAAAACCAAAAATCCATTTTGGAAAAAATGGAAACCATGGACAGGAAAAAGAGTACAACACATGATATTCCCCCTGATTTGAACATCTCTGAATGTTACTAATGTAGTAGTCTAGTATCTTGGATAATCTTGCAATGTTCCGGACTTCCCTGTCTTCTGAAACTTCACTTATACTTGAGCAAGAAGTTCTGGTCGTATGTAGAGGTTAGATCGGCTGGTTTAGTTTCATGGTTGTACTTGAACCTCTTATGTTCATAATGGTTGGTTCCTCCACTGAGCTTCCATAAACATTTATGTGCTTTCGTGCATTTCATGTCCTGGTCGGATGTCTGATCCTCGACCAGTACGACTCAGCTTATAATGCGGGTTCCTTGGTCCATATGGACCTATCTTCGTTAATCTTCGACCTTAATGTGTCCTTGGTCAAATTGGCATCGACCAAAACTTATCCACCAATTCGGCTGATGCTGAAATATAACCTGTATGACATCTTTAAATAGATAATCTGCATCATCAAAAACACTTCACCACTTAACCCCTCTTTGGGTTGGTTAGTATAACTTTGGTTAGCATATATAAATAAACCAAAATTTTCTTTGCTTATACCACTTTACCAATGTGATAAGTCTATATCTAAATTATGGTCCTAGACCATACTTATACGTGTATGAACTTTCTTATTATGGACCATACCACGTACTAAGACCTATATATTAGGTCATGGACATTGTCCATTTATGCCTCACAACTTACCAATGAGTGGCTTGAGGTATTACGACCTAATGTTGCTAAAACAACATGGCTTATATGTGGTGATGTATATATGCAGTCAATGTACTGCCTTTGGTTTCTTAGAACTTCTTTTCTATCAGTTATATCATATCCTATGAATGCTTATATAAATGCTGATAGATAGAATCTTAAGTATATACCATGTCATGAGCTCATACCTTAGTTATTATATGACGGATAGAGCTTAAAACTGAACTAGATTTTCTCATGGTCGGCATGGTCCTTTGGCATGGACCAGATGGCTTGCCACGGCCATCCATCATTCTAGTATATGTTTAGGACGTGCTGATCTTTCAAAACATACGCCCATGGCTTATTGCATTGTCTATTGCCGTTCCAATGACATGGTCGGTTCTAAGGTTTAACCAATAACTGGAACCATTTAACCTTTCTACTGATTGGTTCAATATAAACACAAGGCATTTCTTTCATATATGGACTGATGGTTCTTATAGAACTCATTACTAAGTACTTTCTTATTATGCATACTTTCTGCAGCTGTTTTTTAGTCCATAAACAGCTTAGGAACAATGCTGTTCAAGAGAATTTCTTTCTCATTTTTTTGTGTGGTACCATTTCTTATTATCTATCCAGTGAACCATATGCTACCCATGACATCTTTATATGTCAATATGTTTCTTATGACCAGACCTTATGAATTTCTATTCATAGACTTATTATATGGTAGCATCCACCACATAGGAGTATATCTCCTTATAGTTTGTTCCTTAGTCCTTGTGAGTACCCTTGTGTCATCAAGCCATGCTTGAATGGTATATCTCTCACGATTTTCTATCTCACAAGACTTATTCACTGGTTTATGTTATCAGATGGTGTCTTACATATATGTATGGCCAATGCACCCATTTGTCTTTTACAATGAATGAACCCACATTTTCCATATAATATATGAATGCATTCTTATTTCATGTGGGTTTTGATCCTCATTTCTTTCTTTATTTCCAAGTGCTACCATCATTCTTATCTCTGAATGAGAATGTATCATTTATGTGTCGACACTTTAATGTGTGGTTCCATAATATTCCAGACAATATCTTAATTAATTTAGATCTCATTTCTCGGACCTTTATTACCTTGTAGCTTGGCATCCCAAGCTACATGGTTATGGTACCTTAGATGTACAGCTGGCCAACTTTTATCTCTAATGTCTGGTTTGGTTTCCATGGTACTCGAATTTATCATTTTATGCACCATTTCTATTCTTTCCGAGATTTATTATCTTATGGAACTTATAGGTCTATCTTTATAGACTCAGTAGCAACTTGATTGTGTCTCTTTAAGACATCAATTTCGTGGTGCAAGCTGGTTTATGACTTAGTCATATCTTTCGGGTCATCAAATGAGTCTGGAAATGATTAGTTAACATTTGCAAATGTATAATCCTTTTATAGATGTATTTATCATTTATCATTCTTTGATATGAGGATCTTGCCAAGACTCTAATGGTTTACACCATTTCTTTCTTTTACAATTTCTGATGTTGGATAGTCGGATTTATTTAATCCGTGGACCTGGCCACAATCTGATCACCCATATTTTGGCTCAAAATCACTTTATAATTTGTAGGAGAAAGTCTTATTCATATCCAACATATATTCTCAATCCTCTTCTGAGGTTTCATCTTATATGGCACACATATTTGTGGTGGTTTAATCATATTTTCTCAAGATGGTATATGTCTGGTTAATGACCCTTAATCATTCTTAGATGAGAATATCTATGCTCACTTATATGGCCTGATGCATATTGACATTAGTTACATGTGAATTCATTTTGTCCCTGAGGTTTAGGATGGGGGTTGTAGACCTTATGGGTAATGGTCTATACATATGAATTCATAATGCCTTAAGTTTAGACTTTATAGATCATGGTTGGTCCATGGGTGTATCGCGGATGAGCCGCAGATGAACCACACTTGGTCCATGGGTGTACCACGGATGAACCATGGGATAATTACATATGGACCACATATGATCCATGTATAATCATGGATGGACCGCATATGATCCATGTGGTCGAGAAAAACAATCCGGACCATACCATGGTTGTACCGGTCTCGACCATGGTCGACCCACATGTACTGTCCACGGGTGATTTGTAATATGTTCATGGATAATGGTTTATCCTTTCTTCCCCTCATGGACATAATCTAATCACGTGGTACTTAGGACATTATAGACTAATGAGTATCCCTTGTGCACATGTTACACAACGTGAGATCTTTTGGGATAACTCTTTGTGCCATCATTCTTTGCATCAAGTTTAGACTTGGATGACTAATCCAATCATGCCATAAAGTGTTTAGGAATTTAGTGGGTTAACCTTTAGGGTTACCATTTCCTTTGCCTTTATCATTTTGATCTTTAGCATAGTCTAGATCAATAGAGTATGTAGGAATAGTCTTGACCATTTTCTTATAATGCCTTAGGCGATTTTTCTTTTAAGAAACTAAAGGAACTTTTGGTTCCTTTGCCCATTGGTCCAATGTGGAAACCATTCATTACTCAAATCTTTATGACACAATGGGTCTTATATGGTGAATAAATTCGTGCCTTACTAGGCAATGCCTTTAGGCGATGGTCTAATTATAGATTGACTATTCACTTATTAATGAAATTTTATTGTCGAAATCTAGCTTATTCATTTAGACAACCAAATGTTTCATAATTTTTATTTTGATTATCACCATTGCCATTTTGGACTCTCTTGATAGAGGTCACAAAGATGTTTGGAAGTTCTAAATGTATTAGCACAATGGTTATTTATTCCACACATGTGGCATATTGAATTTGGTCGAGTGTATGTGGTTTAGAAATGCCACAGCTTCTGTCTCGACCATGGCCAATGCAGGTTGGTACATACGGTCTTCCATAATCATTCTTGTGGCCATATGAAATGTATTGGCCACGTCCATGTCCTTTCCATCTACTACATCTATGTGGTTTATCATGATGGACATGGTTACTTTCATTTGGATTCTTTCTTGTCCTCTGATGCCCTTTTGGCTTCAGGAAATGGTGTGGAATTAAGAGGTCTCAGTAAGCAATTCTTTGCTTTGCTCACCTAGCAATAGGTATGAGATCAGATTTGTTTTATGGGACTGAATTATATTCATCCACAGACTTAAAGTCTTGGGATCTATGATTCCTCAATTCATTCATAGCCCTTGGTGATAATATCAAATTCTTTGGTGATCATAACTCTGTCCAAAGGTTTATAGCCTTTGGTGATCATAACTCTGTCCAAAGGTTTATAGCCTTTGGTGATCATAACTTTGTCCAAAGGTTTATAGCCTTTGGTGATCATAACTCTCTCCAAAGGTTTATAGCCTTTGGTGATCATAACTCTGTCCAAAGGTTTAGAGGATTTTTATATTCAGATTCTGATCTTTGAGACTCTCGGCAAAGGTGATGGTGGATAAATGTATCTATCATTTCTTAGTGGCATTATTGCCTCTGTGATACATTCACCAAGTCCTTTGGACTTTAGGATAACTTATGTGTCTAATGATTATATATATAGCTTTAGGTTTTCGACATTTTGAGTTTATATATATCATTCTATTATAATAGCTTTACAATTCTATGTAAGAAAGCAAGGCAATTTATATATGTGATTATCAAGTAATGTATACTTATTCACACATTACTTGATAATCACATTACTTAAGTAATGTATACTTATTCACACGTGTTCCAAAAAAAAAGTGTTCCAAAAAAAAGTATACTTATTCACACGGCCAATGATGATATATGATGCATTCAATCTTAGGTAATATGCATTCTACATGTGGTCGATATGATGCAATCAAGTGTACCGACGAAAACACTCAAATGGTTTGACCAAGTAATGCCATCCGGCCATGGATGATGCAACAATTTTAGAAAATTGTGATCTATATGTTTCAAGTATAGAACAATCAATTTTGTGTCATTGAAACATGATATGGTCGAGATCTATGTTTATATGGTCGGTTTGGGCCATGCGGCTTAGGTTTGGTCTAGAACCGGCCAAACTAGTTTAGGATCGGCCAAACAATCTCTAAACAAACAATATATCCACTTAACTCACAAAACAAGTTCAATTAATGATTAGGGTTTGTGGTTTTAGAGTTTTGGCCTAAGTGGTTCTTATGCTTTAGGATTAGGATTAACCTAGCATATAGTTTTAATAAGTTTCTAGACCATTCAATAGGATCTATGCGACCATGGTGCATCAAACAAACATACTACATGGTCTATATGAGATTTTATAATGCATGGGCCACACAGCTACTATAGAACATGTGCAAGACTATATATGAAGTCTTAGTCTAAAAACCACATTATCACGTGATATCAAGATCACTAGGATGAGGTGCATGATAATCCTATGTCGATTTCAAGGTCGACAAGTTTAGTCCTAGGTCGGTTTCAAGGCCGGTTATGACTTAGGATTTCAAATCATGAATGCATCAAACAATTCTAGCACCTTAACTTTCATGAAATAATTAATCAAAATCATTTAATCAATTCTCCACCTGATTTTATTAATTAGGGTTTCAAGGCCCTTTAGATTTTCAAATCATTCAATCAAAATCGAATTGATCATTCAAATTTATAAACCTCAAAAGTAATTTTAGGAAAACCGGATCAAACAATTTGTTTACAAGGTTTTCAAGGCCTTTAGGGTTTAAGGTTTTCAAGGCCTTAATTATTTCAATGCATGATAGTAAAGTAAATCTATCAGCCCTATAAGAAATCAATAATCATATGATCCATATTCTAAATAAATCAACCAAAATCGAAACACAAAACTTAGTGAAACTAGGATTACCAATTTAGGGTTTTACGATTCTCTCTCTAGAATTATTATTTATGTCGATTTCGATTTGGTTTTATAACTTTATAGTTAATATATTTTTTTTCTATAAACCTAAGCCTAATAGGATTAATGATTAGAGGGTTTCGAAATTAGGGTTAGGGTTAACGTTAATAGGTTTAGGGTTAGGGTTCATCATATTATCCGATTAGGATTATTAGGGTTTATGCAATCAAAACTTGATTCAATCAATCTCCCTAACCATCAACTTAGCAAATATCTTTCTAAGTTCCTTAATCAAGTTTTATGTCTTATCCTTTAATCAAAATTCATTGCGGATATGATGTTTTAGATTGATCAAGTTATATCGGATTACCTTTGTTTTGATGTATATAAAAACCGGACCACCTTTAGAGAGATATAGGGGTCGCGTCTGAGATCGGATCGTTGAGCTGTTTGCGGCAGCTGATTCCTCTTGTCAAGATCTTAAATCTGATATGTAGATCGTCGTCTAGTTCCTCAGGATTTGAGAGATATGACTGTTTGAAGTTACTCCGGATTTTAGGGTTTTGGACTGTAATGAAGAGGAATAGCTTATGTGCGGCGCACACCAAAACTGTTCGTGAGAACGCGTTGCTAGTCGGATTGATAAACCGTTTTCACAGGACGATTCGTCTTGTCCGGGGCTTCAATTCGATATCTTACTCTTCGTCTAAGTCGACACGGTTTGAGAGATACACAACTATAAAGTTTGGGTAAGATTTAGGGTTTATATGAACGCTGATGAGAGAGAAGAAAGAGATTAGGGTTTCTAGCTTAGAGGCTATCGTGCTGATAACGTGTTATGAAACTAGAGAAAGATAGCTAAGTATTTCGTGGGTATTCTTATTAATCTCTATTACAATAAGTACATGGGGAGTTCCCTTTATATAAGGGTTACAAAGCTTATAGATAAGCATGAATAAATATAAGGATAATCACAAATAGAAAACCATCCTTATCTAAGATTACATGGAGTAAACCTACACCAAATAAGTTTAGGTTAATACTAAACCAAGTCGCCGTGGGTTTAGCAAACCTAGTCGCAATGGGTTTTCCTGGTCGGCCCGGTACGGCCCGTCTGGTCGGTATGGTTGATTAGGGCAATTCACCACTGATTTCATAACAATTTGATTATTCTATTTGAATTTTTAGTTCTCTTGAAGCATTAATTTGTAAGAACAACAATTTTACAGCGGTCTGTTGTAACTTGTAACCTAATTATTTTGGATAGACTTTAAATGAGCTGGATATATGTGTGAAATTCAGCTCGACATTATATTTGCCAAACGTGGAAGGTGGTGGTAGAGATTTGATCCAGTTTCGTTCTCAATTAGATTTTTTTTGGTTTCAAAATGGAAAATATATAAACGAAACCAATAGTGGTTTTCTATGAGAACTGAACACTCCAATACTATAAGCCTACAAAGAAATTTCCAGTAATCCGTCTATGTTAACCAATAAGCATAAACTCATTACAATGTCGGATAAAATATCAGTCAGTTAACCTTGATTCCGAAGGTCTTGTTCATACCACTATAAACATGATGTGGCTTTTGACGTTTGACGTACTAGCAACTAGCAACATGAAGTTCTCATATATGATTTTCATGAAATCCTTATATCTAGTTTTTTCGTTAGTGACAAGTAATTTACTACTTTGATTATTGTTTATTTCAAATAACCATTTTTTCTTTCAAAATTCCACTTTCCACATACGAGAATGATGTGAGCCATGTTTATCCAAGCAATAAGGATTGCAACAAGTGATTGAACTACTATGAAACAGGGCAACTTAATAAGGAAGAAAAAGATATGAAAGAGATGACGATAACTACAAAAAAAAATAAACCTAATTCTGATCTTAATTACACTAGAAATAAACCGGATTAAAAATTAAGGTAAACCATGTTTAATTCAATACTAAATTAAGTTGTTTTACACAAACCCAAATTTTCGTCAAAAAAATCTGCCACTCTAAAATTTGAAAATCTTCCACAAATTTAATTCAGATATGTAACTCTGCTATAAAAAAATAAATTGAACATACAAAAATAATTTGAACACAAAAATCTACAATTTATAACAAACCAGCTACCTAATTCGCCAGACATATCACTAAAAACTGTTTTCTATTCAAACCGGAAAATTAACTATGCCGTAGAAATAAATCTAACGTTTCTAAGACTAACACCACTTTAATGGTAGATTTTTTTTAAAAAACAAATGTTATAAATAGATTTATTGTTCGATTGATTTGTTTTTTTTGAAAATAAATCTGCCAACGACTAAATCCTGAAGGCACTTTAGTGAGTTTATTTTTGGTATAACTATAAGCAAGGACAATTTCAACCAAAAAAAATATTCTAATAATTTTTTTAAAAAAATAAATCATTCTAATAATAACACAATTAATTTGTGTCATTTTAGTAAACTTCCTAAATAGAAAAACAAAACAAATTTATCCTTTAAAGAATAAATTGCGGCAAGTCTTGTCACAAGGGTAAGCACAGTCTATGAATTTTGCTCCTCCTCTTTCGAAAAACCAATCTCCCACAGCTAATGCAATCCTCTGTTTACGTATATTGAACAAACATCATTAATAATTAGGCTTAAATGATAAGAAAATTATCAAAATAGTATAACGGAAATAACATGATTAAATCTAGCATGTCATTTGTATTTGATGTCAGTCTAAAGAATTAGATCAAAACAAAAGTTCAAAAAGGAATTTTTGCTAAAGGTGTTCTTTGGATGTTTTCCAATATGTTCGTAGCTTTTCAATGGATTGTTTGGCGGATTATATTGTCGTTCACGAATTATGATCTGAAGTAAACACCAACAGTATTGCCTACCTTGTTCTTAACCATAGGAGAGTTTTTGGAATACCATGTGTCATGCCTCTCTGTTTGACAATGAGAAAAGCACGAGTTAAGAAACACTCCGTTCTTACGTTGCTCTGTGAATGCACCGAGCAAATTCACAATACTACTCCTGAACCCTGTATTGCATATTTCCAAAGCACTAGCTCAGTAGGTTGTTAAGAAATCAAGAACATTATTGTCTCATGTTTCACCTTGGAAGAACTTGATCTGGGATGCATTGCACTTGGCGATGTTAAATCTACAGTCAGACCAACTTCCACTTGGATCTGCAGATTTAGGAGTTAAACTCTCTTGGATCTGCACAAAAATACATTGTAGCAAAAGATACAGTTGGACTTTTGTATATAGATCTGAGGATTAAAGAAGAGGATAAACTAACCTGCCATGAATCGTATGCAGCATTTAGAATAAACAATGGGTTCTTGACTTGGTTTATTAGGTTTTGTGGGAAAAAACACTGTAAATATTAAAGCATTGAGTACACTTTCTTATGATATCTATTTCATTTGGTTTTAATATAAGGATAGCTAGAAGATGTAAGATGAAAACAAATACCGAAGTTGGATTAAGACGGTTTAAACAGTCATTAGGGAGCTGGGTTGTAATAGTCTGTAGAAACATTACACAATTGTCATATTAGTATACTCGAGACATGTACCACGTTGCAAATCTTATGTCCTCGTACCTGAAATTCTATAACATCGGTGTATAAATTTCTAAGAGGTCGATCTCCAGAAATATCGGCACTTCAGTTACATAAATTACAAAACAAGTCAATATATATACCAAAGTCTTGTTAAATGAAGTTAGCTAGAAAATCACTCACGCATCAACGAAAAAGCCAGCATCACTCAGACATTTTACTCTGGGGGTAGAATAGAGTAAATTCTTAAACTCATCACAGTGTAATATTGCTGCAAGGCCTCCGGCAGAACATCCAGAGAGAAGAGCCTAATGTGACATAAAGTTGATATTACACGACATATGCATACACAAAAACAAGAACGAAAATGATGGTTACCTGCTTTGCATGTGTCATTCCATTCCACAGCAAATCTATCATAGCAGATATCCATATTCGCTTTCCTCTAAACTGAAGTTGTGCATCCTAATACATAAAAAGTAACATATAGCAATCATTTTACATCCTATAATCTGCTGATCCAAGAGAGTTTAAATTGTATATACTACTTGATGTTTCTGATAAAGTAATATTAAATGGTATATACTACTTGATGTTTCTGATCAAGTATGAAACATCCTAACCTTATTTTCATTGTCTCCCATAAAGGATCCACCGTCACAGTACCTAACTATTACTCTGTTCCAGTTATAAAAGTCTGAAAATAAACATTTGTATTAACAACCTAAACAGAGATAAACATCAAACATAGTGATTCATTCGACCCTAACCTGGATTTTCAGAAGCTTTGTCACTTAGAATTCCTGTAAAAGGTATATGTTTTTCCATATACTTGGAAGATCCGTGGCGAGTTTTTTTACTGTATACACAAGTTTTAATGTCACCACACCATCCACCTCCCTATCAAAACATAAAATGAAATCATATACGAAGAATATTGTTAACATATATTAGGAGAGACCTATCTTTATGATGCAACAAACCTCCAAATGAACGAGCCAATTCTTTGCTCCTGAACCAGACCCGGGATGTAAATGATAACCCGCAGGACTTCCATCTAAACACACTGCAATAATAATAACGCTAATGGAATGAAATAATGATTTAATGTTCGAAAAAGTTGGTAACAAGAAACATAGTATCAAAGGATATGGATCAGATCATGTTTATAGAAGATATTACCTGCTGCTCTCTCACCAGCTTTTTTAATGAGAGTGAATCCTACCATTGTAAGCTTTGCTTTGGAATAGACATCATTTTCCGTCTGATAAACATTTGTTCCATTAAAATCTGTCAACCTCTCCATTTTATCAAACTCCGTCATCCCACTAACAGGGAGGATTAAGATGACACCAAACAGAGTCAGGCTCCATAAAAGTTTCTTCATTTCAAAGGAGAAACTAGATGTTTCATACTTGATCAGAAACCTTGGTTTATATTGATGAGAATGAGAGTGACTTGAGAAGAAAGAGAGCATTAATTACCACACGTATTTTTTTTATTATTAAAAGAACACAAAATTACGAGACTAAGGAGATTTAATAGGCTTGTTATGTTGCATTTGACCAGATCAAGATATTGAAAAAGGTAAATATAATTTGGTTATTAAGAGGTAAGATCGCAGAATGTTGCAAACATATTGCAATTATTTCTGAGCTGACCCAAAGTCCTATAAACTAAACGATTAATAAGATAACGTCTAGAAAATTTACGTTATATTATTAGGAAGCTGCCACTATTTGGGTCGTGATGGTAATCAACGGGTTGATTAGGAAGAAAAGTATAAACTCCTGGGTCGTGATGGTAATCACGGGTTGATTAGGAAGAAAAGTATAAACTCTTGACAAATCACCTAATTTTATATAACTTTACTAGATTTTATACTAGCGATATGCGCAAGTCTGTGACAATAATTTAGCTTATAAATAGTAATAGTTTAAAATTTAAAATATAATTAATTTATATAAGTTATACTTTTGTGAAATGTATTAAAAAACTATTTTATGCTTCCACTTATGTTTGTCTATAAAATTATACCTTTTAAATTAATACTCCTTATCTATCTAGTGTTTGTAGTATATACAATTTAATATTTGTAAGAAAAGAATAAATAATAATTTATGCTAAAACAAAAAATGTTTGTTGTAAAAAAAATGTTTGTTGTGTTACAGTTTTACATAAAGATTTGTAAGATATTTTTGAAACTATTACATAATTTTTTTTTTAAAAGTTATCTAATGGCCAAAAAATTAGTAGATCATTTAAAGAGTATATTCATTGTAATGTTGACATTTTTTTTTGTTATCTGTTAGTTTTTTTTAAATAAAATTTTACGGTTTGTCAATATTTACCATTTTCATATTGCTTTGTAAGTTGTCGTTAGTATTATAATTTAGTTTTGGTATTTATATTTATTGAAATCTAACTAATTTATTCAATGTGGGTCTTTCGATTCTTTGTTTCTTTATTTATGTTATAACCATAGTTCTCTAAATATTTTTCAACAAAACGCATATGAGATCATTTTAGTTTTAAATATTATGGAACCTATAATTATCGGTGAAAGGATAACTTTGTATCAAACTATAATATACTATTATTGACAATATTATAATATGTTATATAATGAGAGATTCAATGAAATTGTTTATATCTTTACAAAGTAAATTTTGTTTTAAAAAACAAAATTTGTGTTATTTGTTTTATTTAATTAAAGTATAGTTCGTTGAAGTAAATATGTAAAATATAAAAAAAAACTTATATAAAGTATATTATGAAGTAAAATATTAAATAAATTATGAATATAATATAAAAGGAAATATATGCAATCAACTAATAAAATATTAAAAAAACAAAAAAAAGATAAAAAAACTAAGAAAACCACAACTGTTGTGAAAAGTTTTTAGAATTCTTCGTTTGCAATCTTATTAAGAATAATAGCATAAGATATCAGCTTGCTAAACTAAACACAATTATTTAACAAAATCAGTAAAGAAAGATATTACTTCATTCTGAAATCATCGATTTCTGAAACATTATTGAGCCCAATCACAATTTTGGGAAAACCATCAATGTTACTATCGTTCTTCAATCGACTTTATTGAGACAAAATAATATTTGCAAAATATAAAAATAATATCAGCTCTATCATTTTTTATATAAAATAGTTACAATATATTACCTACCCCTCCCCCCAAATTAATTTGCCAAAACTATAAAACACTAAATACAACTTTTGTATTTGTAGAAATTCATAAATCTTGGAAAATATGGCCAATTGCACTCTAAGCGTCACACTTAATGACGACGTTACTGTAAAAAAGCATAATATTTAATTACATTTGATATAATAGAAAGTGAGTCAATTCTTTATACAATTGTGGAATACTTACTCAATGTTTACTACAAAGAAACATATTTATATACGTAGTGATACGGGTTAATCTGATGAAAAAATCGTCGTAATTATATAAAATATTCACTAATTAATATTTCATAACTTGCGCTCCAATGCAGAGCTAAAACTTATCTTAACACTCGGACGCTAATAAATCAACACAGATCAAAATTAGATCCATAATCTAACCTTTTTTTTACGACCCTAATTAATGAAAATCAGTTGAGGATTCTTTAAAAATCAATAAATAAAGATTATGAATTGATTCAAAAGGTTATTCCAAAATTTTAGATATGCCTTGTTTTAAACGTCTTATTCACGTTTTGGAATATAAGAAAACTAAGATTGTGAATTGACTCCAAAAATCAATCAATTAATCAAAAATCAGTGTAACAAAACAATATTGTAAAACATTTGACTCCAGAAAACAATCAACAAAAAAAAGATTATAACAAAACATACAAAGACGATTAATTCATATACACCATACATATACAATTAACATTATTCTAATTATTAGCATTACATAATTAAAGAATAATTTTGTGAAAATCGCCATGCTCATTTGAGATTTTTCAACACAGTGATATATTTAGATAACCGTCTTCGTTATCTAATAATCAAACTTTTGACATTGAATGAGCATGCCGACATTGAAATAGAATGATTGATATAGAAACTTTTGATATTAAACAACCGGTTTTGTTCTTTATTAAGTAACCGGTTTTGTTATCTAATAATTATGAAGCATATAATATATTATGTTAAGCTACAATTTAATGAACAATGACATTATATGTAATTAGTCTAGTAAGAAGATAGCCTTTAATTATAGGGTGTGAGAATGATTATGGTGATGCTACGCAGGAAATGACAATTTAGTTAATAACACATGAAGTCAAGGTTAGTTTATAATAATGCTCTTAAAATAATATAAAAGGGATATTGATGAGTAAATAAATTTGTTAATTTATTTTGATTGAAAGGAAGTAGTTTGAAATTCATAAACAAACTGCTGTTTTTCGGATCTGATTAATCAAGAGACAAAAGAGTGGGATATGGATTTACTGTCAACCTATATAGTTTCGGAAGACATTTCCCTTATCAGAAGCGTAGCTTTAAGTACGACGAATCGCAGAGATTCTTTCTGCTGGAGTTACACAAAGAATGACCAATATACGGTTAAAACTTGTTACTGGGTGGCACGAAAGCTTTTGAGGAAGGATGTGGAGAGCGGAATTAGTTAGCCCAGTATTACTGACCTTCAGGCCTTTGCTTGGAAAGTCAAGGTACCCCCAAAGATGTGCCATCTTATGTGGTAATTGATAGCATGACATGTGGCGGTCACAAAAAACCTAAATTACAGGAACTTGAGATGTGATGATTATTGTCCGCGATGTGGGGAGCCGGAGGAATCAGTTACCCATGCCATATTTGAGTGTCCTCCTGCCTTACAAGCATGGACCCTATCTTCGATGTCCTCTGGTCCAAATCTTTTTCCATTGTCAAGTATTTTTGCCAATATGGACTATCTTTTCTGGCGGAAGAATAAGCATGACGCACATGGGTCTCATAAAGATCCTTTTCATTGGATAATCTGGTATATCTGAAGGCCCGAAATGATAAATTATTGAGGGGAATTGACAGATATCCACTGGAGCTAGTTCGATATGCAGAAAGTGAATGCATTGCGTGATTTAATGCCAATGAGACGATTAGTCAGAATCCACAAGGGCGTAGAGGCGAGACAGCAGAGACCTTATGTCTGGAAAATATTTGCATGGTGGATGGTTCTTGGACCGCCACATACCAGTATAGCGGCTGCGGCTGGGTGTGGAAAAACATCAATGGGAAAATCGAACTCATGGGAACGCGGAATATAAGGAAGCGAGAGTCGGCACTCCATTCGGAGTTAGAGGCTCTTAGATGGGCAATGGATTATATGCTTCAATATTCTTCCTATCAGCGTTTTGGCACATATTGCAAGGACATTATAGCAATGGTTTCGGAACCGCAAGATTGGCTGAGCTTTGCAACCGAACTAGAGGCGATCCAAACACTTTTAATTTGCTTTCTTGATTTTGAGATCAGTCGATATCCCGAGGAATCATAATGGAATTGCGGATGCACTCGCTAGAAATACTTGCTCTTTTCATAGATCTATTTGTTTTGTTGGTTGTTCTATTCTGGTCTGGATTCCTAGACCACCTCAAGTTTGAGTAATAGAATGACCGTTTGAGGAAAAAAATAATAAACTGCTTTTCTTAACAATATGTGTTTTACATAAGTGGATTGTTCAACCATATGTTTCTTCGTAAATATTTTTTTGTAAATCTATTAAAGGCCTGACATGCTTAAATTATCCTAGAGCAACTCTCTCAAATAAAAAATAGACTGCACAACTTAGGGATTAAATCCACAAAAACTTTAAAATTGCACAATAGATTTTTACTGTTAAGTTAAGCTAGACAATTATGATTAAAACAGTAAGCATGAATAAGGATCAATTTGATTGTGCGTATTCAAGATGAGGAAAGCTAGACTTAGGGGAGCTTGCATGTGCAATAGAAATGCAAATTCGTAGATTAGTAGGGATTTATTTAAGAACCTTTTTCACACTCAGACTCATGAAATGATCAACCAGCTCTCGAGGCATTGATCTTCTAATGTTTAAAACTCTAGGATTCCAACTCTCATTGGCAAGACAAATAATTCAAACAAGCATTAACCTTAGGCTGATATGTTCACTAAACGTCCAGACCAAGTATCGCTATGCCTAGTCTTTAGTTCATCTAGTTCCAGTTCAGGTAAATGATCATGGTCTCGCATGTCTCAGTTATCCTAGGATCTAGGTTTAAGATGATTTATCCTAAACTTAGCATTAAAATCAACCAGATGAAGAACCAATTAATGCAACCAGTGTAGCAATTCATTTGATGTCCTTTGAAGAAGCCAAAATCTAACAAATGAATTATTCAGACATATGCATAGAGAACATCATAGATATATGAATAATCAGCATGAAATAGAATAGAGTAATAAAGGAGTTCAAAATTTTCTCTCTAAAGGAGTTCAAAATTTTCTCTCTAAAGGAGTTCACATCTATCTCTCTATCTCCAATGCTAACTACTGTTCCAAAATCAAGCGTAGCCTAAAAAGCGGCTAGAAAATAAGCTAATATATGTTAAAACACGTCTAGGGGCTTCTTAGCAAATAGGGAGACTTTTGGGTAACAAGTATGATTCCTGAAATTTAAGTCTTCACACCATTTCGCGTGACCGTCAATCGACGCAGCTGATGTATTGATCGACGCTCACATGTAGTTCCGACTCACTTTTCTTCTAAGCTATGGGTTTCCTTTTCATAAAGCTCTAAAATTCCCAAAGTGATTCAAAACACACCTATGCCTGTAAAAAACCAAACACAGACTCAAAGTACACAATAAAGACTCTAAATGTGGCCTAATATATGGCGTAAAGTATGTAAATATTGGGACTATTGATGACGCAGCCTTGCCGTTGATCGATGGTCGACGCGTAAAATCCTTATTCATTAAGTACCCGACTTGAAGCCCAAGTCATGGAAATTACAAGATTGCTCATGGATGTGTTTTACCTAGTTTATATTGTCCTTGTCAGGTTTTTATGCAAAGGACCTCTTTTACAAGCTTGGAGAGTTTACATAGCAGTTTAGGGTTTTTGGGGAGAAGATCAAGACTTCTTTCAAGCTTTGTATTGGAACCCCAGTTTCTATCCCCATTTTATTTTATGCATTATTTTATGTTTATGATTATGTTCTGCTTAGCTATGTCTGAGTAGTTACTATGTTAGATTTATGGTTCATTAATGGTTTTGACGGATTAGCTAAACAATAGAATTTGTAGGGTGATTATTAGATATATCATCAGAATTGTGCTTATTGCTTGTGTTCTAAAGTAGCTAAGTATAACTCTGATATTAGGATTGTTACTGCGAGAGTAGGATAGTTGCTTGAACAAATCCTGTTGAGCTTAAGTTACTAGGGACAATCGAGAGACTGGTCTAGTAATTCTAAGTGAACCAATCGAATTTGATTGTTTAATGCTTGACTCAGAAAGCCATCGATTGATGCCGTTTGCATACCATCGATCGACGGTTATTCCGAATTTGAACTCAAATGTTGTAGAATTTGACCTTAGACATAAGATATATATAACTTATATCTTTACTAATTGAATTCATGTTCTATGATTAAAAACCCCTTGGCGTCTATCCATTATAATTTACTGCCTGAAAACCCTAGATTTAGCTATCGTTCTCGCGTGCTTACAAGCCAACTATTTCCTGATTTACTATTTCTTAAAGTCTTAATAATTGCCTAGCATAACTAAGTTGATTATCAAATCTATTGTGTGCCCTCGCTCTTTGTGGATTTGATCCCTAAGTACTACAATTAAATCTCTTATTTGAGAGAGTAATCAATAGCTTTAGGGTAATTTGAACACGTGTCAAAATTTGGCGCCGTTGCTGGGGAGCACGGATCACCATTAGATTTGTTTTGCAAGTTTTTTCTTGGTTTTCTTTTAGTTTACTTACAATTTTTCCCTTTATTTCAATTGCATGCCCGACAGTACCAGAAGCAACAAGGAAAAATACTTAATTTTGTCATACCCAATAGTCATCAAACGTAGCATCCGCAAGGAGTAGCGACATGTGTCGAGGACGAGTTAGCATCCTAAAATAACTTTTTAACCCGTTACGGCAAGGAGCTAGCCGAAGTGTGTGGTGTTTCCCCATAACCCAACACTAATCTGTCCTTGGACCTAAACATGCACTGATACCAACATGTAAGGCCCGACCCACACGATAGAACAAACTGGACCTCACACGACTAAGCCTATAGGCGACCCGGTCTGGTTGGAATCATTTTAAGTTCTTATCCCGTTTAAGTGTAAATATTCAGGTGAGGTACTAACCAAGTTTCCCTAATTACTCAATTAAACACGTGGAACAAAAGAAATCCATATGGCCATATTGTATAATTAACCATAGATTCGATACATTGTAGTTTATGGAATACCATATTGATCCTATATAATACTAGACCTAAATGACTCGAACACCACACACACCCATCGGCCGCCTGTCTTGCGTCACTCTGGATCATCCTTAATACCTGCCACATTTAATTAAGTCTTTATTTTCCTGTTTCGTTTGTTGTAGTCTTTTAGTCGGGACTGATGGGTCTCGTGACTGTTGTTCCTTTTCTAAACTTAAAATGAAACCTAAGTATTTTATCGGCATTAATATGTGATCGTTTTGTATTTGTCGTACACTGGTGTGCTATTAATTGTAAAATGTTTAGAGAATAAGAGAATACAGAGATTAAATGAGACAGAAATGAAGAGAACAGAGAGAATAAAGAGTGATTTGTATGGAACTTGTTTTAGAGTTTCATTTCGACCAAAGAGTAGAGAGAAACCCAGAACTGTATGCTTTATTTCTGATAGGAGTATTACAATATATAGAGAGAGTTTACAAGGGTAGAGAGGGCAGAGCAAAACTAGTGGACCAGAAGAGAGGGGGAGCGTGTAATTCAAATCCTCGACCAAGGGGAGCCACTCAAATGGCATCAGCATCTTTGGGAAGATGCTGGTTCACTTTCCAGCATGTCTGAGCCTTATCCACTCTTCCTTTCCAACGGATAGATCAGGGTATGTTAAGGTAAGCTTCCATGGTTACTTTTCTTTTACCCGGAAGAAGTTTTACCTTTGGTCGAGTGTTTTGGGTCAACCATGATCTGTACGGCTGTACAGCCTGTACGGACATGGTCGAGACAAAATCTCCCCAATCCTTTCCCTTCTTCTCACCCTCAGTATTCACTTCAACCCAACACTTCTCCATTCTATTAACTCTTTATTGCACCTCAACTTAACACTCCTCCTCAAGTTTGACCATGTGGAACAAGTCGAGCTTGGAAGGCTATGAGGTCTTCCTCATTAAAAAAACCCACCAAGGACAACACATTGGGATAAAACCTTGACGAGGGAAAAGGAGCAAAGACCCCATAGCATGGGATTAGCTAAGTTGGGTTAGATCAATGAGTCCCAACCGACCATGGATGGACTCCATTTTCTTTTGCCTAGCTGCCTTAGTAAACACATCTGCTAGCTGATCCTCACTTCTTGTATAGCATGGCAAGATTACTCCTGACCCTCACTTCTTGTCACAGTGCATTTTCATTGGAGTAGACTGCTCAATAACCAAGTGATTTAAGATGCCTTTGATCCAGACTACCTCATTTGTCAGCTTCAGCATTGCTCGATTCTCAGCTTCAGCAATGGAGCAGGACACCACATTCTACTTCTTGCTCTTCCATATAACCAGGTTCCCTCCAATGAAGGTGCAGTAGCCAGTGGTGGAATTCCTGTCTGCCCTATCACCAGCCCAATCCGCATCACAGTAACCAACCACTTCAGTGTTGTTGTTGCATCCCATCCACATCCCTTGACCAGGTGACCCATTCAAGTAGTTAAGGATCCTTTCCACCATATCCCAGTGGTGCTCCTTTGGGACTTGCATGTGTTGACTCACCTGGTTCACAGCGTGTGATAGTCAAGTAATAAACTTACCAACTAGCTTTCTATAAAGCTTGGCATCATGGAATGGTTTGCTATCTTCCATCTCCCCCTCACGAGGAACCTTGTAGCCATCCTCCATGATCATCATTGTTGTCTTTCCTCCAAGTTTACCTGCATCTTTCAAAAGATCAAGGGTATACTTCCTTTGTGACATGAACAATCCTTCCTTGGATCTACAAATGTCAATCTCAAGAAAGTATTTTATTTCTCCCAAGTCTTTAATTTCAAACACTGTTTTAAGAAAATCCTTAGTGGCTTGGATGCCTTCCTTGTCACTCCTAGTTATGATGATATCATCACAATAAACTAGGAGGAAAATGATACCTGATGGGGAAACTAGGGTGAACAGGGTGTGATCAAGATCAGACTTGATGAAGCTTCGACCATTCAGAGTGGTGCTCAGCTTGTGGTACCAAGCTCTTGGAGATTGCTTCAACCCATAAATCGCCTTCCTCAACCTTAACACATTCCCTGGTTTTACTAGACCTTCAAGACCAGGAGGAGGATACCTATAAAATTCTTCTTCCAGATCTCCTTTTAAGAAATCATTCTTCACATCCATTTGCCATAGGTTCCACCCCGAGTTGGTTGCAATTGTCAAAACAATCCCGATAGTATGGAGCTTTGCCACAGGAGCAAATGTGTCAACATAATCCGATCCATAGGTTTGACTGAAGCCTCTTGCAACCAGTCTTGTTTTCCTCCTTTCTATCTTCCCATTTGAGAAGTACTTGATAGTGAAGATCCATCTACTAGAGACAGCCTTCTTCCCTTTTAGAAGTTCACTCTCATACCAAGTCTCATTCTTGATCATTGCACCTTCTTCATCACCCACTGATTTCCTTCATTCGTCATCTTCCATGGCTTCTTCATATGACCTTGGGACCTGACTCTCATCCAGACTGATGATAAATGCAAAATTCTCCTTAAGAAACTCAGCAAAGGAGCAGACAACTTGACTGGGATTGGAGACAACTTGAGCATTATAGTAGACCCTAGCGTTACCCAGTTAGATGGATGCCTTCTTACTCTAGTACTCCTCAATGGAGCTTCTACCTCTGGCTCTAATACTTCCTCATGATCCTCTTGACCTTCTGCTTCAGGCACAAAGCTTTCCTCTGATCATTTCCCTCATTTGCATCCTCAATTCCCAATCACATCTTGATCAAGAATTCTAGAGTTCCCTTCCTCATAACTATCATATTCTGCTTCATTTCCCCCTTATGATCAAGGTGAAATGATTCTTCAGCTTCATGTGGTTGAGACACATATTACTTCCTCTGATCCTGGGTTAGATTAATCCCAAGACCTCCCATGATCATTCTAAGTCTCGCAGCCTTGTCAGATGCATGAGCTAGACCCGTAAGATCTTCCTGGCTCTCCTCTTCATAGTACCCTCTTGACTCCAAAAACTTGACATCCCGAGATACTAGTAGCTTCCTTGTTAGGGTATCAAAACACTTGTATCCCTTCTGAGTTTTAGAATATCCAATAAACATGGCTCTAGTACTCTTAGGCTCCAACTTTTTCCTTATTTCTCCTGGCACCAGCACATAACAAGGACACCCAAACACCCTTAGATGATCTAGAGAGGGCTTGATCTTGTTTAGAACTTCAAATGGAGACTGATACTCTTGGATTTGGTTGGTATCTTGTTGATAAGATAGCAAGCAAACATCACAACATCACTCCAGAACCTCTTTGGAACATTGGTTTGGAACATCATTGACCTTGCTACCTCCATGAGGTGTTTGTTCTTCCTTTCAGCCACTCCATTCTTTTGTGGAGTGTAAGGACAACTCGTCTGGTGCAGGATCCCATGCTGAGTTAGGTGATCTTTGAATGCATGACTTGTGTATTATCCACCATTATCTAATCTGGAAATCTTAAGCTTGGCATTATAATGGTTAGAAACATAAGTCTGAAAATTTTTAAATGCATCAAGCACCCTATCCTTAGTTTTAATGAGTGTTATCCAAGTGTATTTAGATTTTTCATCAATTAATGTGACAAAATACTTATATTTCTCTTTAGATAAACAAGGAGCAGTCCAAACATTAGAATGAACAAGATCAAAACATTTTTCATAGATAATACTTGATTTCTTAAAGACCATCTTACAATGTTTACCCAAAATTATGCTTCACACTCATTATTTTTAAACATGACACCTGGTAACATTAAACTAAGAGCCCTAACATGGGGATGACCTAATCTAGCATGCCACAATGCATCATTATTTAAAGCAGAAAAAAAACTAAATGAGTAACTAACTAGAATTAGAAACAAAAGATATGTCTTCAAGCATAAAGATCTCCATTGGTTACTCCTTCCCCAATCAACTTACTGCTCTCAATATCCTGAAACTTCACATTATTAGGACTAAAGATAACATTGAATTTTAAATCAGTAGTGCATTTCTTGACAGATAATAGATTTGAAGTAAGCTCAGGCATATAGAAAGCTCTAGACTCTTTATCAAACATGTTCAGTGTTCCAATTTCTTTTATTGCTACTATATCACCATTTGCAGTCATCACATGACCATAAGCCAGTTCTATATCTTTTATAAGACTGGTGTCACTTATCATGTGATGAGAGGCACCAGAATCAACAACTAAGGGTTTAGTTAGAACACTAACAGCAGTATATGATATATATGATTCTCCTAGAGCATTTACTTGATCAAAAGTCTTAGGCAATCTATGAGCAGTATGAGAGTAACCAAGAGTATTACCATTCTCCTTAAGAAATTTGATGAGGGCATCAATGTCGGACCTCCTTATGGGCTCTTGATCCATGTTCTTTGTTGAAGAGTGTTGAGATGCCATGGCCTTCTCTTCACCTTCACGCATGGTAGACCCACTTCCAGAAGGACCAGCTTCACTTGCTTCATTAGAAAGGTGAGCTCTTGCTTCCCTCTCCTTTATGAACTTGGTGTGCTTGAGGTGGGGATGAAGGATCCAGCACTGACTCCTTTTTTGACCCGGCTTCTTGCAATGATCATAGTTGCCTCCAAACCTTCTATCCTCACCATACCTCTTTTCCTCGGGCTTGTACATTGCTTTGTTTTCTTGAGTAACTTCTGCCTTGTTTGCTAAGGACATATCACCTCTTCCTCCAAACAATCTGTGTGATCCCTCTTCCTTTTGGATCTGAGCATACACTTCCTCCAAGGATGGCAGCTTGGATGACCTCAAGATGTGCTTGATCAGGTCATTGTAAACCGGATTCAGGGTCAGAAGCAAGCCAAAGACTTGATCTTGCTCTCTCCTTTCCATGATGATCTCTTGATCCATTGTACTCGGCCTCAGCATCTCAAGTTCAGACCATAGAGCTCTGAACTTCCCCAAGTGCTTGGTGAACTCCACCTCTTCCTCCACAAGTGTGTTGATGGCTCTCTTCACCTCACACACGGCTCAGATTTGATGTGTTTCCATATACCTTCTGGACTGTCTCCCATAGGTCTTTTGCTGTCTCACAGTAGCTGTAAGCTTCAAGGACTGAAGTCTCAAGAGAAGCTTGCAGCACAGTAACCACTATCATGTCTTCTTGAACCCACTTGTTCTCATCAGCCAGAGCAAGCTAAGCCACTCCTCCTTCTTCCTCAGTAACTGGTTTTGGAGATCCATCCGTGATGTGATTCCATAAACCTTTGCTCCCTATAGCAGTTTTCACCAGGCTTGACCATAAAAGGTAGTTCCCACTCCCCTTTAAGGTCACTGGTATCGCCAACATCTTGTTTCCTTCCATCTTGTTCTTGAGTTACCCAGATCTTGAAAAGCTTGAGTCTTTGTATGAAGCTAAAGAACACTCGAGATTAGAAACAAGAAAAGGTTGACACTTTGAGATGAACAACCCATAAAAACTTCAGATTTCTTCACTAAAAAGCTTCAATGTTCAAAATCTCCCTTATATCTCCAAAAATCTTCGACCTTTAACCCTCAAAATGAAGAACACGAGCCCAGATTATCACTAACCTGGCTCTGATACCATACAATGTTTAGAGAATAAGAGAATAGAGATATTAACTTTGACATAAATGAAGAGAATAGAGAGTGATTTGTATGGAACTTGTTTTAGGATTTCATTTTGACCAAAGAATAGAGAGAAACCCAGAACTGTATGCTTTATTTGTGATATGAGTGTTACAATATATAGAGAGAGTGTACAAGGGTTTTCGAGAGAGGGAAGAGAAAAACTAGTGGACCAAAAGAGAGGGGGAGCGAGTAATTTAAATCGTCGACTAAGGGGAGCCACTCAAATGGCATCAGCATCTTTGGGAAGGTGCTGGTTCACTTTCCAGCCTGTCCGAGCCTTATCCACTCTTCTTTTCCAACAGATAGATCATGGTAAGTCAAGGTAAGATTCCCTGGTTACTTTTCTTTTACCCGGATGAAGTTTTACCTTTAATCTGGCCCACGATCAATGACACTTCGAAAGGAGCAATCACTTTCGAAGAGGCCGGTGTCGATCATCCACACTGCGATCCACTCAGAATTAATCTTGTAATAAGAGATCTCGAGGTCGCTAGGTTTCTCATCGACAATGGAAGCACGGTCAACGTCATCTTTTGCTACACTCTCAAAAGGATGAACATCGAGTTAGGCGAAGTTATACCATCACCTAAGCCGCTAACCGGTTTCTCTGACACGACATCAGTGACCCTTGGATCGATCCAATTACCCGTTGCGGCAAAATAAGTGACCAAGATCGTAGATTTCGCGGTCGTCGACCACCAGACCATCTACAACGTCATCATGGGCACACCTTGACTAAACGCCATGAAGGCAATCCCATCGATTTATCACTTAGGCATTAAGTTCCGAACTCATAACGGGATTGCCGTGACTTGGGGCTGCCCGAAGCGGTCGAGATGCTGCTTCCTGGCTGAGCACAAGCTAAGACAAATCAAGAACACCGCGATGGCAAAGACCAAGCGTCCGACGACCCAGAACCGTTGATTCTTGCAACGGCCAAGAAACAACCAGTTCCAGTTCCCAATGCGTCAAGCCTATCGAAGAATACAAGTCCAGCGAAAGACGTCGACCCATCAACCGACGCAGTCAACACAAACACAACGGCCGAGTAACAAACTCGCCCAAACAAGCAGAACTACGAGATGGATTGATTCTTGAAAGATGTACGTAGGCAGCTCGTCAAAAGACGAGTTCAGCTATCCCCCTTTCTAAAAAGAGGGGGAGCGGGTACATATACGAATACTCATATATTACAACATTCATAAATAATTTTTTTCATTGTACTCGAATTTTTCAGTTAAAAAAATTTCGACAACAAAGACTTCTTTATAATTTCGTAAATTTTCTATCATCCCGCAAAGAAACATTATCTTATATATCCATACACGAGCAAAACGATTATTTCACCATCCCAGAAACGAAAACTCGCGAAAAATCGTTCTGCCTCGAAACAGTTCAACTCCAAACCATCTTATCTCGGTCGAATCATCGATTCCCGGCCGAAGCACGAGACCCTGGTCCCATATGCTCAAAGCATTACTTACGCAAAGTAAGTTTTTGAATAAAAATAGGCGAGACGTCGTCTGAATTTTCGAGAACACACCCCAGTCCATTAGCAACTACAAAACACTTGAAAGTTGGCACCGCCGAGCACTTTAGTCGTCTTAAATAAACTTACAAAGGTCCGTCCTAAGGACAGATCCTCTCACAACCGACTAGGAGAGACAGCACGCTATACCAGAAATCCGTAATTTTGGTCAGGACTTTCGGGAGACTTAAAAATTGTCCCTGAAGAGATGTTCGACTCCGACCAGACAAGTCGTATAAGCCGAGAACCTATCGCGGACTTTAAATCGGAACGGAGTCAGGTTAAAATTGAAACATGCAAAACGAGATCCGATTAGTCATCACAAAGCCTTAAACCGAAAGTAAACCTAGGTTTTTCCCTAAACCCAGCACACAGGTCTCTAACGTCTCTATGGCATGATATAAAAAGATACGAGATCCTAAAAGCATGCCTCTTCATCCGTATCTAAACGATCTCAAAACTTCGAAAAACTCCTCGAACATCTTGCACGAACAACGAATAGGATGATCCACAAAAAAGGGAGGAAGTCGAGATGACAACTCGAGTTTTCTCTCTACACTAAACAAATTCCAAACATATTTTTTTAAGAACACCCCCTTATCATAAGAGGCATTGTTCAAATGAAAGCTAATAAAAGATATGGATTCAACGCCACACTTGGCAAGTCCCGCTACATACGACCATAGTCGGCCAACAACAAACAAAATAAAAACATTCAATAATGCAGAAGAAAGCATTCTAGAATCAGTTGCGACCTTGCGATTAGTTACAAAATCAAAGCACCCGGTCATCGATCTACCGAGCGAATAGTCATTGACATCCATAGGAGCCGTCGGCTGGTTTACCTCACCCGTCTCGTCGAAAGTCCCCACCTCGGCTTCTACTGTGTCGGGAGAAACATGAATCATGACCAAATGTTCCCAAATCCTCTCCTCGATCAGAGGAATCGCAAAGTCCATATCCCTCTCGTTCATGGGCCCGGTCTGCTTTCCATATTCGGCACCAAACAAATCATAAGGGGTCTGTGTGAGGTATAGTTCGCCCACAGCGCCGCGATACTCGCGATAATCGCCTTAGTTCTTATAAACCTTCGTAAGCTCCTCGAATTCGCACGAGAACTTTTCGCGACGGGTCTTCATGACTTCGGTAATTTCCCTCCTCCCTCGCCTGTAAGCGCGAAGAACCTCCGTCGCGACCAAATCCCTCTCAGGACAACGAGAACTTTCCAACTCAACTCTCAAACGAGCAATTTCATTGTTGGCTGTCCCAGCCTGGAACTGAGCCATGCGCGCCTCCTGGCAGCTTGCGTCAAGTGCTCGGTTCATCATAAGCAGACCCTATGAAGTATCTCAAAGTCAAGAAAAAAGCTCTTCCTCAAAAGAGAATAATAAGAACATACCCCGTTGACCATCCTCGATGCCTGGGTAAACTCTGGGGTCTCGCTAGACCCACCTACGCCCGAAGGACAGTTAAAACCAAGCAGCTCATCAAAATTGCCCCAGTCACCACTACTCCCCACCTACTTGACTATTTAGGTAGTCTCTTAGCATATTGTCAGAGGAGCACTGCTTGTTAGCCGCTTCATCGTCGGCGACGAGGTGTTTGTCCTTGTGAATCTTTGGTATTTCCTCTCTCACGCGAACCGTGCACAAAACAAATCCGTCCATGGTCGCCTCTGACCCTTCCTATACCGGCAGATCTGGCTGGTGCCGAGACAGATGGAGAGCAACAGCACGACAGACCATTTTTGGGTTAAACATTGCCCAAAAACACAGGCGACCTCGAAGCTAGTCTTAGTTGATATCCAGACTGATACGCCCTAGATAGGATCACTCGACCGGATTGGATTTGATATGAACTCACAAATGAGAAGTGGATGGATTGAAGGGTCGCAGGAAGGTTGCGGAGGGCCTCCGATATTCCCGACTTCAGTTGGTGCTTGATATGACTCACAAGTCCACCAAAAGGAGGATCTCTAGTCGTTGCTTGATACGACTCAAAAGTCCAACGATTTTGAGGATTGTTTAACTTGGATATGACTCACCAAGAAACAAAGAAAAGTTCTTCAAATAACAAAGAGTTTAACTCAAAACAAAGATGATAATCGAATGGTCTATTGTTTGAAGAAGGATTATAGTAGCAAAAAGCATATGAAAAGACTAAAGAAAATGGTCAAATTACTCTTCGGTTTATGCTCTGGTCGATATGACCCTTTGTATATTGTCCAGGTTCATCCAAATCCATCCTGGTCCATAGATGACCCTTCACCTACTGTCCGGGTTCATCCAAACCAGATGGGTGCACGACGGTAAGGAGCAGGACGTACTGTGGGCTGTTCGTGTGGGCGATCGATGAACTTTCATGAACAGAAGACAAATTTAGTCGAACCAAATCTTCAGAGATCTTAATTATCCTTGATTTAGAGAGGTTAGAATGATCGATCATCATGACATCATCAATCTTGTCGGAAAGGTCATGTTTACGATCATCGGGGCATGCGGTATGCACTAAACATGCCAGAAGTGAAGTGTTGTGTCTTGAATCAGGTTCCACTCATTGATCTTGAGTTCTGGCTCCACTGTTGGTCTTAGATTGTAGAATGGGTCGGGAAAGAATGGCTGAGGGACGGTCAGTTCGGTCATTAGGTCGTGGTTGCAGCCTTAGGTCATTTCCGGATGCACGCTGGTTGATTATGTACACAGCTTGGTCCGTTGATCTGGTACGGTTGGACAAGTTGTTGGTGTCGAAATTGGTCACGACGAATTTAGCGCCAAAAGTCCCAAGAAATGTTTTGAAGGAACAACTCAGAGACTTCCCGATAATCTCAAGACTTTGAATACTCCGGAAAAATCCTAAGAAAGATCATACCGCCCCTCGACAGACGACTCGAACATCACAAGCACAAACAACGTTCGAAACACGATCCACTCCGCCCATCGAGCGAGATGGACGGATCCACCTCGCCCGACGGGCGAAGTGGATCCCTCAAGACTTCCACTTCGCCCGTCAGGCGAGGTGGATCCATCCAGTTCGCCTGATGGGCGAAGTGGATCGAACAAATGCACTTATTTATGATTCATCCACTCCGAGAGCCTCTTTACCGATCCTTGATCGAAATGATCCTTGACTCGTCTTGATCGGAGTTACCATCAAAACTCTATGATAAAAATTGTAAGAGCTTGACCTCGATTGCGATATTCAGAAAAGATCGTATAAAATGGTAATGTTCTAAGTTTTCCATCTTATACGAGAAGATCGTATAAAAACAACAACGACTTAAGTTGTCTATCTTATACGAGAAGATTGTATAAAAACGACAACGACTTAAGTTGTCTATCTTATGTGAGAAAATCGTATAAAACGAAAACAACTTAAGTTGTCTATCTTATACGAGAAAATCATATAAAGCGACAACGACTTAAGTTCTCTATTTTACGAGAAGATCGTATAAAAACGACGACGATTTAAGTTGTCTATCTTATACAAGAGGATCGTATAATAAGACAACTACTTATTAAGAACCACGAGTTAGATTCCATTGATCGATAGCATTTCGGAAATGTTTTCTCGATAAATCGTTGAAATGCTTAGAATTAAGACGGTCCGAGAACAGTCCTAAAGCGAGATCAAAGGCCCACCTACGATTTATCAAGATCCACGCCTAACCGACATGACTGTCTATCCCTTGTTTGCATAAGTGTGAAGTTTCCGAAGATAAACACGAACATCGGAGGAAATGGAAGTTATCCACGTGCAACTAGCTCTGCGCCATAAATCGAT
Organism: Moricandia arvensis; assembly: GCA_905132765.1. Classification (NCBI taxonomy): domain Eukaryota; kingdom Viridiplantae; phylum Streptophyta; class Magnoliopsida; order Brassicales; family Brassicaceae; genus Moricandia; species Moricandia arvensis. The sequence continues at coordinate 5,084 of CAJHQP010000396.1, read as the reverse complement.
CGTCTACTCGAAGAGGCCCGTAAAACTCCCTTCACCGTTCGTATCATAAACACCAAGGTGTCAGATCCCAGAAAAATCAAGATCCCAATGTATGACGGCACGACCGATCCCAAAGCACACTTGCAAACCTTTGAGATCGCGATGGGAAGGGCCAAGTTCAGAGATAGCGAAAAAGATGCCGGCTAGTGCCGCCTCTTCGTCGAGAATCTCAAAGGACCAGCACTCGAGTGGTTCTCGCGCCTAAGGCGTGAATCGATTGGAAGTTTTTCAAGCAGTACTCGATGTTCATAGACCGCGAGACTTTGGACGTCGATTTATGGAGCCTGTCTCAATGAGAAGATGAGTCCCTTCGGGAATTCGTGAAAAAGTTCAATACCGTCATGGCACGGGTGAGCGGGATCAGCGACAAAGTCGTCATCGACGCGCTCCAAAAAACGCTCTGGTACAAGTCAAAATTCAGGAAGTAGATTACCCTCGAAAAGCCGCGGACCATCCAATATGCGCTCCATAAAGCCACTGACTACATTATTATCGAAGAAGAGACAATGGTCTTTTTCGGACCAGAGTCGAAAAAGAGAAACTCTCGTAACGATAGAGAAGAAATCCAGGGGGCCCACAATTACACCATCAACTCTGGATTGGAATCGGGGCGCACCACAGCTAACACGTGGATCCGAAATCCTGCTTACGATGAGAACGTCTTCTGCGACTTCCATCAGACCCACGGTCACTCGAGCATCAATTGCAAAGTCCTCGGAGCAAGGCTGGGCGCAAAACTGCTTGCTGGAGAGCTCTCCGAGGTAACAAACGTCAAAGACCTCATCCGCGACTCCGATCGCCCTCCAAAACCCGATAAACCTCAGCAGACTGATAACCCACCTTAAGGGAATCAGTCTGACGAGAAACATGGCAGGAGATCGGACGAGAAGGGCAATGACAATAATCGTCGCAGAGTGAACATGATCATTGGAGGATCACAGTACTGCAACGACTCCGTTTTGCCATCAAAGCGTAAGAACGCAAGGCCGAAACCAGTGCTAACTTGTTGAACTGGACCACTCCCTCAAATTATCCAAAATGAGCGATTACCTTCGACGAAGACGAAGACGGCGGCATCGACTATCCTCACTCCGATCCACTTGTGATCGATCTTGTCGTGAGAGATCTCGAGTTCGCCAGGATCCTTGTCGACTCTGGCAGCACCGTCAACCTCATCTTCCGAGATACTCCCAGAAGAATGAACATCCTGCTGGGGGAGGTCGTACCTTCCCCAAAACCGTTGACCGGGTTCTTCGGTACGACGTCAATGACCCTCGGGTAAGTCAAGCTTCCTGTCGCAGTCAAAGAGGTAACCAAGATCGTCGAATTCGCAGTCGTCGATCACCCGGCCATCTACAACATCATCATGGGCAACTCTAGGCTCAATGATATGAAGGCGGTCCTGTCATAATACCACCTTGGCATCAAATTTGCTGCGATTTGGGGATGCCAGAAACTGTCGAGACTCTACCTCTTAGCCGATCACAAGCTCCAACAAACGATAACCACCTCGATGGTAAAGTCAAAACGCCCAAGGCTAACTTCAGCATCATCTGAAAACGCCTCGGACAAAAGCGGCTCCGAACCATCAACCGAAGCTACGACCAGCGAACCATCAGTTCCAGCGCCCAACGGTTCTACCCAACCGGAGGAGACAAACTCAGACGAAGACGTCAACCCTGCAACTGATGCGGTAGACGCAGACACTCCAGCCGAGTAAATTTACTCGCAAACTCTCAGAACTACGGATGCTCGCATACTCTCAGAACTACGGATGGTTGATCCCCGAAAGGGGAACGTAGGCAGCTCGTCAAAAACGAGTTCAACTATCCCCCTCTCCAAAAACAAGGGGGGGGGGGTTGGTGGGTGGGTACATATACGAACATTCGTATATTCCCTCATTCTGAAATATTTGCCTTGTATTCTAAGTTTTTGAAACTTTTTGGCAATAATATTTTACGAAACTTCTTACCACTTTGCAGTATCTTTTACGTTCTCTGGAACATACCTATCCTCAAAAGGAACAAAAATCGCCCTAACTAATAAACGGGCTAGCTCCGCGTTAACCAAAACATCATTCCCACGGAAATAAACCTTATCTCCAGTTCTCAAAACGCCCACGAAAAGTATGTTTCCGAAAACGAAGTGAGACATCACCTAAATTTTCAAAGTACACTCCGAAGTCCTACTGTGACTCTAAAATAGAATAATGTTCGATGATTGGCCCCATCGAGCACTCTATCCGTCTTAAACAAACGTGCATAACCTTTCTTACGAATGGTTCTCTTACAAACGACAAGGATAAATAGCGCGCTATAAAAGAAATCTGTAATTTTGGTCAGCATCTTTGGGGGTGCTCGGTTCCGACCAAACAAGTCGTATAAGCCGAGAACATGCTTTAAAACAGTATGGAATCAGGAAGTAATCGCAATAGGCAAAACGAAAGCCGACTAGTCCTCGCTCAGCCTTAACCGAGAGTTAACCTAGCTCTTGCCCTAAACCCAGCACACTGGTCTCTAACGTCTCAAGGCATGAAGTATCAAAAGATACGAGATCCTAAAAGCATGTCTCTTCTTTCATATCTAAAACACTCGCAACTTCATGAGCGAACGAACTGAACGATTTACTAAGGACTTAGATACGAGATGACAACTCACAATTCTTTCTCTGCAACTACAAACGTAAAACTCCATCAAAAATAAAAACATGAAGTTCATTAATAAAGAGCGCTAAAGCGCCAAGGGATTCAAAGCCACATACGGCCAGTCCTGATAACCTACTAAACGGCCACACACGGCCCGTACATCAAATATAAAGCGGCCACACATGGCACGAACATCAAACATAAAACGGCCACACGACCCGAAACTACAAGATACAAATCGGCCATACATGGCAACACGATCAAATCATCAAAATCAAAAAGCCGAGAACTCATTCAGATCGTAGACAAAATCTCCTGTCAATGACTCGCCAAACAAATGGTCATTCGCTTGCGATGGAGCCGGCGGCTTGTTCACCTCATCCATCTCCTCGGGAACTCCCGTTTCGGCTTCCACCGTATCCGGAGAGACCGAGATCGGGTTCCAAGTCTCCCACATCCGCTTTGTAATCTGGGGGATCGCAAAGTCCATATACTTACTAGTCGCAAGAGCGTTCTGCTTCTTGGACTCCACCTCCTACGAGTAATGGGGAAGATGCGTGAGGTACAACCTGCCAGCAGTACTGCGGTACTCGCGATAATACCCCAAGTCTTGGTAGCTCTTCGAGAGCTCCTCAAAGTCGAAAGAGAACCCTTCTCTGCGGATCCTCATGATCTCAGACATCTCCCTCTTCCCTTGCCTAACAGCTCGGCAAATAAGCCTCTCGGTAGACTCTCCCGGTCGACAGGACGCATCCAACTCGCCCTTCAGATGGGCGACCTCCTTGCTGAGCGACTTGGCCTTGAACTTAGCCATACTGGATTTTCGACTCGGCCTTGAACTTAGCCATACTTGGCACTTTCCATGAAAGCTTACCCCAATAACCATTCGGGGCGCTTTGGAAAATTCCGGTGCATCATACGGATCAGTCTCGGTCAGGACATGATCAGTTCTAAGCAAGTCATCAAGGTCAACTGGAACGTTACCGGCTGCGATGATAGCGAGGTAGTCCATCAGTATATCCTCCGAACAATGTGCATCATCCTCATCATCGTCAAGGTTGACAACTTCTTTGCCTTTGCGATGTCTTGATCCCCCTCCCCTCGACGAAGTCACAACCAGGACAAACCCTTCCGCGGTCAATTCGCCCTCCACCTCAACTGGTACATTGGGCTGAAACCGAGATCGGTGTAGGGCAACAGCTCGGCGAACCCGGACCGGGGGAAAACTGCTCCATTAGACATCTCTAGTAAGAAGCATCTCCCTCATCTCGCCCAAACCAAGCAGGATCCGAAGTTTAAGATTGGCCGCTGTCCAAAGAACAGCGAACGTAAGGTCTAAGATCACACTTCTCAAAAAAATAATTCAAAATACCTCTACGAGTTCACATGGTCTGAAATTGGGGGATGCATTCTTCCTCCACGCAAGCACTGTTTACACGGACAAAGAAAAAATGCTTCTTTCAGAACTTGTAGTGAGACACAAACCCGTCAATAACATGCCAGCTCGGCCGATCGGATACTTGGACCACATACTCCCTCCCTTTACACAGCAGCATCTCATCCAGATGCTCAACGTCAGAGTCAGACTTAACTCGTAACTCAGCACCAGAATCCCGATGATGTGCTTAAGTCCACGAGGAGTAATCTAACTAATCGATATCCCGAAGTAATTCAGAATCTCTATGATTACCTTCGGAATAGGAAACCAAAGATGGCACTGCATTAAAAAGGCCTCGTAGCAGGTGAAATAACCCTCGTGCGGTGCCTCCGCAACCTCTTTTCCCTTCGGCAAAAGGAACTCGACCTCCTCGGCAATACGGCGAGACCTCCGGATGGTTTTGATCCCCTTCAGACAACTCAGGCTCGGACACCCCACAATGTGGTTATGAGTGTACCGAGGCACTTTCCATACCCCAGCAATCTAGGGATTCGTTCCATTTCTCACAGCCCAGTAATCATCTCTTTCCTTGGGATCGATCTGCTCCAACTCAGGCTTAGGGTCGAGGTTACTTAGCGCTGATTTGGAGACATCAGGTACCGATCTCTCACGGCGAGACTTCGAGGAAGATCCCTTATGGGAAGACGTACTCTCTCTCAAAAAGAAAGAAAAGAAGAAGGGAGAAAATTCTCTTCTCTTTGGGAATTTGGGAGAAAATCTCATTAGAAGAAAATACTTGAGAAGAGAAGTGAATATGAATTTTGAAAACTTACTCCACATACTTATAGGCAAGAAAATTCACTATTCACTCTCGGAATTTTTGCCATTAATTCCGCCTAACTTTCCTAAAACGTCTAAACCGCCCGCAAGAAACATTACGATTCTTACGAGTTGGGGGCTAACTGTTGGGGTCGAAATCGGTCACGACGAAATCAGCACCAAAATTCCCGAGAAATGTTTTGA
>CAJHQP010000395.1:0-199199 GCA_905132765.1 Moricandia arvensis | reverse complement strand
CTTGTTGGATTCTCATACGACTCATGCCTGCATATATAAACACAATCACTGTTTGATCAGTACATATTATGATATTATTTACTGCAGTGATTTCACAATTAACACAAAAACAAATATGGCAGCTCACATATGGTTTTGATTTTATTTGGAAAGAAAAATGTCCTGAAACAAAAGAAATGACATGTATTTTGATATTTTCCCTAAAATAATTCGTGTTTCCTAAAACACAAGATTAATATTTATATGCGTAATAATCTCGGTCTTATAAAGAAATCGCGGACTAATATAACTGTAATATTTAACTTTTAGTAGACACATAAAATTGAGATGTTAATTATATTCAAAAAAAAAAAACAAAACTTCTTATACACTAATCATTAACTACGTACCTAAATATTTATATATGAAAGAATATAAAGATTGTTCCTCATTTGTATTTCGTTGTAAAATATTGTATCATGAATTTGGTTTCAGTCTATAAAAGTTAAATTTACTAACTTATTTCATTTTCTTCATTTAATTTAAATGTTATTTAACATTTTTCACAATAAGTATAACTTGAATTTATTATATAACTTTAAATATATGTATATTTGAGCATATATTATTGTATTTTTTGATTTTCATCAGCAATTTAAATTGATTTATTTTGGGGTGGCATTAATATAAAAAAACTTATATGAAGAAAGTAAAGAATCATGGTGACATGAATCAATTTCAAGATAATATTTGACGTTCATTGGTAAAGGTACCTACTAAAAGGTAACTATTTTTATATATTATAGAACCAATTTGACGTTAATTGGTATAGTTATAAAAATCATATGTATACAAAAAGAATTACAAATATTTGTGATTCTTTTCCATGTTGTGTGATTCTTTTTGTATACATATGATACGTAACATGACATTATTTTTGATAACTTTAAAGCAATTAAGATAGTAATTGTTAATCAAAAGAAAAAAAATAAGATAGTAATTACAGTTCAAAAACAAATTAAGATAGTAATTACTACAAATAATTAACTGTTAGGTACTACTTTCTACAACACTCGCTGTGAAACCGCGATATCTCTAGCGTGGACCCCATTGTTCTCCGAGCTTGACTTTATCTCGTGTCGGAAAATCTATCTAAGGACCAAATCACAGCCACTTAGAGCACTCTTAGAATGGGGTTCTTAACTTAATTTAATACTTTTTTTTTTTTTTTTTTTAAAAATTTTTTTTGTTAAGAGACGGCTCTTAAAACTCTTATTTAAGAGACGTCTCTTAGGTTTTCTTAGTTAAAAGTTAAGAAACGTATTTTAGAAAAATTAAGAACCTCTGCTAAGAGACCCCCAATGTACATGCTCTTATTTTCCACGTGCATTAAAGAAACATGCAGTTTTAATTACCAAACTACCCTCTTTCAGACGCTCCCTTTAGCACCTTCATCCCTAAACCCCTCCAAAAGTTCTTAACTTTTTTTTTTTTCAATTTTTTCTTTTCTAAAAAAAAAAAAAACCACTCGCGAGCCGACACTTGGCAGTCGGGCCCGCGAACAGTGCAAGAATCGCCTCTTAAATGGGAAGTTTAGTAACCGAACTCTTAACTATTCATCGATGTGACGGTATATTTGTCAACGTCAACAAAAGTGTATTCATGCAAACTTTTCTACAATATTTTAAAAGAAAAAAAAAGGCAACTGTGCATCTTCACGATGACCAAGACTCCGAAGTAACCAGTGTGGTGTTGAAGTCTCCGTCCTTTTTATTTTTACAGTATAATATAAGTTTCTTTTTCATCTTTCTTTACCTCTCTATTGCCCTTGGATCATGGAATAGTAAAATCATCGCCTCTCTGTACTGCATACTCTGGATTTGTTTCATATTCCGAGGTCACTCTCACTGACTCTGTTCTTCGATCATCGCTTACATTTCTTAATTTGGCTTTTCAATCTGAATCTTGTTTGTCTCTCTTGTGTTGTTTTTGTGCTTCATGATTTATCTTTGTAGGTGATAATCATTATATGATCGTTTGCTTTTGTATTCCCTTTGCTTATTACTATTTGTATTATTATTTTGCTTTTTTGTTAGATATGTGGATGTTGTTGATCACAAGTGGGATTGTTACTATTTAATTTCTTTTTAACCTTTTTAGTGGCAATGTAATTGCAGTAATATATATATTTGCTTCTCTTGGCTTTTCTCTTCTAGGGGGAAGTATATGAGTTTTGTTTTTACCTAAGAACAAAACAATTATTAACACTTATGGACTTTTCAGATTGTGTCGGTTTGGTTAGATCAGTGATGATGGAAGTGATGATCAAATTATGTTTGTAGTTACAGAGTTTCTGTTCTTTTGTGCATATGAGACCAAAATTATTGTGTGGTAGAAGCATGCAATGAATAAGCTCGCTTTAGACTCAATTTGTGGTCGAGAAAAACAGATATGTAAAATTTCTTCACGAGTTTCTAATTTAAAATCAGTTGATGATAATAGGATTGCCTCTAACCTTTTATATATTATTTATGGTTTTTTTTAATTCTCGATGTGGAATACTTTATCTTGTAAGATACATTACAAATCTAAAACCAAACTCTCTCTATTTGCCTCTCGTTATAGTTTTTTTTGAATGACTAGGAGATTCTGAGCCAATAGACTCATTCTTCTTCTACGATGAGGTCTAAATTATTTTAAATTCACACTCTCTTGGAGAGAAAACTCCTCCCAACAAGATTTGAACAAATCCCTTCTTAAACATCTACTAAATAATCTAAAATTTTAATTATTAGGCCAACTCTTCGTTGGTTTGTCGTTATAACTTGAGAGATCTCACTATAACTTTTCATCTTTACGGCTATGAACAGAAGAGATACTTAGATCGCCCATGTATCTGGTCCCTCCACTCATTCTTACTTTTGTTGCCATCACAGGATCCTCAGGTACTATGCGTTTGGTTAACTGATCCAAAACATTCAAAAAGATGAAGAGAAGGCGTTTCTATGATCTGAAGCATCCATTTGATTCATGCCGTAAGTGTTGCCTTATAAATGCAACTCAGATAGTCAAAGTGTGGGTTAAGATTACTTTTACTAATGGATAGAACTTTTGTGAATGTGTAGCTTTCGAGATCTTCTCATCTGATACATGGAAGCCTGTGGAGTACATAAGGATCGAACATGGAAACATGACAGTACCTCTGTTAGAGAACGGTTATTTATTGGAAGACATACGTCCCTTCCAAAGACTTCGTCTCAGATCAAGAAAGGCCACTTTGAACGACTGTACATGTTTCCTTAGGCCTGGTATCGATGTTTGTGTTCTCTATCCTCTCCATGAAGATGACTTGGAACCGGTAGATACATTTAAATTTGACATACTCTTTACCAAAATACTATTTCAGTTCATGTGTGATTTGTTTCTTTCTTGCATAGGTTTGGATCGACGCAAGGATTGTTTCTATAGAGAGGAAGCCACATGAATCTGAATGCACTTGTGAGATCTATGTAAGAATTTACATAGACCAAGGCTGCATTGGAATGGAGGGACAGAGAATCAACAGAGATTCAGTAATCATCAGTCTAAAACAAATCTCTATCCTCCAAAAGTTTTACAAGGAACAAAGGAGTGATCAGTTCTACAGATGGAAGTTCTCTGAGGACTGTACTACATTGATGAAAACAAGACTGTCCTTAGGAAACTTCTTGCCGGATCTTTCTTGGTTGCTTGTTACTTCGGTAATGAAAAACATTGTGTTTCATGTAAGGATAGTGCAGAACAAGATGGTTTATCAGATTGTAACAGATGAAGCCTCTAGTAGCTCTTTGAGTTCTATGAATATTACTGTGGAAGACGGTGTCTCTTTATCCAAAGTTGTTCAGTTTAATCCGGTGGATATAGTGGAGCATTGTCAAGATCTTGAAGTGAAACAAGAAACAGAACTCTACTCTGAAGAAGATGAGGTTGTGGAACTGCGTCGGTCCAAGAGAAGAGTTATGAGACCGGATAGGTATACCGGATGTGATTATCAGCTAGATACAAATGATGGTTGGGTGAGGATGATGCCATACCGGTTTGAAAAACTGGCTGTAGTTAGTATGGATGATGAGGATTATGATCAAGAAGAAGATAGTGACCATGAGGATGATGATAGTCCAAATGTTTTGTTCAAGAAAAAAAGAACTAAGTTTCTTCAAGTGATACCAAAACGTAGACAAGGAGAGATTGTTATGGTAAAGAAGAAGAAGAAGAAGAAGAAGAGAGGACATGGACTTGGTCTAAAAGAGAGGAAGTCCAAGCTCTCTGTTATTCCTTTCACTCCAGTGTTTGATCCTATACCATTGGAACAGTTTGGTCTTAATGCTAATAGCTTGGACAGAGGTGGTGGTTTCTCAAGAAACCAGTACTTTGATGAGATTGAGAACTACCGAAGCAAGTCTGCCAAGTTCGGTAAGAAAGCAACTGAAATGGAAGAGATGATGGAGTCTGATCTATGTTGGAAAGGTCCTAACCATGTGGTGAAGCCGGTTCAAACACGAGTAACCAGATCATCGTCGCGGTCAGCTGCTCAAAAGAATAAAAGTTCTGATGAACCAAGAGTGTATAAGAAAGTAACATTAAGCGCAGGTGCATATAACAAGCTGATAGATGCATACATGAGCAACATTGATTCAACAATTGCTTCCAAGAACGAGCCGGCCAGTGTTGTTGACCAGTGGGAGAAGTTAAAGAAGACGAACTTCGCTTCTAAACCGCAGGGAGGGGAGATGGAAGGAGGCTCTAGTGAGGATGGTGAGGGAGAGACTTCAGAGAATGATATGTTATGGAGAGAAATGGAACTTTGCTTGGCTTCTTCTTACATTCTTGACGACAATGAGGTATTATTATATGATTCTATTCCAAAGATCTTCTCATATCTTAAAACTATAGTATATACAATGTTGATAATGTAGGTAAGAGTGGACAATGAGGCTTTTGAAAAAGCGAAAAGTGGTTGTGAACATGATTATATGCTGGATGAAGAGATTGGGATGTGTTGTAGGTTATGTGGTCATGTAGGAAGTGAGATCAAACATGTTTCTGCACCTTTTGTAAGTGAAGCTCCTCACAACTTTACAAACATATAAGGTCACTGTCTCTATAAATGATTGTGTTTCATGTTTTGGTTTTTGAATAGGCGAAGCATAAGAAGTGGACTATAGAGACTAAGCAGATAGAAGAAGATGAAATAAAGACTAAACTGAGCCACAAAGAATCCACAAGCAAAGCTTTCACTATGTCAAATGATTCTTCTGAGATGCTTGCATCTGAAGAAAGTGACAATGTTTGGGCATTAATACCTCATCTTAAGAGAAAGCTGCATATGCATCAACGGCGAGCTTTTGAGTTTCTCTGGAGAAACCTAGCAGGATCTGTGGAGCCTCCTCTTATGGATCCTACCTCTGATAACATAGGAGGCTGTGTGGTCTCTCATGCTCCAGGAGCTGGTAAAACTTTCCTAATGATTGCTTTTCTCACAAGCTACTTGAAGCTGTTTCCTGGTAAGAGACCTTTGGTTCTTGCTCCAAAGACAACTCTCTACACTTGGTACAAGGAGTTCATCAAATGGGAGATCCCAGTTCCGGTTCATTTGATCCATGGACGAAGAACCTACTGTGTATTCAAGAAGAACAGTGCAGTTCAGATCAATGGAGTTCCTAAACCTAGCCAAGATGTTATGCATGTTCTTGACTGCTTAGAGAAGATACAGAAATGGCATGCTCATCCAAGCGTTCTTGTAATGGGTTACACTTCGTTTCTGACTTTAATGAGAGAAGACTCCAAGTTTGCTCACAGGAAGTACATGGCTAAGGTGCTAAGAGAGAGCCCTGGACTTCTTATTCTTGATGAAGGACACAACCCTAGGAGTACTAAGTCGAGACTACGCAAGGGTTTGATGAAAGTTGGTACTGACTTAAGAGTACTTCTCTCAGGTACTTTGTTTCAAAACAACTTTTGTGAGTACTTCAACACGTTGTGTTTGGCTAGACCAAAGTTTGTTCATGAAGTTCTAATGGAGTTAGACCATAAGTTCAAGGCCAATCAAGGTGTGAATAAGGCGCCTCACCTGCTTGAGAACAGAGCTCGTAAGTTCTTTCTTGATAACATTGCCAAGAAGATTGATGCTGGTGTGGGAGATGAACGTCTTCAAGGTCTCAACATGCTGAGGAACATGACTACTAGCTTCATTGATAACTATGAAGGAAGTGGAAGTGGTGGCGGTGATGCTCTTCCCGGTTTGCAGATCTACACATTGTTGATGAACTCAACGGATATACAGCACAAGATACTCACAAAACTTGAGAATGTAATGGCGTCTTATCACGGGTTTCTACTAGAGCTCGAGCTTCTGGTTACATTAGCAGCTATACATCCTTGGTTGGTGAAGACCACAGCCTGTTGCGCCAAGTTCTTGAACCCCCAAGAACTTTCAGAGATCGAAAAGCTCAAGCATGACGCAAAGAAAGGATCTAAAGTCATGTTTGTGCTTAACCTAGTGTTCAGAGTGGTCAAGAGGGAGAAGATCTTGATCTTCTGCCACAACATTGCACCGATCCGTCTGTTCACCGAACTGTTTGAGAGCATTTTCAGGTGGCAAAGAGGCAGAGAGATCTTGACCTTAACTGGTGATCAAGAACTCTTCGAGAGAGGTAGAGTGATAGACAAGTTTGAAGAGCCTGGAAACCTATCAAGAGTGTTACTAGCTTCGATCACAGCTTGTGCTGAAGGGATTAGCTTAACAGCAGCTTCAAGGGTCATCATGCTCGACTCTGAGTGGAACCCTTCAAAGACAAAGCAAGCTATAGCTCGTGCGTTCAGACCAGGACAGCAGAAAGTTGTGTATGTTTATCAGCTCTTGTCTAGAGGAACGTTAGAGGAAGACAAGTACAAGAGGACGACATGGAAAGAATGGGTTTCGAGTATGATATTTAGTGAGGAGTTTGTTGAGGATCCGTCTCTTTGGCAAGCTGAGAAGATTGAAGATGATGTTCTTAGAGAGATCGTTGGGGAAGATCGAGTTAAATCTTTCCATATGATTATGAAGAATGAGAAGGCTTCAACTGGGTGATGGTTTGTGTAAGAAAGAATAATAAGAGCATGGAAGCAAACATAAACAAAAAGGTTAGTTCTCTGTGTTTATATGGCTTTTATGATAACAGTTAAGTCCCTGGAGCTCATGTGTGTGATGCACTAGTAACGTAAGAAACTATGGGAAAATGTTGTATATAAGCCTGTCTTAAACAATGTGAAATATTAACAATAATCAATACTTATGTAATGTGAAATAATATTATGTGTTTCTAGTGGTATCCTAATATGAACAAGTACTAGTCTATAGCCATATTAAACTCTCATTAAACATTAAACCTCTTGCTATATAGGCTAAACCAATAATGCCAAGACATTTTGTTACAAATAATATGCATACTACATTTGATTTTTTATCATTTTCTAAAAGAACTTTTTTGTTCCTTCTCCTTTATCCTGTCAGTATGTGACTGTTATTGGAGAAAGCTTGGAAAAGTTCGTGGTAAGTCCCTGAAAAAGGCTAAATATAAGAAAAAAAATTGTCTTTGTTTGTGAAGGACAAGGATCCAATACACAAATAATTAAGAAAACACTGAAAATTAAACTATATAGAGAGAGAGAGATATGAAAAAAAGAATATACACGCAGTATTGAATTGGAATCTAGTGTTCATCTTTTCCAAAACTATTAATGTGTTTATAAAATTAAAAGAATGTGTATATATGTTATATATATATGGAAAGAAACAAGTTACTTCAAGAAAGGGATGGTCATGTTCTTGAGCGTCAAAGGATGCATGGCCACAAAGTTCTCCCATTCTTCCAAATCTATTTTCCCATCTTTCTTCCTATCTGCCTCTTCAAATGTCTGCAGAATTTAATTAGGCATCATTATCAATCACAATCACACTTAAAGATTTTAACAATCACAATTAATGACAAGCAAGGTTTGTAGGGATATGATTTTCCATCCTATATAAGATGTGTACCTCATAAAGTAGACATGTATCTATGTTTGATATGATAAATCAACACAACATATAAATAACACAAATGTTAAACCGGTTTATAACCTTAGTTTCTTAAACTGTGTTGCATACCTTAGACACAATCGAGTCGATGATACTCTCGGTTAGCATCTGGTCTGATTCTTCTAGAACGTCTATTATCATCTCTTTCACCTGTGATTCTTCTTATACGGTATTAGAGATTTTTCTTTTACTTTTGGTGTTCTTGTTATTTTGTGAGGAAACGATGATGACGTACCTCTTCCGGTTCAATGAATCCATTCTGACGAGTATCGTATAATCGAAATGCAACTGTTTTATACACGAGTGATCATAAGATTTAACATGGGACTGCCTTTATCACACAAATAATAATAACATGGTTTTTAAGTTAAATAACTCTAGAGATTAAAGTCTTCAAGTATACACATGGCTTTATCTCTTTGGGAGGAGTTTGGATGAAATATGTTGAGAGAGTGTACAAACTCTCCAAAATCTATAGCACCATCGTTTCTCATATCGAACAATCCAAACATATCTGCATGTATACAATGTAAAGTTACATAAAAGAAAATATTTTTTTAAGAACATTAAGAACTTTTTTAACGTAGAAATATTAAGAAAGTACTAATTTAGATACGTATATAATAGTAGAAACTTTACCAGCTCTGCAGAAAGACTAGGTCTCTTGTCGTCCTTGGTTAAAATAAACTGAAAACCTTCCTGAAACAAACCTAATATAGTCATAAAACACAAGCAAACCTTTTCTATTCACATTGTAGAAAAGAATATGCCTATTTTGGAGAATAACTTTGGTTATAAAATCGTCCCTGCTGACACAAGAAGTGAGTTTGGTGAACAGATCAAGTAGAACTTCAACCTCAGCCTCACTAACTGCAAACACACAAACACAGTTAAAGATGTTACTCTCTAGTACCTCTACCAACTCGTGTAAAATAAGTAAACCTCCATGCAGTATAACTAAGTTAGTTACAAAAGGTTTGAGAAGCAAGAAGTGAAATGTTTTCATGTCTTGTTCTTGTTCTTCCTAAGTGCTTACTGCAAACACATCCCATTTTACTAATATCAATATAAATGATTTTTTAGTTCCACATACGGCTCTGTTCATGAAGTGTGTGACTGTATATATGGACAATCTATGAAGTTGCAAGATTGTGGAATAATAATCTAATTCTCTGAACGAATAAATTTGGTAGTGTGCAAGGGGGTTATAAATTCCGGTTAAGCTGGAGACAAATGGTATAATCTGTACCGGATTCTTTTTCTATGTTGCTTGATTTTATGTGCTATTATATTCTCTTTCTATGGTTTCAGTTGTTTTTTCTTGTTTTGTTTATGGGTATTGTTGTTTCAATTATTATCCAAAGCATTTAAATAGAACCAGAGCAAAAAAAAAAGTGATAAGTAAACAATTACATTCTATTACATTTTAGTTTGATACTTAGAAAAAAAAAACAATTTAAAAATTTAATTGATCTACTAATTATGTAACCAAAATTAGTTAAGTAAAAATATTTTTTTAAATAAACTCAAGAGTACAATCCACATAAATTTCACTCTCATTCAAGGCCTTAATGTGTTTTGTGAAGATGAACTTCAGACCTCATGATATTCTCAAGAGTAGCAACACAATCACAGTTCAAAAAGAAAACAAAGCAACAGTATTATTCTCTTTAATGATCAATACCTAATGATCAAGTAATGAAAGAAACACATTCATTTGTGAGACCAAGAACAAGTATCATCAAATCAAAGCAGATTCTATTGGTCTTCGACCCTTTTGATAATAATCAAAATAGAGATCAACATACTTCTTAACCGTCTTATACAATCTTGGTCTTGTCTCAGTCACAAGCGCCTCTACAGGCTGAATCTCTTGGTCTGGACCCGGAACACAAAACGTTGCCAAAGATATCCTCTCCTTTTCTCTGTTAGTCACCACTCTATGAACCGGACTCTTGTATATCCCATTGCTCATTATCTGAACACCACCAACAAGAGATTATCTCAATTCTACACCAAGCTTTGCATATATATACAAGAGACCTTACCTCTATCTGATCTCCAACATTGATCAGAATAGTATCAGGAACGATAGGAGCTTTATACCACTTGCCATCTTTCAAGAACTGAAGCCCTTCAACATCTTTGTCAGGTAAGAGAAGAATGAAAGCAGAGCCATCAGCATGTGGTTTAACACCAATGACCTTGTCTGGCCTTGGACATGGAGGATACAAGTTGAATCTTGTATCCATCATAGCATTTTCTCCATACATGTCTAGAAAGCAATTCTCATCTAGCTCCAACGATCTAGCCATGGCCTTAAAGAACTGCTCAATCACTACTTGTTGCTTCATTGTATATTCATGTAAAGTTTCCCTGAAAGAAGTCACCAAAGTCAATGAACCAAGATGCTTTGGAAGTAGTAGAAGTGTTAGTTTTTACCTGAACCCAAGTGGGGTCTCAGGCCAGAACTGAAGTTTCCGTTGGTCTTCAGGGTAAGTAGTGAGATACAAACGGTCAATCCAGTCAAGAACTTGATCATCCGACAGGATCATGTCGTTACCATATCCTTGGATACTACCAATCTCTCTAGCATACTTTTGTTTCTCTTCAGTAGGAAGCGCAAAGAACTGTTTGGTTAGCTCGTAAACCTTGTCAAGAAACGCTTCTGTCATTCCATGATTCATCACCTGGTTCAGTTAAAACAAATCAGAGTTCAAAGATTCACCAGAACTTACTAGTTACTACATATTTTTCATCAGCACTTGAAAAGGTCAAACCTGAACAACGCCCCATGTAGAGAGTGCAGAGTGAAGCTTACTCAGCTCTTGTCGACCGTTATCAGAAGGAGACAGGAGAAGGCTGAGATCGATGGCCGGAATATCCATCTCTGGGACAGGAGCGTCAAGAGGTTGACTTTCGATGTCCCCGGTGGGTGTGTGGAGATATCTTTCCGGTAGTCCTTCACCGGCTGCAATCACTTCTTGAACAGTCTTGAACTTTGGCTTCTCCATTTGCTTTCCACTGGTTTGAGATTAATCTGTGTTTGATGAGCATATTGAGAGACCAAAGAAGAGCTTAATGTAATAGACAAGAAGACAGATCTTGACTTCGTCGCTTATTTCGATAACCAAAGAGAAGATAATATTAGTTTAGTACCCAGAACACGAACTCCAAAGACTTGGTTTTTTTATTACCAAACAAATGTCTGAAAAAACTCTAAACCACTTGTCTGAAAAAACTCTAAACCACTTGTCTGAACTAAGAAAGATGCTGACTTTGAACAAGAAAGGGAAGCTTTTGATACCGAAGCGGGACCCACATTGAAGACTGTTCTGTTCTGTCCAAAGTGAGCCACACAAGCTCTTTACATTGCTCCACCGTGTCCTCCTCTCTCCCTCTTCGTCTTCATCATCTCTCTGACACCTAACAATGGCGAGACTTCCCTTGAGACCCGACAATCATTTCATCTCATCTCCTATCCATTCACAGAAACAGCCTTTCCTCTCCGTCTACAACATCACCACTCGCTCCTTCCCTCACCACAATCCTCTTAAATCAAGGGTTAAGTGCTCAGCCAGTGGTACTGAACGAGTCAGAGAAAGCAAGAAGCTTCCGAGTAACCCTATCAAACAAGACCTTCTGAATCTGAGTTCTGATTCAGAAGCTCTGAGCACGGAAACAGGTTTGGATCAGAACTGGCCTCCACGGAAAAACTTACCTGAGAGATATAAGCTTATTGGTGCTACTTCCATCGCCTTTGTTATCTGCAATATGGATAAGGTGTGTTTCTCTGTTTCACTTTGAACAAAAGTTTTGATTTTTACTTCTGGGTATGGTCTAGGTTGCTTGCATAAGATATCATCATGTAATAGATGATTGTGAATGATGTAATCATGTGACTAAGTGCATATTGTGTGGTGAGGATCGTAGGTGAACTTGAGTATTGCTATAATACCAATGTCACACAAGTTTGGATGGAGCTCATCTGTGGCTGGTCTGGTCCAATCATCCTTCTTTTGGGGTTATGCCTTGAGCCAGTTGCCTGGAGGTTGGCTTTCCAAGATTTTTGGCGGCAGGTTTGTCTTTATCTAAGATCTTCCTTAGGGCTGGTATTCAAATGCATCCTTCGTTTTCTCTAATGCAAAAAGGTGCTGGAGATTGGTGTGTTTACATGGTCTTTTGCTACGGCTCTTGTTCCACTACTTGCTGGATTTATGCCCGGATTGATCTTTTTCTCGAATTTTGGTAAGCAGATCCATATTATCCTGGTTTTGTGCAATCGTTCTGGTTTCTTGTAGACTCATGGTCTTGTTACATCATCCTTAGTCTTTTAAGCTGTTACCTTTGCTGTCCCCCCCACCCTGCTCTAGCCTTACATTATGTCTTTGTTTTAACACAGAGATTTGTAACTCCAGGTGGGAATAGGAGAAGGTATTTCACCATCGGCTGCTACGGACCTTATTGCCAGGCATGTACTATTCTGGAGCAAATTTGAAGAGTGCTCATACTTAAATATAGATGATATGGTTTAACTGCTTATGCAGCCTTGTCTTTCTATACTAGTTCATGATCTAGATATGAGAATCCACTGCAATCCATCTGTTTCTATAGGTACTAGTATGTTCATACATAACATAGCCAATGTGCAAACTAATATCCAACAACTGGACACTTTTTTTTCTTTACTACAGATGAATTTACGTATACATGCATTTACTCGCTTTAAGCTTAAAATTCTGGCTGAGCATATTGTTTCATACCTTCCATCCCCATTTTTTTATTTTAATATCCTAATTGTGCCATTCAACTTCTGACTACAGGACAATACCTGTTGGTGAGCGCTCAAGGGCAGTAGGCTTTGTTTTTGGAGGATTGAGTTTGGGAAGTGTTTTGGGGTAATGGTTCTCTTGATGTGATACTTAAAACTATGAAAATTACAAATATGTGGTTTTGTTTTTTCCTTGTTTCTACTTGGTTAATATTCTAACTAATGTTAGATTGGTTGACAGTGGCAAAGACAATTGCTTGTGAGACCTAACGTTATTACTTCCGCAGGCTTCTCTTGGCTCCTCCCATTATCCAAAGCTTGAATTGGGAATCTATCTTTTACCTGTTTGGTCTCCTTGGTGTTGGCTTGTAAATCTAATCGACTGTTGACTAAACACTTTCACTATGTTGTTGTCTGATGTTTTGGATAAATACTTGCATTCCGCTGCAAAGGACTTTGTTATTTATTCTTCCACATCAAATGAGATGCCAACATGGTACTTTAGTATTTCTGTATTCTGACTTTGTACCCTATATATTGAAGGTTTGTTGGGTTTCAGTTTCTTAAAGAAGATTCATATAGAGGTGTTTTCTCCTTCTTTTTCCTTAATTCAAATTTGTAATCTTGAATATCTGTCGTCGAAGTCCTATCTTTTGTTTGAGTATGGATATAACCAGGGAACGTAGAATAGAATTGGGGAACTCATTGAAGGTTAGGTTATTTAATATTATATATTCGTGGCTTTGTTCTTTTATTTCATTTCGGACTGATATAACGTTAGGCTATTTTTATTCATGTCCACTCACTTGGTTATTAAAACATGTCCCCTTAAACGGTGCCAAAATGACTAACAAACAAATGCTATTGAAAACCCAAAACCTTTCGTTTGCTTTAGGTGAATGCTTCATTTTTTCCATGTCATTACTACAGGAGATTCCATGGAAGTCGTTTTTCCAAAGCTCAGCTGTTTGGGCGATGATATACACTCACTTTTGTGGAAGCTGGGGTCACTATACATGTTTATCTTGGCTTCCAACTTATTTCAGGTAATTGCGTGCTAACCTTTTTACCTGTTCACCATGTTCCCTTTTACTGGGCTGTTTTCATATAAAGAAGACCTGTTTGATGCTTGATTTATGTTGTGGTTTCATTACTATTCTTTCGCTCTGTATCATATTGTGAAGAAAGTAATTTTGACTGTATTTTGGGTATGCAGTGAGGCGCTGAGTCTAAATCTGAGAGAAGCTGCTTGGGTAAGTTTAGAAAACTGTCTTTTATATTGTGTAGAAAGAAAAAAAATATCAGATTTTCGTCGTCTCTAGGGTTGCCTCTTAAAGAGAATGATGTGTTGCTTCTGTTCGTTTCCTTTGAGCTCGAGTTACCTGGAAACATCAACAAGAGAGCTTTTAGTGATCTCTATTACTAGGCAGTAGTGTTATCAAAATGCTTTATTGGTTTTTCTTACAAGCTCGGCTACGTGGACATATGTTTTGCAAATGCATAATATTTGAGATTATTATGTGGATGTGAAGATCAGGTTTCCATCCTTCCTCCTCTGGCTTCGATTTTCGTGACAAGTCTTGCCTCACAATTTGCTGACTACTTGATCTCCAATGGGGTTGAGTGATAGATACCAACTACCTTTATATGGACTTGGCATATGCAGAAGCTGACGTGGACAGGAAACAGAGTAAATGGAAAGACTCTGAGTGCTGAAGAAGGTTTGCCGTTAGATTCTTGGGGGCAGCTTGAGAATGAAGAAGAGACTATAAATAGGAAGCTAGAATGAAGAATAGGTTTTATGCTTTGATGTTGTATGAGATAGACGCTATGAGTCTTCTTTTCTCAGTCGCTATGAGACTGATGATCTCAGCTATGTTCGCCATGAGAGCATAGTTGTTATCGTACTCAAAGCTTGTTCATTGTTCTCGGTTTGTAATACAAGAGTTACAGAGTTATATAGAGTTCTGGATATCTAAACTCTATCATTGAGACTACCACGGTACGTGTCAGTTATGGTATCTGTTTAAGGTTCATGCAGATCTTTAATTACATACTCAATTTCGAAATTGTTATTCCATTTTGTCAGTTTTCACCAATGGTTACCTACTTATCTTGATCAACCTCTGTCGTCACTTTGATATGCAAACTCCTTTGGAATTTTCCATGTAGGTCCGAAAGATTTGTCAAACGATTGCGTTCTTGGCACCAGCGATCTGCATCACACTTTCATCTGTGGACATTGGATTGCCACCATGGGAAATTGCCGGAATCTTGACAGCAGGCTTGGCACTATCAAGCTTTGCTTTATCAGGTAGCTAGAGATCTACAATTTTTCTATCTTCCATCAAGAATCTTCAAGTAACATGTTATAGAGAAGATGCATCCGAAGAAGTTTATTGTTAAGAAACACTGTGTTTCTTTTTTTTTGCAGGACTTTATTGTACTCATCAGGACATCTCACCCGAATATGCAAGCATACTACTGGTACATGTGTTTCTCATACTTTTAGACCATATGATGTTGGAATGAGAAACTTATTAGAAATGGAGAAAGTGTTTAAGTGTTTGAAGAGAAGAGATTTTATGAAGAGGAAACTTTTTTATTTCTTGGATGATTCTTGAAAACTTGGATCATACAAAATGAGAAGAGAGTGGAGGTATTTATAGCCTCCAAAATACAAAATATCTTACATATTTTATTTTTAAATCTAGATAATTCTACTAAAATATCTTGATATTTTTATTTTAATTATCTAGATAATTCTATGAAAATATCTAGATTTTTTATCTTAAGGAGGTGGAAGATTTTTCTAGATAAATTCTAGAACTTGGGTCAAATTTGGGCTAACATGATTAGTAGATTATTAGCCCAATGATTAACCCAAATCAAGGTTATTTTTCAACACCCTCCCTTAAACTTGATTTGGTTACTCCGAGTAAACTCCTCATCTTGATAAAGTCTTCACGCTTGAGTGGCTTGGTGAAGATATCAGCTACTTGATCATTTGTCTTCACATAGTCCAATTGCACATCCATCTTGGCAACACATTCTCGGATGTAGTGATAACGAGTATCAATGTGCTTACTCCAATCATGGAAGACTGGATTCTTCGCCAATGCTATTGCCGACTTGTTATCAACAAAGATCTCCGTTGGCTCCTCTTGTGGTAGGCTCAACTCCTTTAGCAAGTTTCGTAACCAAATAGCATGGCAAACACATGAAGTAGCCGCTACGTACTCCGCTTCACAAGTAGAGAGGGTAACAATTGGTTGCTTCTTTGACATCCATGTGAAAGCGGTTTCTCCAATGAAAAATACGAAGCCACTTGTGCTTTTCCGGTCATCAACGTCTCCTCCCCAGTCACTATCGCTATATCCAAAAAGCTTGTAATCGTCAGAGATAGAGTAATACAAGCCAAAGTTGATTGTACCTTTGATATAGCGTAAGATCCTCTTAGCTGCCTTGAAATGAGTTGTTGTTGGATGCTCCATATATCGACTCACAACTCCAACCGCGTGTAGGATGTCGGGCCTTGTGCAAGTTAGATAACGTAGACTTCCAACTAAGCTCTTAAAGAGTGTTGGATCAACACTCTCTCCTTCTTCTTCCTTTGACAACTTGACTCCACATTCCATTGGTGTGCAAACTGGATTTGAGTCTTCCATCTTGAACTTCTTAAGCACTTCTTTAGCATATCCTTCTTGAGTGATGAAGATTCCATTTTCTTCTTGCTTTACTTCAATGCCAAGGTAGTATGACATCAATCCAATATCAGTCATCTCGAACTCCTTTGTCATCTCCATCTTGAAATCTTCAAACATAATCGGATTGTTGCCAGTGAATATCAAGTCATCCACATACAAGCATGCAATCAATATATCATTGTTTTGGGTTTTGATATAAAGTGCATGCTCATATGGACACTTGATGAAGTCTTTCTCCTTGAAGTACTTATCAATCCGAGTGTTCCATGCTCTTGGTGCTTGCTTTAATCCATAAAGTGCCTTCTTCAGCCTTAAGACTTTGTCTTCTTCACCTTTGACTATGTAGCCTTGTGGTTGCTCAATGTAGACTTCTTCCTCAAGGTCTCCATTTAAGAAAGCAGATTTGACATCCATTTGATGTATCTTCCATCTCATTTGGGCTGCCAATGAAATGATTAGTCTAACTGTTTCTAAACGAGCAACTGGAGCAAATACTTCATCATAGTCGATTCCAGCTCTTTGACTATAACCTTTTGCCACCAGTCTCGCCTTGTATCTTTCAACTTCTCCTTTAGAGTTCTTCTTTGCCTTGTACACCCACTTCACACCTATTGCCTTATGCCCATTAGGAAATGAAGCCAATTCCCATGTATCATTCTTTTGGATTGACTTGATTTCTTCATCCATTGCACTTTTCCATGACTTCTTTTCTTGAGCTTCTTCAAAGTTCATAGGCTCGCAATCCGCAAAAAGGCAAAATAAAGTGAGATTGTCTTGATTTTCGGTTACCTCATAAATGTCTTGTAGACTTCTAAAACGTGGAGTCCTTTCACTTGAGCTTTCATCCCCTTGAGAACTTGGTGTTGGTGAAGTTGGTGGTGTAGCTGGTTCTTCTCTTATTTGCCTCCAAGTTCTCTTCTTCAAAAGATGAAAAGAAGTTGTAGTCTTCATTATTTGATCTCCAATCCCATTCTCCTTCTTCATCAAAGATGACATTCCGACTTATAATTGTCTTCTTTGTTTCAGGATTGTAGAGTTTGTAGCCTTTGGAGTTAGCATCATACCCAATGAAAATGTACTTCTCACTTTTGTCGTCTAGTTTGCTCCGCTTCTCGTCTGGAACGTGAGCGTGAGCAAGGCTTCCAAAGACTCTTAGGTGTGAGACACCGGGCTTCCTTCCACTCCAAGCTTCTTGTGGTGTCTTTCCAGAAACGCTCTTCGTTGGAGATCGGTTTGATATGTACACCGCACACGCGACTGCTTCTGCCCATAACTCCTTTGGTAGATTCTTACTCTTGAGCATGCTTCTTGCCATCTCAAGAATAGTCCTATTCTTTCTTTCCGCTACTCCATTTTGTTGAGGGGTTCTTGGCACCGTCAATTGTCTTCGGATACCATTATCTTCACAATACTTCAGAAATTCCTTGGACATAAATTCTCCTCCCCGATCGGATCTCATGGTCTTAATCACAAGACCACTTTCCTTCTCAACTTGGGTTTTAAACTTTTTGAAATTTTCAAACACTTCTGATTTTTCTTTCAAAAAGTAAACCCATGTTTTTCTTGAAAAATCATCAATAAAGAGAAGGAAGTAGTTACTCTTACCAAGTGAGCTTGGTTTGATTGGGCCACATACATCTGTATGTATGAGCTCTAATGGCTTTCTTGCTCTTGTCTCCGACTCCTTTGGAAAACTCATTTTGAATTGCTTTCCAAGTAACACCCTTCACACACTTGATTTGGATGGTTGATGCAAGGTAATCCTCTCACCATTTGTTTCTTAGAAAGTAGCTCTAAGCCTCCAAAGTTGAGATGTCCAAACCGAAGATGCCAAAGCCATGACTCCTCCTTGTAGCACATCTTGAGACATCGTGCAATGTCATTTTGAATGTTTAGGACAAACATTCTATTGCTTGACATTGGTACTTTTGTGATGAGATTATTTGCATTATCTCTTAGAGTAAGGTTATTATCCTTTAGTTGAATATCATAACCTTTCTCCAAGAGTTGTCCTAGGCTCAAGATGTTGGTTTTCATGCTTGGGATGTAATAAACATTAGAAATGAATTGATGATCTTCATTCTTCAAGCGGATGAGAATATTACCTTTACCTTTCACCTCCATCTTCGATTCATCTCCCAAAGCCACATTGGTTTTCACCGATTTATCAAGCTCCACAAACATGCTTTTGTTCCCACACATGTGATTGCTAACACCACTATCAAGGTACCATCTGCTAACTTCATTTGGCTCATCCTTCTTGTAAGCCATCAATAGCATATCTTCTTCTTTACTCCTTTCTTCAACATAGTTGGACTTCTCTTCAACTCTATTGTTGTTTGGAATTTTGCATTCAGAAGCATAATGTCCAAACTTTCCGCAGCTATAGCATTTGACGTTTGATTTATCGTACCTTGATTTTGCATTTCCCCTTCCACGACCTCTTGATGAGCTCTCTCCTCTTTGGTTAAAGTTGTCTTCATATGGTCTCCAACCTCGTCCATTTACACCACGGCCTCGTCCTCTGAAATGACCGCCACCATGTCTTAGATTATTTCGGCTACTTTCTTCTTTGCGATCAATTCTCATCTTGAGAACTGCTCAACAATATCCTCTTTCTTCTTCCTCTTTTCTTCATAAGCTTGTAGTGATCCAAGAAGTTGCTCTATCGTCATTGTCTCCAA
Organism: Moricandia arvensis; assembly: GCA_905132765.1. Lineage (NCBI taxonomy): Eukaryota > Viridiplantae > Streptophyta > Magnoliopsida > Brassicales > Brassicaceae > Moricandia > Moricandia arvensis. Next base: position 179,957 of record CAJHQP010000395.1, on the reverse strand, counting down.
GTCTTTTGTCTCTTCAATTACGGTAACAATATGCTCAAATTTTGAATCCAGCGATCTAAGAACTTTCTCCATGATTCTCACCTCATCTAACTTCTCACCATTTCTTTTAGGTATTAGTAACCGTCAAGACTCTTGAGAAGTAATCTGAGATGAGTTCACCTTCCTTCATTTGAATGACTCAAATTCTCCTCGTAAGTTTGTAGACGTACCTTCTTAACTTGTTCCGCTCCCTTGTAAGAGGTCTGAAGCTTCTCCCATGCTTCTTTAGACGTCTTTACTCCAGCAACCTTCTCAAATGTATCTTCATCTAAACCTTGATAGATTAGACAGAGAGCCTTCTTGTCTCTCTTTCTTGAATCTCTCAAACCATCTCTTTGAGATTGAGATAAACCACCATCATTCTCTGGTTCAATGAAGCCTTTCTCAACTATCTCCCATACATCATGTGCTCCTAAGATAGCCATCATCCTTAAACTCCAATTGTCATAGTTGCTCTTTGTGAGCATTGGAACTTGGAAGGGAACACCATTATTTGCCATCTTTAAAATGATCTTGTAGCTCTGATACCACTTTGTTGGAATGAGAAACTTATTAGAAATGGAGAAAGTGTTTAAGTGTTTGAAGAGAAGAGATTTTATGAAGAGGAAACTTTTTTATTTCTTGGATGATTCTTGAAAACTTGGATCATACAAAATGAGAAGAGAGTGGAGGTATTTATAGCCTCCAAAATACAAAATATCTTACATATTTTATTTTTAAATCTAGATAATTCTACTAAAATATCTTGATATTTTTATTTTAATTATCTAGATAATTCTATGAAAATATCTAGATTTTTTATCTTAAGGAGGTGGAAGATTTTCTAGATAAATTCTAGAACTTGTGTCAAATTTGGGCTAACATGATTAGTAGATTATTAGCCCAATGATTAACCCAAATCAAGGTTATTTTTCAACATATGATGCCATCTAAAACTCTTGTTACTTTTCCTTTCTGAAACTAAGGAAGAGTTTATATTGTGATGAACGAAGCATTTGATCCTAGTTTTCTCCTCGACTCGACTCATTCATGGACTGTAACTTGCTAACTCAACCCCAATGATGTTCATTGCTTGAGTAATCACTTACTCAATAGTTATTGAATGATCGTGTAGGTGTCTCTATTTGCGCCATCAATATTCTTCTACTTGACGGGGACGGTTGTATGGTTGGCATTTGCAAGCAGTAAGCCTCAGAAGTTCACTAAGGATGGATGACTTATTAAGTTTTGTTGATGTATAGGTCAAAGAAATGGTAAACTTTGGTGATGTATAGGTTAAAGAAATGGTAAACTTTGTTCCTTGTCAAAGTAAACAAAAACAAAAACAAAAAGAGGAAGAGTCAGTGGTAAATTTTGTTCACTGCCCTATCCTGGTTATTGCATAGTTTGCAATTTACAAATGTAACTTTTTTATATAATGGTGTGTTTATGGTATGTGCGTGTGCTCTAAGCAAAAATAAATCAAAAGTAATGCGGTAATACTTCGGTAAATAAATACTGGTGCATGACTTTTTCAAACATACCATATTTCATTTCTTGAACGCTATATTTTTATCCAATTTTTTTATTTTAGATAGGTTGAATTAGCCAAATCGAGGAAGAAGTCTCCTGAGCAATAATTTTCTCAAGAAATACATTTTGGATAAGTCTCCTGAGCAATAATTTGCTCAACAAATACATTTTGGATCATCATAAATAAAGACAAATATTTGGAAAAATATACTGGATTGTTGGAAGGAATCGAAATATGAATATAGGATTTTAGGGTTTAAAAGGAGAAGAAAATTGATACTAATAAATTGGAGTATAATTTAATCTCATTTTAAATTCTATAGAAACATTTAAAGAAATACCTTAAGATAATCTTTTTCAAGTTTTTGTCATAAAAATAATATTAAATAAAAAAATGATCAAAATAGACTTTATTAAAAATTGTAAATATATATTTATATTTATTGGATTAACTAATATAGACTTAAAACTTAAAATTATGGAATATGGTTTTGGAGATGACGTTTAAAATTTAAAAAAAATAAATAAAAAAATATATTTTAGTCATTTTTTTTTGAAAGCTATTTTGTAACAAAATTTTTTTTTAATTATTTAAAAGATTTGTCATTTAAAAACATTTATACAAGTTCGTTGGATATCCCATGTTAATAAATAAAAAATTAAGAGTTCAAACCAAAATTTTAAAAAAGGAAATTAGCATTTATATATCTTTTTGGCTATATTTTTTGTAATGTCATTTATTTAAATTTACATTTTAACACTTTTCACAACATTCAATCACCAGAGATCGCTGAGTAAAACCTCCATAAATAGAGGAACCGAATCAAACGGAATCTTCAACAAGAACCCCCCCCCCCCCCCATTTATTATTAGCTTAACATAATAACCTCATCTCATCTCTCTCTCTCATCATCTACTCACTTTCTCTCTCTAAATGCAGTCATGGCGGTGACTGAAATATCAACCGCTCCATCACTCCTCCGCCCCCTCTCTCGTTCCCAAATACTAGAGAAACTCAACCTCTGTCTAAAGAGACGTTCAACCGCCGCCTCCACCGTCACCGCCAAACTCTCCTCCGCCGTCTTGCATCGGAAAAAGCGAAAGTGTCGTTTATGCACTCCGGCCACGACGCATCCTGGACCCTACCGATGCGCTTTCCACCGCCGGTTAGCGAACGATAAGATCGAGATCATATCTTTGAAGCGGAAGAGAAGGAGATTGGATTTGAAGATCGGACTCCTAGGGTTGAGGCCGAAGAGGAAGAGAGGCGGTGGCATCACGACGAGCGATTCGGGGTTGAATCTGAGGAAAACGGCGATGGTGAATTCGCTGGCGGGGATCGGAGGTGTGGAGGCGGATAGGTGTAGGAAGTATTTGAAGGAGAGTTTGGTTAAACCGTCGTCTCTCCGGTTACGTTGCAAGTTTAGGCCACGGCCACGACCTAGCCGGTTCTACGCATTGCATAAAGATCAAGTTTAGAAAAAATTAATGTATTTCTGTTTCTTGCGTTCCAAGGAAGTTATGTTTTGGTTTCCTTTGGCGCACTAAATCGAAAAAAAAACTAGGGCTCGATTATAGTAGTCATTAGTATTATCATTTTTTGTGTTCTTAATTATTTTTTTTAATTATTTAGTGGGAATCATAACTAAACAGATTTTTAGCTTTTCAGTTTTGGTATGAATTATATTACAAGAATCTATAAATGTGGGTTAGAGCATGAATTACAAACAAAAATGTGCATAGATCACAAAAATACTCAAATCTCTAACTTTTTATGTTGTTGCAAAATGGATATGTAATTAACACAACTTGTTTAACACAAGCTTAGGTCACACAATCTCAACTAACAAGTTGTCCGCAACCTTGTCCCTCTCATCTTCATCATCATCATTTTATTTTTAAAGATACACATTGACATATGATGCTTTTTCAAAGAATGTTGTGCATGTTTCAACCGTTCAAGATACTGAAATAACTTTTCAGACCAAACTATGCTTTGTCCTTTGCATTTTTCAACAAGATCGTATGATATGTCATGAACTACCTAACTATTATTTTTGCCAACGGCTACGGTAACTTCACATTCTAGATGCCACTTCAGCTTTCAGTCATCATCTAACCACTGAGATCTCTCTTTGCAGGTTTTGTCTTGTGGTACAGGAGGATTTCAGATTCAGGGATTAGTAGACAGAAAGATACACATACACATATGTTCTGTTTTCTTTGTGTAACCCACCTACAAATTGATCTGGCGACTAGTGAAGCAAATAGCTTGTAGTTTCCTCTTTTGTCACCAGGTGAGTTGTGACCTCCACAAGATTTTGGTGTGGAGGCATTTGAGATATAGTCATTCTCTTGTAATATGTTGTATACTTGTATAATCTGTAATGCAGTGAGTGACAATTGGTTTACATTTGGATATGATTTCAAAAGCAAGGATTATCAAACTATGTGGATAACAAGCTTCCATAACTCAACTCAAATAAATAACGTACAACCATTTCTGTTAAACTGCTATCTTCACCAGAAATGGGGTATTACAATAACTCGATGAGAGGACACACGTGTTTCTTACAACACAAATGCACATTTGACGAACATCTGGGAGACAACCATATCATGGAGGTACAACCGGCCGGGTGGGGTTCCGGCCAAGACCAAGTCCTAAACCCAAAGGAACACTATCACTCTTTGGCTTACTGCTATGGCTATGGCTATGGCTGCACTTGGAAGAATGAACATGTCCTGACTGCGACTTATGTAATTGGTTAACATCGATAGCAACGTGACCATTGCCATTTTGAAGATTGGAACTCCGCTGCATCTGCATCATGCTAATACCCTCTTGTCTCGGTGTTGTGTCTTCTTCATGACATTCAATATCTTCGTTATAACCTTTCAACAAGAAATCCGAGCAGTTTCTTCTGCAGCCGAGATCGTAAGGATTCCTGAAGCGACCTCCTGGACCTCTTAGGTAGCTGTAGCGCAGTGCATTAGCCATTTCGTTTGTTGTTATATTCCTCGATATCTGTAGAGGACAAGGGGACAGAGATTCAAATTGGATGAAGAAAAACATCCCATTATGATAACATATTCATTATATCTAGTCTACTTAGTGAGTTCTAACTCCATTAATCCGGGGAAGAGAATTAGGAAAGAACAGTCTTCGTAGCATTTAGATCACAGGAGGAACAAAGACGTGCAAATAAGAAAAAGGGAATGCGTATTCACCTGAGACCCCTGCATGACTGTTAAGACGGCAACTGAAAAGAAGAGGCAGAATTCAACAATCAGAAAGGATAATGCACCCACATGATTAGTGGCGACATGGCTTATCCATGCTCCAAACGAAGATGGAGCTGAAGGGTCACTCAAGACTCCTGCATGGATATAATACATCGTTTACACTTTTGTCTGAATGTTTTTCCAGATTTACGTACCAGGATAAGCTTTAAAGAGCAAGTTCGATTAAAACATACTTGCAAGAGTGACGCCCCCAGTTATCAGCATTGCTAACACTTCAAGTAGAAGAAAAAGGAAAAAGTCCCATTTGTTTTTCTGCAAGAGTGATTATTGAAAAACAAACCCAATCCACAGATTAGTATCATGTACTAGGAACAAAACTAAAAGCTAAAACCACACAGACAAAATAAATAGCAGAGATAATGCGACATCAAGTGAAATTTCTGTTGATTTATGCGCCTAGATACACAGTACAGACATGCCACTCAAAACATTAAAATCATCTTACACATACTTTGCGTTAGAACAGTAAGTTATGTCAAAATAGTGTAATGGAACCTGTACTTACTTTTCCGACGCAGTTTGATACCCAAGGACAATGGTGATCAAATTGCTCTACACAACGATCACACGTGGAACAGTGCTTAGCTCGAAGAGGTCTGATAATCTGAGCAAAAGAAACAAAGTAGACGTGAAAAAAAAAAAAATTTCATGATGTGCATCAATATGGTTTAAAAAGCAGGACATAAAAGGGAAGTTGAGGAGGCACCTTGCATGTTGCACAGAGCTGCGTCCAATTCCCAGCAAGCAAAGCAGGGTTGTTAAGCTCTATTTTCAACAGTGGTTCCTGTAAAAGGGTAAGAAAACCTGTAATGACACTTGGACATAAAATAGTACTCGAGATTATCTGTAACCATAAAATATGGAACTTCAGAACTTATAAAGTTAATGGTACTAACATCATCTTTCATGGTCTGCGGATCATGGATATTCATTCTGATATAACCTGGATCCTTCCTGCAGAAAAATATTTATATTATAAAATGATAAGAAACCCACTTCTTGAGATACAAAGATATTTTGGTACTACGTAAAGGCTTTAGAAGAAATAAAAGTAAAGGGCGAGCATATACTTGCTACAACGGTATAACAAAACTAGTCCTGCGGTTGCAAGAAAGAAGCCCAGCCACGCAAGCGAACCAATCCCAGTTGTTAGCTTGGGCAGATTCGATGCTGCAATGACCAAATGCGTATAAAATAATAAGTACGCATGTCTAGAGTAGGTACTTGATATGTTTCACACAAAAGAGATGCCAGAGGCCAAGGTAACTACCCAAAATAACAGAATTAGTATATATGAGCAGAAGCAGCAGGATCATGAACCAAAGAATTGGAGCAAGTCCCAACTTTGACAATTTTCCAAGGGGAGTGCTTCCGTCACACCGCTTTTCAAGCAGCCTTCTAGCATTACCCTGAAATTACAAGTTAATAAGACAAATATTCGGACAGAATTTTCAATAAATAAATTCTCAAATTTCCAAGCATGATGCTGTTCATTTCGAATGCAAATAAAATATGCAGGTTTGAAGAAACAGTCATGGCGCACCAACAAACAGTAATATGTTTCCAGGTATGTGAAGGCCTAACGTGATGCACATTATTGCCAACAAACATCAGGCCAACAGAATGATACAACTACAAATAAACCCGTATAACTAAAATTGATGCACAACAGAAAGTGAAACGGATACCTACAAGGAAAAAAGAAACTTGTCGGTGATTCTTTTCGGCAGCAAGTTGTGCCGGTGTAAGCCCAGTGTTGTCAGTAATCATCAAATCCTCTTTCTTCCCAGCCTGAACCAACACAGTGCAAGCCTCCAGATTACCTCGAATGGCAGCCCAGTGCAAAGGAGTGCATCCTGATAACAGAATCAACAAAATGGGAAAAGATAATATATAAATCTGATAATGCTAATCTGACTAAATAAAGGAGGAGGATGTTAAAGAAAATTTATGTATGTAAGCCACCTTCTTTGTCCTGCCTTCCTCTATATGCGTCTAAAAATAAAAGAAGGCGAATGGAATCTGCAAAACCTTTATATGCAGCCCTGAATTTTTCAAAAAATGAGAAGAAAAGAAAGACAATTAGAACTGTCCCCTGAATAGCTACGGAAAATAGCGATATAATTTGGAGGTCAACATAAGCCCTTGAAATCATGCAACAGAATAATGCAAGCAAGTATGCAACAGTAAAGAACTCTCAGTAGAACTATGAGAGCAAAATTAACCAATATAATTTAATCGAAACATAATTTATTTTCACAAATCTCCATAACAAAAGAAGCAGAAAAAAAAATTGCAACTAGGACAACCTAGAGAAATATGCAACGAAAACAAATTAAATCAACTATCCAGTTTCCAAATGAACAAGTAAACCTAACCACTAAGAGTTAATATACAAAGAAGCCAAAAACCATAACTAAGTAACAACTTCAACGAGGCAAGCTTGTGTTGCACTTGACGTTGGGGGCAACCTTACCAGTGCAAGGGGCTTCTTCCATCATTATCGGGCACATCAGGATCAGCATTCCACTTTGAGACGACGTGGCAGAGAAAAGCAGTTTGGCCATACTGTGCTGCCACATGTGTTGGCTGCAAACAGTTTACGATCGCTATTAACATGCATCCACTTAGAAATAAACAAGAGAAAGGATATCCTATTGGATCCAGCAGAGAGCTCTAATTCATAATCTAAGGGTCAGGTATTTCGAGTTAGATCAAGCCATCTTATAATTTAAATGCAAATCTTGATTGAACATGAGCTCATCTTCCTAACTGAAACAAGTGGCAAAGTAAGAAGTTCTGAATTAGCTACATTAACCTCAGAGCACACCTATCTAACTAGGAAAATGCAACCACAACACGGCAAGCAAAATTAGTTACAGAACCTGAGTGCAACCTGAAGCAATGTGCAAAATTAACAGTTCACTAGAACTGAAACAGCATACAATCCCCATTCAGAAGAGTAGTTAAAGAGGAGCTGAACCTGATATCCATACATATCTGTAGCATCTACCCTAGCACCTTCCTGTAGTAAGAGTTCAGCAACTTGTGTAGCACCACGAACAGCACTCCAATGCAATGCAGTCTGTCGAGTATGATCCGTAGCATGAACATCTCCACCATGCTGTTAAACCCAAACCGAAAAGGATCAATTTTTAGAAGTCTCACAACCACAGTTATTCAAACCCAAATCGAGATTGAAAGGAAAAAAAAGGATTGAACTTTCGTAACCTCGATAATGTACTGAGCAACGGCGGAGCGGTTGTTCAAAGCAGACCACTGAAGAGCATAGTAGCCAAGACCATCGGGCTCAGAAACAGAGCAACCCTCACACTCAACCAATCTATGAAGCTTCTCCAAATCACCATAAGCCGCGGCAGTGTACACATCGTTCTTCAAACTCTCGTCTTCAATCGGTTTGGAACTTGATTCACCGTTCTCTTTGGGATTCGATTGGACTTCCTCCACCACCTCAATCTCCGACGACATCACCTCCCCCTCAGATTCTGGATCGCGATTGTGTGGATTCGATTCGATTCGGTTTTAAAGCTTTCAAGTGTTGACCTTGATAGACTAATCGTGAGGGTGGTGGTTTCTAGGGTTTTTCTGGAGAATAAAAATAATAATCAGAGGAGGAGGAGGAAGAAGAAGATGATTGATATTACGATGGCTGTTGACTCGGAAATGAAACGAAATCAAGACCGGTCAGAGTCCAATCTCACCGTTCATTGTGATTTTAAACCATTTGAGAACAAGATTATTGACTATTGTTCGAACTAGGCTTGCTGGTTTGGTTTGGGTTATTCGGTTAGTTCTATTAATCTAAAATTGTGCCAAATTGAACCGGAAAAAAAAGTTCAGTACAAAATTCGAACTAGTACATAATCTAAAAATCTTTTTTTTTATCTCTCAAGTTACAAAAAAAGTTTGTATTGGTCTTTTAATTAAGTTTTTATTTGGAAAAGCTTTTCTTTTAGTAAAATTAATATTTTATTTCTTTGTATGAATTTATAATAATTTTCAGGAGAAATTCAATCAATTGTATTTTTGTGCGACTCAGCTTTTGCTTTGTATGCGTTTTGTTTGACGCAACTTTTGCTTTGTGCGGAGTTTCCTCCACGGGAATTGCATGGATGGCTAAAAATTATAGTGAGAACATATGATTTGTTAAACAGTAGCTGCCATGTCACTATCAAACCAACCAGAGAGTTAGAGATCATGGTTTTCTTCAAAACTATCCAAAAGTTCATTAGTAGCATGGCCCATGGCGCACCAAGTTTTCTCCAAAAAGTTCCAAAAGTTTCAATATTAGCATGGCCCATGGCGCATGAGCTTGTCCGAAACACATTATATTACATGTACACAAGTTTTTTTTCCAGCAAACGTTGTACATAATAATGTGGTGTCCAATCACATCACGAATCCAAAAAACAGCACAAGAACAATATTCAATATTTGGATTTTAATTTACCGAAATTTAATTGTATAACACCAAAGTCAAGTCATTAGCCTTCAGTTACAAAAAAATTCATCTGCCTTGGGTTTCACAGTCACCTTTGTAAGAAAAAACTTTCCATAAACATTAACTACGATTAGGCAGAGCATTAATTTCAAATGAAAAGCTATTGGATTTGTTCAAAAAAAAAACTTGTTCGATTAAAGTTCACAATCCAAGTTTTGAATTATTCATTTAATCTCAATAATCATTTTATTAAATTATTTTAAGATATTCATTATATATTTGTAATAGATATTTTTTTGTCAAATAAAACTCACAAAAGCTAAGTTAGCCGCTGCTAATACATTTTTTCGAAAGATTCATCATTAACACTGATTTAACTTAGATAGAAAATAATTAGTTTCATTTTCACATTTTGAATAAGAAATTTAACACTAACATATATATATATATATAATATAACTAAGATAGAAAAACTGAAGTTATTTATAAACTAGATGAAATCATCTAAATCCACCTTCAAATTAGATAAAAATACAGATTTTTAACTATTTTGAATGTCTTCAAAATATATTTCAGTAACTAAATGTTTTTTAAAAAATTTTAGACGGACTATGGAAATGTTCTAAAACACTTTCATTAAAGTATCTTACGATATTCCCAATATATAATAAAATAGACACATTAATAAACTATAATTATGCATATCTTAAATTAATGAGCTTAAATCCTTCGAGTTAATTGAATTTATTAGCTAATAAAATGATCGACCAATGTGCAGTCCAATCATATTAAAGGAGAGGACGAGAAAGGAGAAAAAGAGAGGAATCATTTGAAGGGAGAGACGTGCGAACATGAATAATGTGTGAGCAGTTGACCTCAGCTTGACCCAGAGAAAAAGAAAAAAGAAAATTAAAAGAATAAAAAAGCAATAACTTCGTTGGGGAGGCAAAGCTCTGGGAAAAAGCAAATAAAAAAGCTAAAGCCAAATCCTCACTCTGCCACTCTCTCCCTTCTCTTCAATCATGCCGGAGGATCGTGTAATCGGCGACGATGTTTCTGACACTAACCTCTCTTCTTCGTTCGCTTCTTCATCGTCTTCCTCCTCCTTCTCTTCCTCCAACTCGGCGGCTGGCGCTTGGACGGATGATCACTCAGCTAAAATGGAGAAAGATCCTAGAAAAATCGCCAGGAGGTTCGATTTCCCCCGATTTTTTTGCACTTTCACAGCTTGATTTCACCTTCTGTTAGCTTGCTTTCACGTTTTCAGTATCCGTACAGTTTCGTATCTTTTCAGATTGCAAGTTTTGTAGCTGAGTAAAGGTTATCGGACTAGTAAATTAACTTATCGAACGAAAATCTGATGAGATTGTCTTGGTTTGTTGTTGATTGTGCTGGTTTGGTTTGGTTTGGTTTGGTTTGGTTTTGTGCATGAAGGTATCAGCTGGAGCTGTACGAGAAAGCAGTGGAGGAGAACGTTATCGTGTATTTGGGAACTGGTTGTGGGAAGACTCATATTGCTGTGATGGTTATCTATGAGCTTGGACCTTTGATTCTCAGCCCTCAGAAGAGTGTTTGTATCTTTCTTGCTCCCACTGTGGCTTTGGTTGAACAGGTGAGGAGGCTAATCCTCTTGATTACTTCATTTTGACGTAATGGATCTGATTGATTTTGGCTCTTTCTTCAAGGCCATGTGTTCTTACTTTCTTGTGCTTTTTTTTTTTTTTGTTCTCAGCAAGCCTCAGTCATAGCGAAGTCTATCAACTTCAAAGTTGCAACACATTGTGGTGGCAATCGGACTGTGACTACTCATTCTGACTGGGAGAGAGAGGTTACAGAGAATGAGGTGGTCTTTCTATCCTCTTAAACCCTATAAGTCTCATTAAGTTGATTGTTAATTCCAGTTTACGAGAGCCATCGTTTTGACATATGCGATCTCATCTTTCAATTGTTTTCATTATTGGGGCTGTCTGTTTCCTGCAGGTTCTCGTTATGACCCCACAAATACTTCTGCATAACTTACAGCACTGTTTCATCAAGATGGAGTGGATTTCCCTTCTAATATTGGATGAGTGTCACCATGCTCAAGAACAAAGCAACCATCCTTATGCACAAATCTTGAAGGTATCTTTTCTCCACATTGTTGGTATGTGGTGTCTGAACACATTAACATATAACCAACTTTTAGGAGCTTCGCGTTGTTGCAAATGCAGGTTTTCTATAAAACAGAATGTGTAAAAGGACCTCGTATATTTGGAATGACTGCATCTCCAGTTGTCGGCAAAGGTAGGCCTATTTTTTTTTATGTTAATTCCTGATTACGGTTCCATTTATTGCATTACGAAATGGTCAAAAATTGCCAATATGAGTAAGAGAAACTTGTAGGAAGATTTTTTATACTTTTCCTTCACCATTTAAATTTCACTTTTCGGATTTTCTTTCGGCTTAAACCCAGCATCTCTTTAAAACGGTGAATGTGATAAGCCTTCACCTAGCAAGAAGGAACATATGTTCCGCAGAAATTCTAAAGCAAGAGAATTAGTTCCTGTATTGCTTTCCTTGCGTTTTTCTCTTTTAAATTATGAGGTTTGTGGTGATCTTGATAACAGCTGCGACCTTTGATCATATTCGTTCTATACATGGTCCAGTTTTTGACAGCTCTTCCTGCTTTTCAGGGTCTTTTCAATCGGAGAATTTATCGAAAAGCATAAATAGCCTTGAAAATTTGCTCAATGCCAAGGTATGCTGGTTCTTAAATTCCCTAATATCGGTATGCAAGATATTTTCCTAGGCATGATTTATGGCAGCTTATATGTTAACCTCTGTCACTCTGTTGACTGGAGTGATACCGAAGTAGAAATATAACTATGCAAGTGCTTGGATCCTCTTGGCTAAAGATTTTGGTGACAAACTAATTATTTGATGCAAATCTAAAGCAGAAATATCTTTCTCATGATTGAAATCATGCTATAATGGTCTTATACTCAGTTTGCTTGCTGAACTATGTTTTGATATTTATCTTATTGATTACCCTGATCTTAAAGGTTTACTCAGTGGAAAGCAATGTCCAACTTGATGGTTTTGTTTCATCTCCTATAGTCAAAGTATATTATTATCAGACAGCTCAGAGTGAAGTATCTCAATCGGCCTTCATATATGAAAACATGCTGGAGGACATCAAACAGCGGGTTGTCTAACGTGTCTCATAACTGTTTTTGTCACCATTGCTGGATACATGAACTGATATTTCTTCCTGATATGAACAGTGTTTAGCATCACTTAAGCAGCAGATTGATACCCATCAGACACAGGTCCTCTTAAATATGAAAAAGCTTCTGAAAAGAACTCATGATAATCTCATATACAGTCTGGTGAATCTTGGCCTCTGGGGAGCAATACAGGTAGACATTTCATACTGAAACAATTTATAGGTTTTATGTTCAGGTTTCAGATGTCTTTTTATTTTCCTGAGGGTCCGTACACTGTGCATAGATTACTTGTATTATTTGGTTTCTTCAGTGGTTTGTGAAGCAGCAGATGATATACTTTAGGGTACAGTAATAATCACAACTGCCAAGTAACTTCAACTTTGCATTAGTAGTGCACTAGATCGAGGTCTAATGTTACATCGACTGGCATAAGATTCTTTAAGAGTAAAATAGGGGAGAAATAGAAAAAAGTTTAAGGATTTCGGTTGGATGCTTGGTGAATGATGTGGACTATCTCCGATATCCCAGGTTTCTCTAATTTATGATGACCATCTAACCTCAATATGTAAACCTAACTTCTAGCCCAAACAATACTCTCTATGATGTTTCTTGTATGTCTCGTATGTGTCTATATTCATGCTGTGGCCTCCTAATGTTTCCCTCTTCACTTATATCAGGCTGCTAGAATCCAACTTAACAGTGACCGTACTGCACATCAAGAGCCTTTTGAAGAGAATCATAAGTCAAAAATATGTATCACATACCTTTCTCTGGCTGCCGAAGCCCTTTCTTCTAAAGTTGCTAAAGGTAGGATGGCATGGTATCAAAGTATGTTTTCTTTAAAATTGAATATTTCTTCCAATACTGCATAATACCTTTTCGGAGTTGCAACTTGTGAAACTTTTAACTATATTCTACACTTCAATTAGTTATTTTCATGTGAATGCCCTGATAAAGAAGTCATTGATTGCCTCATTATTTGTTCGTTGTTTTTGTGATTGTAGATGAGAATGCATCTGAACTTATCAGCTTACCAGCGTTGAAGGAACCATTTTTCTCAAGAAAGCTACTACAATTGATTAAAATCCTTTCGGCATTCAGGTTGGTACTTGGGAGAGGTGACAGAGTCTTGGAATGCTTTTGTGCTGATTATTCCATAAAGCATGTTCGAAGTAAAGAAATGAATGAACTATCCTTAGCTTTACTGAGTAGTCACTTAACCATAACCCGATGCTTTCTCATGGTATCATTTGCCTAAAAATGACAGTTTTACTTTTGTTGAGAAAATCTAAGCCTGCACTAACCTATCTTTCATCTCTACCCTTTTTAGTTTTTTTTTTTTTGGAAGATACGTTTGAGCACCTAGAAGATAGACTTTATAGACTCACGAAAAAATTGGCCATTATCAATAGGTCTTTGTTCAGAAGACATAATATGGCATTTCCTGAATATCCAGCTCTTAATTCACCTTCAAAAGACATTGGACTTTCTTTATGGAAATCGTAGTTTTTATTCTCCACTGGTCCTGTGAAACCTTGATTGCTTTTCATTGCATCGTGTTTGATTCAACTGTCATGCTAATGAGACCATTTGGAAAGAGAAGCTGATGGTATTTTTTGCAGTAAGCTTCAGTTTGCATTTTTCTTTCAGGATAGAGCCACACATGAAGTGCATAATATTTGTCAATCGGATTGTGACTGCGAGAACGTTGTCATACATACTAAATAGTTTGAAACTTCTAGAGTCTTGGAAGTCTGATTTCCTTGTTGGACTTAGTTCTGGACTCAAGAGCATGTCAAGAAAGATTATGAAGACAATTCTTGAACGGTTCCAATCTAAAGAGGTGATCTTTAGCCATCTTTGAATCTATAGTTACTATTAGGAATAATATATATGCCTTCACAGTTCACACATATAATATATAAACAAAATACAGCAAAAGAGCCGTTTAGACAAACAAATATTTTCTAGTATCAATATTCAAGCCACTTCCAACTAACTTCTAATGATTCCTCTTCTTGTTCCAGCTCAATCTACTGGTTGCCACTAAAGTTGGCGAAGAAGGTCTTGATATTCAGACATGCTGTCTTGTGATCCGTTTTGATTTGCCAGAGACTGTTACCAGCTTCATACAGTCCAGAGGCCGTGCTCGAATGCCTAAGTCTGAATATGCGTTTCTGGTGGACAGGTCTGTAGGAATGAGAAATTGACAAGGCCATAATTATGAGATCGTTTTTTGCTCCTTACGCATTAACATTGTTTCTTCTTTCATGATTTAGGGGAAACGAGAAAGAGATGGATCTGATTGAAAATTTTAAAGTAAATGAAGATCGAATGAATCTGGAAATTACTTCCAGAACGTCAGAGGAAACTTGTCCTAGACTTGATGATGAGGTATACAGAGTTCATGAGACAGGAGCTTGTATCAGTGGTGGAAGTAGCATCTCCCTTCTCTATAAGTATTGTTCTAGGCTTCCACATGATGAGTAAGGCTTCCAATTTTTCTATTGGTGCTTCTTGTATTCACTTTGCACAGTAAACAGGCGTGTCATAATTGAATTTCCATCTGCCGCTTTTTATTCCATCAGGTTTTTTCAGCCCAAGCCAGAGTTTCAATTCAAACCTGTCGACGAATGTGGCGGAACTATCTGTCGCATAACTTTACCTTCTAATGCTCCTATAAGTGAAATCGTCAGTTCGCTACTACCTTCGATTGAAGCTGCTAAAAAGAATGCTTGTTTAAAGGCTGTCTACAAGTTGCACAATTTGGGTGTACTTAACAATTTTCTGTTGCCTGATTCAACTGATGAAACTGAGGACGAATTGTCAGATGAAGAATTTGATTTTGATAAAGTTGAAGGTGCATAATGGTTAACTTATAAATCTTAGTTGTTATAATGATCACTCTTATATAACGGTCTTTTTTCTTGGCAGGTGAAGCCTGTTCACGAGGTGAATTGTATGAGATGATTGTTCCTGACTTGTTTAAACAAAAGTGGGATCCATCAAAGAGTTGTGTCAATCTTCAATCTTACTACATAAGGTTTGTGCCTCATCCCGCCGATAGGATCTACAAGAAGTTTGGTCTCTTCATGAAGTCACCACTTCCCATTGAGGCTGAGACTATGGATTTCGATCTTCACCTTGCTCATCAAAGATCTGTAAATGTGAAGATTTTTCCAAAAGGAGACGCCAAGTTCGACAATGATGAGGTATTGAGCTTTTAAATTTGAGATAAAAATTTAAGTAGATTGACGTTTCTAATTTGATTTGTGTTTATGCAGATAAGGCTAGCGGAGCTTTTCCAGGAGGTTGCCCTGAAAACTCTTTTTGAACGGCGGGAGCTAATTACGGAGTTTGTTCCCTTGGGGCTGCAAGACTCTTTTAGAACTAGCAAATCTACCTTCTACCTTCTTCTTCCAATTAATCTCGATGATGCAGAAAGTGTTATATCTGTGGATTGGGTGACTATCAGAAGCTGCTTGTCATCCCCAATCTTCAAGTCGCCCTCTGGCTTAGTAGAAGATATAGATCCTCCTGTTGGATCTCATTTAAAGCTTGCAAATGGCTGCTGGAGTATTGATGATGTGAAGAACAGTGTGGTCTTCGCAACCCACAAAAAACAATTTTATTTTGTCACGGATATCTGCCATGGAAGAAATGGTTTCAGTCCTGTTAAAAAATCAAGCACCAAAAGCCATCTGGAAAGCATATATAATTCGTAAGCTACTAAACTACTACTATTCAGTGATTGTTTGATGGCATCTTTTCTCAGGGAGGTCCTGTATTCTGCTTTTCTTTGTGTCGCTCTAGCTTGTTTTTGTTACAATGTTCTTTTCCCAGTTTCCAGAGAGCAGTATAACAATACTTATCAAGTCGTTTAGGAATTTTAGAGGATCACATGATTTTCTGAGCTTAGGAACTTTCTCATTTATATTAACAAAACCAGGTATGGCGTGGAACTGAAGCATCCTGTACAGCCACTCTTGCGTTTGAAACCACTTTCTTCTGTTCGGAACTTGCTTCATAACCGGAAGCTGAAGGATTTGGGTAATTTCTTATTTGATTTTTTCATATTACAAATTTGTTGTTCATGTACGTGTACGCATAGCACATCTTGTATACTCTGATTTTTACCCTTCTCACATTACCAAAAACAGAACCACATGAACTTGAGGAATATTTCATTGAGATTCCTCCAGAGCTTTCTCAGTTAAAGATAAAAGGATTATCTAAAGACATTGGAAGTTCGTTATCCTTGCTACCATCAATCATGCACCGTATGGAGAATTTACTTGTGGCTATCGAACTGAAACACATGCTGTCTGCCTCTATCCCTGAGATAGCTGATGTTTCTGGTCACAGAGTATAATCTCATTTCACTTGATAACCCATTTGCTTGATTTTCCTAAAATTTTTTATGTTTGATCTTTACCGATCGAGTGAATTGGTATAGGTACTTGAGGCGCTCACAACAGAGAAATGTCAGGAGCGCTTTTCTCTTGAAAGGCTTGAGGTGCTTGGTGATGCATTCCTCAAGTTTGTTGTTAGCCGACACCTGTTTCTACACCATGATAGGCTTGATGAAGGAGAGTTGACTCGGAGACGCTCAAATGCTGTGAACAATTCCAACCTGTTTAGGCTTGCAACCAGGAGAAGTTTGCAGGTGCTCAAAACATTACTTTAAAAGCTTTGGTGGCCGGTACATTTTAAATCTTGTTTGAGCTGTCGCTGCACATAACGCACATACTGATATGCTGCATAGAGTACCACCAGAACCCTTGCCTCCGTACATTGAATATATTCTCAGTTACATTTGTTCGAAATCAAATCTCAGATAGAAGCAGACTGAGATGTAGTAATTTAGTTAAGTCTAGTTTTGGATTATATTTAACCTTGGCATTTCCCAGGTTTACATCCGCGATCAAGCATTCGATTCTACACAGTTCTTTGCATTTGGCCATCCATGCAGAGTAACCTGTGACGAGGTAGCAATGAAAGAGGTTCATTCCTTGGATAAGGTTCCTGGGCTTTTGGCATCAAATACTGGTGAAATCAGATGTAGCAAAGGCCATCATTGGTTGCAGAAGAAAACAATTGCTGATGTGGTTGAGGCTCTTGTGGGAGCATTCTTAGTTGACAGTGGCTTCAAAGGGGCCATTGGATTTCTTAAATGGATTGGCATAAATGTTGATTTTGAGTCATTGCAAGTGAGGGATGCTTGTGTTGCAAGCAAGCGGTACATGCCACTGACTACTTGCTTTGATTTGGCTACCCTGGAAAGCGTGCTTGGACATAAATTTCTCCACAAAGGTCTACTTTTACAAGCCTTCATCCATCCGTCTTACAACAGGCATGGAGGAGGCTGCTACCAGGTTTTTTTCTTCTTCTTATTTTTTCATTTCTCTTTGATATCCATCTATGGTAACCAAAATTCTCTAATTTGGGGTCTGCAGAGATTGGAGTTTCTTGGGGATGCTGTTCTGGACTACTTGATGACATCCTATTTTTTCTCAGTGTTTCCGAAACTAAAACCTGGTCAACTGACCGATCTAAGATCGCTCTCAGTAAATAATAAGGCACTTGCAAATGTTGCTGTCAGTTTTTCACTACAGAGATTTCTATTTTGCGAATCTACTTATCTCCATGATGCTATAAAGGATTATACCAACTTTCTGACAGTGTCACCATTGGCCAGTGGACCATCTGAAGGTCCGAAATGCCCAAAGGTGTGTGTTTGGATCTTCCTTCCTTATGAAGGCAATATTTGCTGCTTATATTCTGTATATTAGTGTGTTATGGTGGAACCTGTGATAATTCGTTGAAGTTTTTTTTGAACTTGTCTTGTTGGATACAATGGGGATTATATTAGTGGAAGAAAGAACTAATGTAGTTATTATGGTTGTATGCAGGTTCTTGGTGACTTGATAGAATCCTTTTTGGGGGCTCTTTTCCTCGACTGTGGGTTTGACTTGAATCATGTCTGGAGAATAATGCTATCTTTTTTAGATCCAGTGAAAAACTTGTCTAACCTGCAGCTTAGTCCTGTGAAAGAACTGCTTGAATATTGCCAGTCTTACAAGTGGGACCGGGAGATATCAGCGACAAAGAAGGATGGTGCTTTCTCTGTTGAATTAAAAGTCACCAAGAAAGGTTCTTGCTTTACAGCGTCTGCAACTGGTCGGAACAAAAAAGAGAGCACAAAAAAGGCTGCACAGCTGATGCTTACGAACCTGAAGGTAGTTGCTTCTTGAGTTCCTTCTATTTATTTGATGTATCTCTATCTTATGCTACCTAGTGTTCAGTTTTGTAATGGTTTCTTAACAATGTCTTTGTGTAATTCATCCGTAGGCTCATGGGCACATAAAAACCTCCAACCCGTTGGAGGAGGTTCTAAAGAATAGCCTCCGAAATGAAGCTAAATTGATTGGCTACGATGAAGAGCCTATAGATGTTGTGGATCTTGATGGGCTGGACGTTGAAAACCTAGAAATCCAAGATTCTTTTGAGGAGGATCCTGTCACTGAGAGCAAGACTAATGAAACAAGCAGATCATACATCGTCATACGAGTTCTCACCAATGCACCACCATCTGAAAAAGAAGACAACCTTCCCCAAAAGACAATCAAAGAAGCAGGTATTTTGATGGACAACTCTGAAGTAAAATGATTGTGTATTACTTATCAGGAGACTGTATATTTCGTGCAGTATCTATATATATATTAATTCGATTACAAAAACTGGACAGGTGGGTCGATCATCAAAACTGCAAAATCTCTCTTGCGCGAAACATGTGTTGCCAACTGTTGGAAGCCACCAGACTTCGTATGTTGCGAGGAGGAAGGACCAGGCCACCTGAAAACGTAAGTAAAATTGATCAAAACAAATGCTACATCTCTAAACTGCCAGTTACTGGATTTAATATCATCAACTGTGTGCATGTTTTACAGGTTCACCTATAAAGTAACCCTGGAAGTTGTAGATGCCCCCAATATGACACTCGAGTGTTATGGTGAAGCTAAACCAACTAAGAAATGTGCATCAGAACATGCTGCTCAAGCTGCTTTATGGTGTCTCGAGCATACTGGACTCCTTCGACGATGATCTCGCGTAGCTTTATTTTGGTTACAAGGAAGAGGTTATCTTAGACATATAATTATATCAAAAACTATGTGTATTAGCTGATATGATGGACACGTATAGTAAGAGAAAAAGGATGTCTATCAAGTTCTTAACTAAGACTAACCTTAAACCTATATGTTGGGGGCAAAAGCTTTTGAGTCTCAAGCTTTATTCGGTCCCTGTTCTGAACATAAACTATATGTTTCCATGATGCTTGACTACTATCATTTCTCATGCATCAGATAAGAGGATCCTATGTGATCCCAACTCAACCATGTATGAACAACAATCAACAAAGATTTTGGTTTTAAGAATAACATTGTGAAGAGTGAACAAAGATAATAAGATTGATCTATACAAGAGAATGAATGAGCAACTTGTCATGGAGATAAGATGACATTGTTACAGACATTATCTCCCAACTCCAATCACAAGAAAGAGGATTGTCTGAGTGTGAAATAAAAATAAAACAAGAAAAGTACAACTACAATATGGAGCAAGCTCTCATATTTTACCACCATATGAGACTCTACAGGAGCATCCAGAACCACCTTTTTGTCATTACTCCCTCTCACCTTCATCTCTGCCTCCTCTCTAGGCTTTACCTCAAGTTCTCTCTTCTCCATCTTCATGATGGCCATTGCTGCTTTTTCCTCAGCCATTTGAAGCCTTTTCTCTGCTTTCTTTTTCCATATCTCTAGCTCAGCTACTTTCTCTTTTGCCATGAGGGCTTCTCTGCAGGCTGCATGGTACATGTTCATTGTCTCCTTCAACTCTTTCTTCAGCCTTCTCTTCTCAGCCTCGGCTTCATCCATCAGCTTTATATCAGAAGGACCGTTAAGGTATATCGAAAGATTGGATTTATCATCCTCCAGACCTGAGAATCTAGGAATCTCCAACATGTTTGGAGTCCCTAGTTTCTCATAGAAGGAGAGAACCGAACTATCAGTACTCATCCTGTCACTAATGTTCACAGTAGAAGAATCTGTGCCAAGGGATGAGAACTCCTCAAAGAAAACATCGTCTTCTCTTGACAATGACCTGTTCAAAATCCAAAATTCAACTCAGCCAAGAAGTTTAATCTCAGAGCTTAAAACACAACATTACAGGTCTATGTTAAGATTTACATCTCAGAGGGAGCCTCATCAGTGTTGCTAACTGGTGACAAAGGTGCAGTCCCTGAAGAAGGAGAAGGCAAGCCCTGAGGTAAATGCCGAGTGGCTGACCGTACACTTGATAGTCTTCCCTTTGATATGACTAAGACAGTGCAGAAGTGTGGAGCCCATCTCATCACATTACTTGGTATGTCATCAACCTTAAAAAGTCTTCAACATCAAAACCATTTTTAGATACAAGACTCATGTGTTTATGTCATGGATAAGAAAACTATGTGACCTTGTAATGCTCTTCTTCAACGAGGCACCTAGCAAGAATGTAGAAATAAAGTTCTGGCTAATATACTCAATCAACGCTTTGGCTACATCCTGATCTTCAAGCATAACTACTTCGCTTTGTATCTGAGAAAACACATTAATCAGAGAGACATAAGGAGAAAGAAAACAGACAAATCATTACTTACATTGCGTCTCATGCAAAGACAACGCATTGGAAGAAACTGACGACTTCCTTTATCATTGTTTTGCGTACCAGACAATTCATCATCTGTAGAAGCTCCATTTGCGTTCACTGTAGATCTTTGGATGACATGAACAAGTTTTATTGTTCTGCCTCGTGGTATATACTGTTCCACTGCCCATTTAAGAGCTTGACAACTTGTTTTATCTTTGTCCACTGCTATAGCTATAGGGCCTTCTCTTAATTCATTTCTCTCCATGCTTTCTCTCAGATTCGATATCATTGCCACTCAAGAAAATGTAATGAGAAACTTATCAGTTACCAATGAACATGTCACTGGTTCTTGAAGAAAAAGATGAAACATTCGTTTACCCAAGAACACAGAGGAATCTGAGTGGATGCAATATGAGATTTGCAAAGACTTAAATGAGTTGTAGAGGAACAAATATTATAAATAAAAATAAAAACTAAAACCCTTCCACTTTGGGAGGAGAACTGCTTCTTACTAAAAATAGAATTGTCAATTAACACAGTGTGTTAATGATGCATGGACAAAACTAACTCCAGGCCACAAAAAAATTGTTAAGTAACAAAATAAACTACCAGCAGTAAGTTTTGAAACAAAGTTATTGAAGAACGGCTGCAAGTTTCCTAAAAACAAATCTGTTGTATCCTTGACGTTTAGAGGGAAAGGTGATTATTCTATCTTAATATTGCATAAACTCAATGTTTAACTCTATCTATAACAGCAAATCAATGGCTACAAGCAGACGATATTCAAAACCATAAGTTAACTAAAAAAAAATATTTGTACATTTGCAAATTGAAGTGTTTGTAGTAAAATCTTGAAACCTTTTGGAAAATTTGGTATTGAACTAATAAATTCTAAATCCTTTGTTAATATGAAGTACATTTTTTATGTTAAATTTTAAAACTTTCATTTATTTCTTATGAACGATTTTATCATAAAAATCCAAAAACATTGTATGTTTATAAAATATAAAAGGAAAATAAAATACTCTCCGGTTTGGGTTGCCTTGACCAAGACATATAGCCACAGGTCTGGGGCGCATATTAGCCACAGGTCTGGAGCGCATATTAGCTACAGGTCTGGAGCGCATATTAGCCACAGGTCTGGAGCGCATATTAGCTACAGGTCCGGGTACATGTTAGCCTCATGCAAAGTAGAAACAAAACAAACAAGAAACAAAAACAAAACAAAAAATTGAGGGGGCATCTTCTTCGTTATCCTAATTTCCTAAAAACCTAACCTTTGTCTTACCTCGATCCTCTATCCCCAACACTGTCGCCAACACAAAAGGTCTCTCCGATTTTCTCAATTCAAATCTGTGGCTTGACCCAAGTTTTCGATGCTCTTTTAATTGCTTTACTATGATATGTGTGTTTTCGCGATTGCGATTTTCATCTGACTGATTTTGCGGTTCTTAAGGTCATTGTGTTTCAATGAGCTCACTTATTAGACAACATAGATTCATGTAATTTGGGAAATTGGGTTCCTTTGTCAGCACATGAAAGATGCATTTATGGCGTTGTCATTATCTAATGTTTTATCCTGTGATTAACAAAGCTGTAGGCTTTTGTAGTGCCTTCCTTGCGTATCATCTTAGCTATCTCAGCGTTCACTTCTTTGTTTGTTGCAGGGAGAATGAAAGGCTTCATAGACTGGGTTTTCGATCTATCCAACTCCATGGCATCATCATCTAGACCCCTTTTGGAGAGTGTCCCTTTCTCCCGAGTGAATGAAGAACATGATAACCAGTGTATGATGCTCTCTCTTTCTTTCCTCACTACCCTTTGTTAGTCTCCTGAACGATCATTATTGGATGGATGTGCATTTATTATTTGATCTTTAACTTAGCCTCTTGTTATGCTCTATGACAGTATCCTACTTGTACCCTTCACTGTTTTTTCTTCTACTTCCTGTCTACTTTAATTTGGTCCGAATTGCTTGACAAGACTTCATTGCGTTTCAGATTTATATTTAACTTTTCTTGCTGTTACTTTTGTCAACCGCCTCGACTATCCATGATGTTGATTACTTGGTCTTGGTCCTTACCAAAAGTTTCTCTTCTTGCTGTTTTTTGTATTTTATTTGACTACTTATAGCTTTCTGTTTTCATTTATTGTAGCTCAAACCCCTGCTTTAGAAGAACCAGTGGCACGCTCGGAAGCACCATGTTCAACCAGTGGTGATGTAGAAACTCAGCCTCAGCAGCAAACTCCACAAGAAAGCTTGTACCAGTCAAGTATTGATGCTAACGACAAGAAACATAATCCACTAGCAAAGATTGGTGACCTCCAGGTGCAGTTTCTACGCCTTGTTCAGAGGTTTGGACAGTCACAGAACAATATTCTAGTCTCCAAGGTTTTATATCGGGTACACCTTGCAATGCTGATACGAGCCGAGGAATCTGAACTGAAAACAGTCAAACTTAAGCAAGATAAAGCCAAAGCTCTGGCGAGGGAGCAAGAATCATCTGGCATACCGGAACTGGATTTCTCACTTCGAATCCTAGTCTTGGGGAAAACAGGTGTTGGCAAGAGTGCAACCATAAACTCTATTTTTGGTCAGTCCAAAAGCGAAACTGATGCTTTCCAACCAGCCACAGATCGCATAGAAGAGGTTTCGGGAACTGTTAGTGGAGTGAAAGTAACGTTTATTGATACCCCTGGTTTTCACCAACCGTCAGCTTCTAGCACAAGAAAAAACCGAAAGACTCTGCTGTCTATCAAGAGATACGTTAAGAAGCGTCCACCTGATGTTGTTCTTTACTTGGACCGCCTTGATATGATCGACATGAGATATAGTGATTTCCCTCTCCTGAACCTTATAACTGAAATCTTGGGTGCAGCTATATGGTTAAACACGATACTTGTAATGACGCATTCTTCAATTGCTTCAGAAGGACGTAATGGACAATCTGTGAACTATGAGTCATATGTTGGCCAACGTATGGATGTGGTTCAGCACTATATACATCAGTCTGTGTCCGATACGAAGCTAGAAAACCCTGTGTTGTTAGTTGAGAATCATCCAAGCTGTAAAAAGAACCATGCGGGTGAGTATGTTCTTCCTAACGGACAGGTATGGAAGCCTCAGTTTATGTTTCTGTGCGTTTGTACCAAAGTTCTTGGGGATGTCCAGTCTCTACTGAGGTTTCGTGACAGCATTGGTTTGGGACAGCCAAGTAGTACCCGAACAGCTTCCCTTCCTCATCTTCTTACAGTTTTTCTGCGGCGTCGCTTATCATCAGGTGGAGATGAAGCAGAGAAAGAGATAGACGAGCTTCTGGATTCGGAGTTGGAGGAGGAAGATGAGTATGACCAGTTGCCTGCAATCCGGATCCTTGGGAAATCACGGTTTGAGAAGCTGTCAAAGTCTCAGAAGAAAGCGTATCTCGATGAGCTTGATTACAGAGAAACTCTTTATCTGAAGAAACAATTGAAGGAAGAATGTAGAAGAAGACGGGATGAAAAGCTTAATGAAGAGGAGAATCTTAGCAAGGAAACCGAACAGAGTGACCAAGCAGCTGTTCCATTGCCGGACATGGCGGGTCCAGACAGTTTTGATTCTGAATTTCCAGCACACCGATACCGATGCATTGCGACAAGTGACCAGTGGCTTGTGAGACCTGTCTATGATCCTCAGGGTTGGGATCACGATGTGGGCTTTGACGGAATAAACATTGAGACAGCTGCAAAAGTGAAAAAGAATCTATTTGCTTCAGCTAATGGACAGGTGAGCAGAGATAAGCAACGGTTCACCATCCACTCCGAGACCAACGCAGCTTATACTACAGACTCTAGAATACAGACATTCTCTGTAGCTGCCGATGTCCAATCATCAGGAGATGATCTTGTCTACTCGTTTCATGGCGGCACGAAGCTTAAAACTTTTAAGCACAACACAACAGATCTCGGAGTTGGGTTAACATCTTTTGGCGGGAAGTACTACTTGGCCGGAAAGCTTGAGGATTCCTTATTGGTTGGGAAGAGGGTGAAGTTAACAGTAAATGCAGGTCAGATGAAGGGTTCAGGACAAACAGCACATGGAGGGAGCTTTGAAGCTTGTATCAGAGGGAGAGATTACCCGGTGAGAAACGAGCAAATCGGTGTGACAATGACGGCTCTGTCTTTCAACCGAGAGCTAGTCTTGAACTGGGGGTTACAGACTCAGGTTAGACCAACTCGAGACACAAACATAGACGTCAGCATAAACATGAACAATAGGAAAATGGGGAAGATAAACGTGAAACTCAACAGCTCTGAGTACTGGGAGATCGCATTGATCTCAGCGTTTACGCTTTTCAAGGCGTTAATGCGACGGAAGAAAGCTGTGAGTGAAATAACAAACGAAAATGAAGAAGAGTTGTGAGTTTTCTTGTTTTCATGGTTTCTCTTTAGGTAAAGAAAATGATACTTTGGACATATGAATAGATAAACGGATGTGTACAAGAGATGTTTTGAAGACAAAACATGAATATACATGCACATCTGCTTCCATTGTTGTATGTTATACTCTCGTTCTGTTGGCGTCCAGTACTCCAGTGTTAAGTTTATGTGGTTCGTTAGAATAACCTTTGGCTCTCAAATCTGTTCTCAAAAAGCTTTGGGGTTTGGTCTATAGATTTTTTTGGTATTCATTAATATGTTTACAGAAACTACAAAAAAAAAATTATTATATAAAAAGTGTCTTTTTTATTAAAGAAAAAACTAAAATGTACATTTGATGATGCTTTTAAAATCTTTTAAATAATTCAGAGAACATTTTCATAAATCAGAAAAAATGGGCGTTGTTTTCTCTGAAGGGCTTAAGTGATAAGATGGGCCAGATAGTACAGGCCTTAAAATGTGAACCTTTTTCTAGGGTTTTATACAATATTACTCTTAGTTATGACGGCCCAAAGTAATCATATGGGCCAAGTCGTAAAGGCCTTTGAACTCTAGGGTTTTCGTTTATACAGCACACTCTTTATAAATCAATTCTGCAAACCTCAGTCCACCCTCCGCAGTTTTTGTCTAACAGAGAAACCCTAAGAGGCAGCAACCATGGGTACGATCCTTCACTCCTCTCTCTCGGATGAATCTCTGTGTAATCAACTGACGGTTGAACCTAATATGTAATTTGATCTGTATTAGGTATTTCTCGTGACTCCATCCACAAGAGGCGTGCCACTGGAGGCAAGCAGAAGCAATGGAGGAAGAAGCGAAAGTAAGCTTTGCTTTAATTTTTACAAACGTTTAATAAAACTGTTGAACGCTGAAGTGATGTTGTGTTCTGTTAAATTTCTATGTTTGTCTGAATAGATTCGTTCTCTTATCTTCTGTTCACACTCTTAGAAGTTTATGTTCGGTAATGACATGTCACTAGTGTAAAGCTTCAATCTTTTCGAGCCTGTACTACTACTTTAGTTTCGTATGATGTTCAGCTTCTGTTTCTCTGATAGTGGATTTGTTTGATTCATTTTGGTGATACATTTTGTCTTAATGGATTCGTTCTCTCATTTTCTTTTTAAAAGTATAGGTTCGGTAAAGCTTCAATCTTTTGACTTTCATGAACTTAAGTGTTTGTAAACAATATTTCTAGAGATAATAATATTAAACTTATCACAAGCTATCGTTTTCATTTTGAATTGTCATCTGCTTAAGTTTCTATGATAGTGTCATGTTTATTTACAATTGTTCTGTAGCTGATCAATTCTTGTGACATGTATGTTTTGGTTTATGAAGGTATGAGATGGGAAGGCAGCCAGCCAACACCAAGCTATCCAGCAACAAGACGGTCAGAAGAATCCGTGTTCGTGGAGGCAACGTCAAGTGGCGTGCGTTGAGGCTCGACACCGGTAACTACTCTTGGGGAAGTGAAGCTGTCACCCGCAAGACCAGAGTCCTAGATGTGGTCTACAACGCTTCCAACAACGAGCTTGTCCGTACAAAGACACTTGTTAAGAGCGCCATTGTTCAGGTTGATGCTGCTCCTTTCAAGCAGTGGTATCTGCAGCACTATGGTGTTGAGGTTGGTCGGAAGAAGAAGAGTGCTGCTCCTGCCGCCAAGAAGGAAGGAGAGGTGTGAATAATCTTTTTTCTTTGTGATGATTAATTCCCTTAGCTTATGTTGTATTTGAATTTGAACTGATGATACTTTTGTTGTCGTAGGATGGTGAAGATGCTGCTCCAGCTGCTCCTGAGGAGGTGAAGAAGAGCAACCATGTGCAGAGAAAGCTTGAGAGCCGTCAAGAAGGTCGCAGCCTTGATTCCCACATTGAGGACCAGTTTGCTAGCGGAAGGTTGTTGGCCTGCATCTCTTCAAGGCCTGGCCAATGTGGACGTGCTGATGGGTAATCTTTTTACCCCATTGGTCCAAATGTGTCTTTGTGTGTTCAAATCTCTCACCTTTTAGATTCATGTTGATTGTGTTGTGTAAATGTTGTGCAGATACATTCTTGAAGGCAAAGAGCTTGAATTTTACCAGAAGAAGATTCAGAAGAAGAAGGGCAAGGGTGCCGCTTAAGAGCTTGTTGTTTGCTTGAAAGCTTATGTTTTTCATGAAACATGTTTTGGTTTTCAGTTTCTAGTAGTGTCTGAGAATATGTTTTGGATTAGCTTTTGCTATATGGTATTTTTCATAACTCCCGTTGTTAACAATGCCTCTTGTCTTTAATTTAAAACGTCTTTGATGGATTTGATCACATTTTATTTTAGTTACATCCACTCAGGTATGGCATAAAATCGGCTTCTCAAGTTTCCAATAATTATGGGTATGGAGTATCATTTATCATTTAGAGTTGTGTGTTACATTTCTATCAACTATAAAGGTATTATGGCAAAGGAAGACAAAATGTAAAAAAAATGGTATCATCTACCAAATAGGCTAAATGCTCTGAGAACAATCATATACTATATTCAGTGGTCAGAATCGCTGTAAAGTAGATCAATACAAAGAAAGACGAGAAGGTAAACAACAAGTTTGTTTATATCATCATATCTATCTTCACAGCAAAGACAGAAGAATGTCACTAACTCATTTCGCTAAAATATATATTTTCTTTATCATTCTGCCAGCAATGAGCACTTTGTTAAAATCGTAGATAAACAAACAAGGAATCATATAATTGCCTCTCTCTCTTTTTCCTTTGTCGTCACACTAAGCATGTTTATGCTCGAGGAAGTGGTACTCCGAAGAGCCTCTCCCCGTGTCTCTGTCTGACTTACATGAGCGTCTGCGTCACATAACACCACCAACACGAGCCTACTTTGCAAAGAGAGTGAGCTCAGATGTTACAGTTTCCAGATATATTAACAGTGATAAAAATCTACTGGGTTCTATATAATTGCTTCTTACACTGCATTATTTATTTGACATATGACTCATAATAATAAAATGTCCAGTTAAAGAAAATAAACAAAGATTACAAAAACTATGATTTGGTTCTTTGTCAGATCCATTATCGGATATTCGGATCTATGATGTTTGCAAACCACAAATCTTTTTTGTATCAGTCTGTTTTAAAATGAATCTATATGGAAAAACAGGAATAGAAAATATAATGGTCAATTGTCACCTAATTTTGTTTTGTTTTTCTTTAAAAAAGAATATTCATCTCCCCTATTTTCTGCACTAAGCAGTATATACCTGATTCCAATCAATCAAAACAAGTTTTTTTCACAAATAATACTTCTTCCTATTTATATTATGTGTCATTATAGAAGATAGTTTTTCGTCACAAAATAAATGTCGTTTTTTTTAATACAAAATTTATTAAAGTTATTGTGCAATTTATATTTTTATTAGTTAAAATATTGTTAAGTGTATAAATAATAATATTTTATATAAAAATATACAAAATTATTTGTTTTGTGTACAAAAACATAAAATGGTATTTAAAATGAAACGGAATAAATATTGAAAATAATATTTTCATTTGACACTTAAAAAAACACCAACACTAAAAAAAAGTGCAATAATAAAATGAAATAAGAAAGGGTTAAGAGAAGAGAGGAGCAGAGATTTGAGCCGTTCGAAGCGGATGCGTGTCCAGTGACTCGTCACTACAGCTGACTACTTTGTCGTCTTTCCCCCCCCCCCATCAAAAAAAAGCAAGCAACAACCAAACGTACCAGATAACCAAAGCAATCATAATCTTCGATGGCCGGGAACGATTGGGTGAACAGTTACTTGGAGGCGATTCTCGACGTCGGCCAGCCTCTCGACGATGCTCGCCCTTCGCTTCTCCTCAGAGAGAGAGGCAGATTCACTCCCAGCCGTTACTTTGTTGAGGAAGTCATCACTGGTTACGATGAGACTGATCTTCACAGATCTTGGGTCAAGGTAACCGCCTGCACCTCTCTGTTTTTTTTATGTGCAAATCGTGTTGTGTGATCTTCGTTGGTTGTTGTTTTTTTATAAAGGCGGTTGCTACGAGGAGTCCACAAGAGAGGAACACGAGGTTGGAGAATATGTGTTGGAGGATCTGGAATCTCGCTCGTCAAAAGAAGCAGGTTCCTTTTTTTTTAATAGCTTTTTCTTTCTACTTTGGATGCTTATTTAACTGAGACTAGATATGACTGTTCTCTATTCAAAGGTTGTAGCTTTTTTAAAAAAGAGTGGATTTTTTTTTTCTTCTGGAGAATAGAATAATTTTAGTATTGACGGAGTCTAGACTTTGATCTAATAAGTTGTTTTGACTCTCAAGTCAATGTTTTTCTTTTGTTTATTCTGGTCTCCTCTGTTTTCAAGTTTCAACCTTTTCAAAGTGTTCCTTTTCTTGCAATCTCTCAACGGGATAAAAAAAGTAATAAGATAATGAGGGAAAAATGTTGCGGTAGTGCGTTTCTGAGAATCATCCTCGACTTGGCATTGAAATTAAAAGCTTTAAATACTTTTCATGTCCCGTCCTGTCCTGTCCTGTGGAGCTGGAGAATAGCTGACCTTAACTCGTGAATATAGCCTATGAACTTAATTGATCTTGTACTTTGTGCTTATGATTTCCCCCACCCCATAGGATAGGTCAGTTCTGCACTTGGAACATTGACATTTGAAAAGTATGGCCAACTCATGTTCTTATGTTTGTGCAGCATGAGGAAAAGGAGGCGCAGAGGCTGGCTAAGCGCCGTCTTGAGCGTGAGAGAGGTCGCAGGGAGGCAACAGCTGATATGTCCGAGGAGTTTTCTGAGGGAGAGAAAGGAGATCTCGTCAGTGATGTCTCTACTCATGGCACCAAAGCTAGGTTGCCCCGGATTAATTCTGCTGAGTCCATGGAGATTTGGGCTAACCAACAGAAGGGAAACAAGCTGTATCTTGTTTTGATTAGGTATGTCCTCAAAAATATACTCTATAGCCTTTGCTTTTCCTACTTTTGCACTTGGAAAAAAATCATAACTCACATTCTAGGGCCTGTTTTAGCATATAATCTGAGTAAACATGTTGCAAATGATCTAATAATTGAGAATTTGTAAGCATAGTGGAAAGTTTTAGGAGCCTTCTTGTGTGATAGTGGTTTAACATTCACTATGCATGCAGTCTTCATGGTCTCATACGTGGTGAGAACATGGAGCTCGGCCGTGATTCTGATACCGGTGGCCAGGTAATGATACGGAAATTTTGAGTGATTGCAATGCATTGTAATGGTAGGCTAGTCCTTCTCACTTTGCCTCTTACGTTACAGGTTAAATATGTTGTGGAACTTGCACGGGCTTTGGGATCGATGCCAGGAGTTTATAGGGTCGACTTGCTTACCAGACAAGTGGCTTCACCAGATGTTGACTGGAGTTATGGCGAACCCACGGAAATGCTGACTCCTAGAGATTCTGAAAATTACTCGGATGAGATGGGAGAGAGTAGCGGTGCTTATATTGTGAGGATACCATTTGGTCCAAAGGATAAGTATATCCCAAAAGAACTTCTATGGCCTCACATTGCTGAATTTGTTGATGGTGCCATGAACCACATCATGCAAATGTCCAATGTTCTCGGTGAACAAGTTGGTGGTGGGAAGCCTATTTGGCCTTCAGCTATCCATGGACACTATGCTGATGCTGGTGACGCTGCTGCTTTGCTATCAGGTGCACTAAATGTGCCTATGATTCTTACTGGCCACTCACTCGGTCGAGATAAATTGGAGCAGCTTCTGAAACAAGGCCGCCTTTCAAAAGAAGAAATAAATTCAACTTACAAGATTATGCGTCGCATAGAGGGTGAGGAATTATCTCTGGATGTTTCTGAAATGGTAATAACTAGCACGCGGCAGGAGATTGATGAGCAGTGGAGACTGTATGATGGTTTTGACCCCATACTGGAGCGTAAATTGCGAGCAAGGATCAAGCGGAATGTGAGCTGTTATGGACGGTTCATGCCTCGCATGGTTGTAAGTTTCTTACACCTTAGCTAATCACTTTATCCTTTCTGCTGATCCTCAATGGTCAACACAGACTGAAATATATGTTTTAGAAGGCAAGATTTTAGTTCTAACTATTGGGAGGTCTTGGTTAACTATGGACGGTTCATGCCTCGCTTGTTTTTTAAGCTTTAACCCAGTAGATCATTGGTGAATAGTTAATACTCTAATATTCTTGTAAGAGAATCATGCTTATCTACTATAAATGTCAGTTTTTACTTCCGAGTATTGCTTTAAGATGTTGACAAAAATATGCTTAAGGTGGGAGAATGATTTTTCTTTCCCTTGTTAGAATAGTTGCATGTAGTCCTCTGCAGCTTCATAAGACTGTTTTCTGTTTGTTCATTATTGCTTCAGAAAATTCCACCTGGAATGGAGTTCAATCATATTGTCCCACATGATGGTGATATGGAAGACGCAGATGGGAATGAGGAACATCCAACTTCTAGAGATCCACCAATATGGGCTGAGGTTCTTGCTTGAATATAGATCTACATCACATTTATCTGCTTCACCTGAGAAAATAAAAGATTATATTTTCTCATTATCTCTCTGTCAACCAGTTTATTCGACCTCCAAATTCTACATGTGATGCAGATAATGCGTTTCTTTTCAAACTCCCGAAAGCCTATGATACTTGCCCTTGCGAGGCCCGACCCAAAAAAGAATATCACGACGTTAGTGAAGGCATTTGGAGAATGTCGTCCACTGAGAGACCTTGCTAACCTGGTATGTAAATGACGTACAGGGACTTTGGGTGTTTAGTTTATGTTTCTGTTTTGGTCACCATTTTCTTTTACTCATCTTCCATATTTCTGGTTTGCAGGCACTTATTATGGGTAACCGTGATGGTATTGATGAAATGTCGAGCACGAGTTCTTCTGTTCTGCTTTCTGTTCTGAAGCTTATTGACAAGTATGATCTCTACGGCCAAGTTGCGTACCCTAAACATCACAAACAGTCAGATGTTCCCGACATATATCGTCTAGCTGCGAAGTCTAAGGTACTCTTGGCAGTTCATTATAACTGTCATCATACTTAATTCAAAATCATTAGATGTATTTGCGTCTATAGTTTCTTGGGCAGTTCACCATGAAACAAGGCATCCAGCACTTGATCTGTCAGTTTTTTTCATTCACAGAGAAACATTGATACTGTTAGCTGCTGCATACTATGATACTTTCACATGTTTGATTCCAACGGTTTGACACTACTTAGAATGCTTCTTTAGATTCTTCTCTTTAGTATATTTATTTTGTGCATGGATTCTTTGCAGGGTGTTTTCATCAATCCAGCTTTCATTGAACCATTTGGACTTACTCTGATTGAGGTATTTTTTTCTTCTACGGTCAAAAACGTGATTGTTTCATAACTCATTCTTATAGTAAACTGTGTTTATTTTTTTACTTCTAGGCTGCAGCCCATGGTTTGCCAATGGTAGCTACAAAAAATGGTGGTCCTGTAGATATACACCGGGTATGTATTCTTACGATAAATCAATTGAAACCCTCAAGACTATTACATACTATCTTGTCTGTTCTAATATATAACCTTGGAGATTTTCTTCCAGGTTCTAGACAATGGTCTCCTTGTGGATCCTCATGATCAGCAATCTATTTCTGAAGCTCTTCTTAAGCTTGTTGCTGATAAGCAACTGTGGGCAAAGTGTCGTCAAAACGGGTTGAAGAACATTCACCAATTCTCTTGGCCAGAGCATTGCAAAACTTATCTGTCTCGCATAACCAGCTTCAAGCCAAGACATCCGCAATGGCAAAGTGAAGATGATGGTGATAACTCAGAACCTGAGTCACCCGGTGATTCTCTGAGAGATATACAAGATATATCTTTGAACTTAAGGTTTTCCTTTGACGGTGGAAGTGGGAACGACGGCTCCATGAATCAAGACGTTAGCTCCATGGACAGGAAGAGCAAAATCGAAGCTGCCGTTCTGAACTGGTCTAAAGGCAAAGATAGTCGCAAAATGGGATCACTGGAGAAGTCAGAGGTCAACTCTGGAAAATTCCCGGCGCTTCGGAGAAGGAAGTTTATTGTTGTGGTTGCTCTTGATTTTGATGGGGAAAAAGACACACTAGAGGCTACAAGAAGGATTCTAGAGGCAGTTGAAAAGGAAAGAGCCGAAGGAACTGTTGGCTTCATATTGTCAACGTCTCAAACAATCTCTGAGATACAATCTTTCTTGGTGTCAGGGGGCTTAAACCCTAATGACTTCGACGCTTTCATATGCAACAGCGGGAGTGATCTCTACTACACATCTCTCAACTCGGAAGATGGTCCTTTCGTTGTTGACTTTTACTACCACTCCCACGTAGAATATCGCTGGGGTGGTGAAGGGCTGAGGAAGACTTTGATCCGTTGGGCATCTTCTGTCAACGACAAAAAATCTGAAAATGACGAGCAGATAGTCACTCTTGCTGAACATCTCTCAACCGACTACTGCTACACCTTTGCTGTCAAAAAGCCTGCAGCGGTAAAGTTCAAATCAGGCGTACCATTATTAAGAATCTTCTTAGCTCTGTGTTATAAGTTCGTTTGCTTTGGTTTTCATTCTCAGGTACCTCCCGTGAGAGAGCTCCGTAAGCTGCTGAGGATCCAGGCCTTGCGTTGTCATGTCGTTTATAGTCAGAACGGCACTCGAATAAACGTGATACCTGTGCTTGCTTCTCGTATACAAGCCCTAAGGTAAGTACAAAACTTGTGTCACAAGTAAGTAACTATGGTTTCTATTTCAAGAGAATTAATGAGTTATGTTGAACCAGGTATTTGTTCGTTCGGTGGGGCATTGACATGGCGAAGATGGTGGTGTTCGTGGGAGAATCAGGTGACACAGATTACGAAGGATTGCTGGGAGGACTTCACAAGAGCGTTGTTCTAGAAGGGGTATCGTGCAGCGCAAGCAACGCCTTGCATGCTAACAGGAGCTATCCACTCACTGATGTGATCTCCTTAGAGAGCAACAACGTGGTTCACGCACGCATGGACTCGGATGTTCGTGATGCCCTGAAGAAACTTGAACTTCTCCAAGACTGAAACGCATCTCCCAGTCGTTTATGGTTTGGAACCAAATGCGAACTACTATCTGTTTCATAGACCACATGGTTTGGTTTGGTTTGTTTTTTGGTTTCATTATTACTTGGGTCGTACATAAGCTGCCGGAAATACAGAACTCTTCATATGGTTTGTCTTTTTGACACCCACTGGTTCTACTTAATTTATGCAAACATGTATTGTAATAATAAAAAGAAAAGAAGAGATTCTTCCGGTGTTTAATTGTTTAATTGTTAACAGACATTTTAAATCAAAAAAAAAAACATTCCTTCAGGTTTTCATTAGGCAAACACATGGCAGTTAATAAAGATGTTGAACTATTAGTCTTTGTTAATGTCATTATCTTTCTTAACCTGATTTGGTTTTGTAGGGGTGATTCAGGGGGTTGCCTTTTTGGGAAACTTAGGCCATCATTATCGCTGACGGTTCTTTAAAGTTTTTTTTTTTAAAATAAAAAAAAAAAGGAATTAAAAGGAGAACCAATTGCGGACCCCACAAATAACAGTTGAAAAACCTCCCTACAAACGATCTTTATTTCGCGTTTCCCAGAACCGGTTTTTGTCAAATGTAGCAGGTCCCACCACTTAGAAACTCCTTTGTATACTGCGATAATTATGCCCTTAGGACGCCGATTAGCCGTTCCTTGTTAAATGTTTACCCAAAAAGGCTTCAACAAATATAAATCCTTAAAGACTATTTATTATAATAACCGTGCAGGTTGACTTGTATTATTTAATTTTAGATGATTACGTTGTCAGACGCAGGTGTTCAAAACAACAAATAATCATGTTAAACCTAAAATGAAGAGTGATTTTGTCACAGGTTGACCAAAATGTTTTTTCATACTGTGTAGAACTTCTTCGTTTCATTAAAAAAGTAGCAAGCTATCGGTTGAAAAAATACTATCATTTACTTCTTTCATTTGTAAACTGAGCAACATATAGCTTAGTAAACTTTTGATGTAGCCTCAAATTTTTTTGAAAAAATTACATATATATATAGACCTTTATGAAAAAAATAATTTATTAAAATATTTATTAAATCACATACAAATTCAAAACTTTTAAGGCCGATCATACTGAGCAATATCTCATCAATTTTATCAATATTCATATATTGGTATCTTCAGTACATCTTTATATTTATTTCTATATTAGTATTTAAAATCAAATTTACTCTAAAATATATTTATTTCTTCTTCTGATGTAAAAATATTTTTATTTAGATAAAAAAAATAGCAAAGCTCTATTTTGGTCTGTATATAAAGAAATGTTTATAGGAATACATTGTATTGTAATGATTATTTAAAATAAATGGATTAACTTTCAACTTACATAATAAAATGTATTAAAATAAAGTCACATTAAATTAAATCTATATTTTAGAGAAAAATTTGAATACAATGAATACAAATATATCTTTACTAGATCATTTTCAACTCTTTTTATATTTTTAAAACTATAGAGATTAGATTTTCTCCAATGTATGCTTATAATAAAGCTTCTATATATTTTCCGTTAAGGATAGAAGAGCTCTATATATATATATATATATATATATATATATTGTAGAAATATATTTGAGTAAATGTCATCTCTATAATTTAATTTTTATTATAAAAATATAAAAATAGATTAGAAAATATCTAACAAAATTTCCTTATTTCAGAAAAAAAAGATTGGAGATGTTCTAAAGCTTTTCATATATATACCTTATAATGTCTTTGTCCTACTTTTATAAAACAAAATTCATTAGAAAATGTAGCAACTAGCTGAAAATGACACTAACTTGTTGCAAACAAAATTTCATTAGAAAATGTAGAACCGTTTTTGTAACAACTTCCAGCTGTTCTTTTTGTTCTAATTAAATACTATAAAAAAAACAAGAACTTAAATGCTGCATGTATGTTTCCCTAATCATTATTTTTGTTGCCAACTACTTATCAAAAGAGCGAGACATTATCCTCGGCCATTTCAAAAGTAAATTTACTTATGTTGTGTCCCTACTATCATATGTTTACTTTCTATAAAAAAACTTTTAAAATAATAGTTAGGCTGTTATTTCTCCAGATTAAATGTTTAGTTGCAAATGTTCTAAGATACTCGAATATTGAAAGTCAGGTAAACAATAAACCTTTACGACAAATCTCATCTTAATTCAAAGATAATTTATTGTTGAATATAAAGGCAACATCTATAAAAAAGTACTATTTTAATCAGTTTATCTTATTTTATTCTAAGAGTAATGTAAAACAAAATTCACTTTACTTGTTATTATTTTTGTTAAATTCTTGTAAAAATATAAAATGCGAAAAAGAGAAAGAATAAACAGTTATAAAAACAAGAATTTATTGATAACCTAACTAACAACTAAATGAAAACACAACACCAACTCCTACCAGCATACTAAAGTTTCTTCTTTAAATGGTTCATCTGTTTATTTGCATTCTCCCATCTTCCTTATATCTCTCCCTCTCTCTCACCCTACAAACTTAAATTCACATTTTAATTTAATATAACATATAACAATCTTTTTCATTTATCACATTTTCCTCTCATCTCAGATCTTCTCTTTTCTATCATCTTTGGATCAAAACACACGTACTCTTGTCTTATATAGTCGTCCCTAGAGCTCATAAATGGACCAAGATGATCATCAAAAAGCCGAACCTGAAACAATGTCTTGCAGCAACAGCAAGTGCACGAGCAAGATTGCTCCCGGAGATGATCACGATGCAGCCGAAAGCAACGGTGCCAAGAAAAGAAAGAAGAAGAAGAAGAAGAAACCACAAAAGACAATAAAACGACGAGAGTTAGTGTCGTTTAGTGAGCTACCGGAGTACATGAAGGATAACGAATATATATTGAATTATTACAGAGCTGAGTGGTCCATTAGAGATGCTTTCTTCAGCATCTTCAGTTTCCACAATGAGTCCCTCAACGTTTGGACGTTAGTATTATTATACTCGATCTTTTATATATTGAGTGTCATTTTATCATTATTTTTTGGTTTTTATAATATTGTCATTCTACATTTCCAATACAATTTTTGCATATAACTTTTTTTTTTACTTTTTCAAATAATCAATAATTTTTTTAAAAATCATTTTTATTAAATAATTATACATTAAATGAAGCTATATTACTTATTTAGAAACATAGAGAATATATTTTAATAATATTTATTCAGTTTTCAATTTTAGTTATTTGGTTTCTGATGAAGTGAATGTGTTTTGTCTTGACAGGCATTTACTTGGTTTCATCTTATTTGTGGGACTGACCGTCGCCAACATTTTGCATCACGATAAATACTTCCCCGTGGTAAGTGTCCTTTAAGTTATTCAAAATGTCTGTACATTTATAAATACAACGAGCTGTTCAGACCGGATCTCAGTATGCAACCACTATATTAATTTTCCAAATTATTCACGTGGGATGTATCTTGTAGAAATATATGTACCTAATTGGCTTTGATTCCAGTGTACTTATCACTAATGTACTTATTCCTTGGTTTTGATATGATGATTAATTATGAATATAAAATATCGGTTGTGAATTCTCTAGATATCAAATATCAAAGTAAAATCGAAATGATAAATTAGGATAATATATCTATGGAACTATCACATACAAATTATTAATATATATTATATAAGTACTCCCTCTATTCTATAATATGATGTTTCGCTTAAAAACACAATAATAATAAAAATATTATTTAAAAAATAATCATTAATAATGTAAATTTAAAATAAATTAACAAATTATAAATAATATAATAAAATATTATTAGTTAACTAGTTTTCAATAAATTTAAAATACTTTAATAATCAATATATTTTGGAATACCAAATCTTCTCCGAAATATTTTACATTATTAAACGGAAGTATATTTTAATCAAGTCAACATAGTGTAGTGCTTAGATTAGAATTCAACTCAGTGACAAGATCTTCCGGAAATATTAGAACTAGAGATCGATTTGAAAACAACAACGTAAACTATAACGAAAGCTAACGATGCTTATCAAGACTGATGATAGTTCTTAAATGAAAGCTAACGATGTTATCAGTATATATTGATGAATGTATAGGACGCAAATAGTCCAGGAAATGCAGCAAGATGGCCATTCTTCGTCTTCTTAGGAGGCTCAATGTTCTGCCTACTCACGAGCAGCATTTGCCACCTCTTCTCCTGCCACTCTCATGACCTTAACGTCTTCCTCCTCCGCATAGACTACACCGGCATCACTGCCATGATCATCACATCTTTCTTCCCACCAATCTACTACATCTTCCAATGCACTCCTCGCTGGTACTTCATCTACCTCACGTTCATCACCTCTATGGGAATCTTCACGGTCATCACACTCTTCACTCCATCACTTTCCTCTCCCAAGTACCGAGCTCTTCGCGCTTTACTCTTTGTCTCCATGGGGATCTTCGGGATCGTGCCAACTATCCATGCGCTTGTGGTCGAAGGGGGGAGCCCACAAAAGAAGGTGACGCTCTTGCACGAGCTGGGTGTGGCAGTGTTTTATCTCGTTGGGACAGGGTTCTACGTGGGGAGAGTGCCTGAGAGGCTTAAACCGGGATGGTTTGATCGTGTGGGGCATAGTCATCAGATCTTCCATGTGTTTGTTTTGTTGGGTGCTTTGTCTCACTATGCAACTGCTCTCTTGTTCTTGGATTGGCGTGACCATGTTGGTTGTTAAACCATATATATATTTGTCATTATTTTGAAGATTACAAACACAATTAGTTTGTCTGTATTACGTGGAAAAATGTAATAAATTCCATTCGTTGTTTAGATTGAATTGTAAAATCAATTTTTTCCCACTGAAATTTTTAAAAAATTATATAGGGTATATTCAACTTAGAATTTGAAGTAATTTATATTAAAATGACAAATTCAAGTAAATTTTTAAAACAGTTTAAATCTAATGTTATTAAACTTTCATTTTATAAAATACTCTAAAATCTATTGTTATTGAAAAAAATTAAGTTGTAATCCTTCCATTTTAAAAAGATATAGGTTATTTTTTGTTACTAACTATTTTCCATAACTTTTGCCCAACAAACACAATTATTTTTCTTGAAATTTACAGTTTATCACAATTATTTTTCTTATTTCAGCATAAATATAAGATAATATATTATTTATATGATCTAATTAAATATTACACAAATTTTCTTCTCTAATAAATCAAACAATAATACAATGTGAACGACTTCCAACATATACAAACATATATAAAATAAACACAATTATATATGTTATACATTACAATTTACGATAACACCCATGCGGGTGTTAGAAATGATCATCTAAATATCTATCGACTACAATTCGGATTTTCTAAATGTTGGGGTTTAAAATGATTTTATATCCGGATATTATGAATTTACTAATGGTGTTGAGTAGGATCATTCAAGCTCTGTGTAGGTTTTTAGAAATCTAAAAATATCTAAAAACTGTTGGTTTACAAATATTACTTAATAATAAGTGTGTTGAAAATTTAAAAATATAATTTTGAGAAACATATTTAAAAACATGGATGTTTTTTTAATAGAGTAAGTAGATTTTAGAGTTTTATAAATATCTCTAATATGTTTGCGTGAATTTTTTTAGTTATAAAAGTAAAAATCTAAATCTCATGAGTTTAAATAAGATTCTGGATTGGTTTCATAAATAATCACACAAAATTCTCAAATTTAACTAAATTCATCTGAAAACTCATAAAATCAAAATCATTTAAAATTTCAAATTGAATACATCCCCATATTCTATCCCATGACTCCATGAGATTTAATTTTATGAATATTTTGGGGGCAAATATCTACACTTACGATCAAGTGTTGGTTAAACTTTTCACACATATTTTCTATGTATATATACTATAGTATTGTTTATTTTACAAATCAAATAAATATATTATAATAATTTAATTCGTTTTATTATTTAAAAAAAAAAATAGGAAGGAAAGGATTCGAAGCTGCCATGATGGGGGCAACATTAACAAAAAAAAAGTTAATTTTACTCTTAATATAGTAGTAATAGTACTATAGAGTACTCCTCACCATGCACTTGGAGGATATTTAGTACCAGAATTTAAAGCTCGATCACGCTACACTTTAGTCCTCTCTTTTCTTCGTCATAGCATAAGCATACTCCTCTTATTGAGACGAAAAGAAAAAAGACCAAAACTTCGGCTCTCTGGAATATTGAGTGGAACCAAACCCTTTCAAGTTTCGGAAGCCACATATATATTGTCTTCTTCTTTTTTTTTTGTCTTGGTGCATGCATATTATTAAACTGTCAAATCCACAGCGTAAATTTTAGCGCAGTTTTAGCATGCTTGATTTTTGTTTTGGGAAATTTATGTCGGTTTAAAACCATGCTTCACCAATCCACATTTGAATATCAAACGAAACCAGGTCATGGTTACATAAATTTTGCGTTATTCTTCTTCTAACGGGTCTAAAATTGACCCCAAAATGAAGCATACTGCAAAACTTACGGCCATGATTAATGTTTTTGTTTTGTAAAAGGGCATGGCCATGATTAATGTTAACTAACCATAGACACTGCCAAACGCGGCATTATTGAAAAAACAAAACCCTTCAGATTCGGTAAGCATTTTCCAATGCAATGAATACAAAATTAATACATTGTTAGAGTCTATTAACCTTCGGTTTCTTTCCCTCCTAGTTTGATATTTTTTCCATTTTTACCTAATACTCCCCTTAAATGATTTTGTATTGTTTGTGAGTCATTTAAATGAGTTGGATTTCTTTTAGTAGTTAACAATTTCTAAAGAAATCAAATAAATTAATATTATAAGAAAAAAAAGTTTCCTTCCTCTAATAAATATACATATGCATGCCCCAAATGTCTTAGTATTAAATCATCCTCTTATCCCTAAGAAACTAGTAGTAAACCAGAAAGAAAGAAAAAAAATATGAAACAACTAGATTTTGTTTCGATGAGATTCTCTCTAGCCCCAACTCTTTTTGTTGTAGTCCTTCTCCTCTTTTATCGACATCACTCTTCTCTAGACCAAAACTCGAACACTCTCTCCTCTTTCGTGGATGCTACATCTCTCGACCAGTCTTCTTCAGCGTCCCTAACCATGGATTTTTGCAGTACTTCATCGAACGTCACATTAATTCCGAGTGCTCAAAAGGTATATATATATGTTGTTGGTGTTTCTATAATGGAGTTTGGACTCATTGTTTTTTTATAGTTAATCCAAGTGATTTATTTTGAATTTATATAATTTGTTGTGATAAGAAAGGAAAGACGAGGAATGGAATAGATGAGGGTTTAGCGAAGTCAAGAGCGGCCATACATGAGGCCGTGCGGTCGAAGAAGAATGTATCGGAGAATAAAGAATCTTTTGTTCCTCATGGAGTTGTTTACAGAAACGCTTATGCATTTCATCAGTAAGTTTCGTTCTTTTCTGTCTCCGTTTCTTTTTATTCCTCTCTCGTTTTTTTCAACTTCTTAAAAGTTCATTCTCAACCAAATGTTTTTTCTTATATTTATACTAGGAAATAAAAAAAAAATATTATTGTAAGAAAAAAATTAAGGTATTTGATACTTTAACGGTTTAAATTTTAAAAAATTGTTGTTTTAATCTTTTCATTTAATTTTCCGGTTTTATTTCGAAATCAGGGTGTTCAATACTATTTCATTTTGATACAATAACCCCACGGAATGTTATTTAATTAGTGACACATTTTTAGCTCCTTAATTAGTTCTCATTTGGATTCCAAATAAATTAAAAGTTTTCAGTAGGTTTGTGAATTGAAATTCAGATGACAAAAAAAAATCATTTCTCTTAAC
Source organism: Moricandia arvensis (assembly GCA_905132765.1). Lineage (NCBI taxonomy): Eukaryota > Viridiplantae > Streptophyta > Magnoliopsida > Brassicales > Brassicaceae > Moricandia > Moricandia arvensis. Next base: position 137,409 of record CAJHQP010000395.1, on the reverse strand, counting down.
AGATCATAACAAAAGTATTCATAAAATGAATATTTTCTGTAGTAACGCGTACAAACTCGAATTTCTCGGTGTATTTACTCATTTGCTTTGGGAAACGAAGAGAATGGGTATAGTTTGAATTAATCATCGTCGCTTAGATCTCCACATATCGGTTGACTCAAGATTGATCTATCTAAGTATTCATACTAATATTCACTTTTTTTACGGCAGTCTTCATACTAATATATGCATCGTTTTTTAAGTAAATACATTCGCTTTCTTATATACACACAACTAGAACTAATATATAGAAAAAACTAAAACAATCCAATACAAAAATTAAGGTTTATAACCAGAAGTTCCTAGTTCGATTAACCATTGAAACGAAACTAATATTATATGTTGTGATTTCGGGTAAAGAAGGTTTACCAAATTACGTACACATCTTGATGCAAAGTCCCCAAAACCTCTTAGTATTAAAAAAACTGAAGGTTTCACCAAATCTTTATGCAAAGTAGACCTTTATACATAATTACATACACAGCTTTTTATTTAGTTAATGAATGTAACTTTATAGGCAAAGGTTAGTTATATGTGATTTTACTTAATTGTTTAAGACTATATATAGTCATTGTATCTGTGAAATACTATGCACATTTACAACTATCGGTGGGTAAGAAACGTAGCACACACTTAAAGCCTGCTTTGGGATTGTACTCACATCTCGCTGTTATTTTTGAAACCTTTGCTTATTGACTTTTGATTTTTAAATCAGGTTTCCATGCACATTGCTATATCAAAACTGTATATTCCTGTTTATTATTATTTTTTCCTGTTTATTTTATTAGAAGAGAACAAAGTTAAATTTTATTTTATTACTTTAGTTATCTATCTAGAAAAACACGTACAATTGTGGTAAAACTTTCTTTATGCAATTGTGCAGAAGCCATATAGAGATGGAAAAGAAATTCAAAGTGTGGGTGTATAGAGAAGGAGAGATACCGTTAGTGCACCTAGGTCCAGTGAAGAGCATATATAGCATTGAAGGCCAGTTCATGGACGAGATCGAGAGAGGTATGAGCCCATTCGCGGCTAGCCACCCGGACGAGGCTCACACCTTCCTCATCCCCGTCAGCGTCGCCAACATTGTTCATTACCTATACCGGCCGCTCGTGACCTACTCGAGAGAACAACTTCACAAAGTGTTTCTTGACTACGTCGATGTCGTGGCTCACAAGTATCCTTATTGGAATAGAAGCCAAGGAGCTGATCATTTCTTCGTTTCTTGCCATGATTGGGTTCGTTATTTTTTTTTTACTCTATCAAATTACTCTTATTTTTAGATTAAAATTAATTGCATTGATCTTATAAATACTTTTATTTATTTTAAATATTAGTGTTTAAATAGGTGTAATTAATAATAACGTAATCACATTTCAACTTTGTTAATCTACTTGGAAAATGTCAAAATTGACACTTATTAAAAAAAATGGAGGGAGTAACACTTGTAAGATGTCTTGCAGGCACCAGACGTCTCGGGATCGAACCCGGAGATGCTGAAAAACATGATAAGAGTCCTCTGCAACTCCAACACATCAGAAGGTTTCATGCCCCAACGAGATGTCTCAATCCCGGAGATCAACATCCCCGACGGGGAGCACCTAGGCCCACCTCACTTATCCAGCTCTTCGGCCCATGAACGACCCATCCTTGCTTTCTTCGCAGGCGGCTCACACGGTTACATCCGCAAGATCCTTTTAGAGCATTGGAAAGACAAAGACGAGGAGGTCCAAGTCCATGAATACTTACCTAAAGACCAAGACTACTTCAAGCTCATGTCCAAGGCAAGGTTCTGCCTCTGCCCTAGTGGATACGAAGTGGCTAGCCCTAGAATCGTTGCAGCTATTAACTTAGGCTGCGTCCCTGTCATCATCTCTGATCACTATGCATTGCCCTTCTCAGACGTTCTTGATTGGAGTAAGTTCACCATTCATATTCCTTCTGAGAAGATCCCGGAGATTAAAACCATACTAAAGAACGTGTCATGGAGACGCTACTTGGTGTTGCAAAGAAGGGTCATGCAGGTACAGAGACATTTCGTTCTCAATAGACCGTCTCAACCGTTTGACATGCTTAGAATGCTTCTTCACTCCGTATGGTTGAGAAGGCTAAACATAAGGTTGCAATTGTGATTCTACATACTCTGTTGTCTTAAAGATACTTTAGGGAATAAATATTGGTAATACACATGAACATCACAACAACAATAACCAAACCGATTACATTTAATGAATATTGTTTGAATCATTTTTAGAAGCTAAGATTCTCATAACTGGACTTCGACCACATGGAATCTTTTGGTCTCTGAAGGCATCTTGTCCAGATCAAAAGTGACCAAACCAGAGGAGACATCGTACTCAAATGCGATCTCGCTTGACTCAACAACACATCTCTTAGGCTTCACCGATGAGTAAGCTCCGAACTTACCACATCCTTTGACTTCCATCACCACTTTCATCTTCTCACCATCATATCTAAGTCCCTCAATAGCTCCTCCCGAGTTGTACATGTTCACAAGACCAAGCGGAGCAAATGAGACACCATCACTAGCCAGATGACAAACAGGACTCACAGTGAAGATCTCATGCTCACGGATCTTCAATGAGATCGGGAGAGAGACGTTGTATGGCATAACACTGAGTTCACCTCTGCTCTGAGAGTAAACAGCACAGGCTCCATTCCATGTTGCTGGATCAGTGGAGGCCTCGGAGATCAAATGCACATCATGACCACGAATAGAGCCAGTGATTGAATCAGTTTTTGTCTGGTGGAATGTGTTTTTTCTTTCTGTGCTACTCCAAGCAGCTCCTTGGCAATTATACACGCCAAGAACTCCAGTGTACTTGTTCATGTTCCATATCTTTAACAAGCTGAAACCAAACAGTGCACAAGTAAGAAAACGAGCAACACAGACTTATCTTTATAACCCAATCTGCTTATTACCTGACACCATCACGAGCAGGATCTGTGAACAAACAATCACGGGTTGGTCTACCAGGCAATCTAGCACGAAGGATGGATCCATCAGGCAACACAAGCTTTCTTAGAAGATCAAAGTTGTGTTTTCCAGGAGCATCACTACTCATCAAGAACAGAGAGAGACAAACAAATAAGTAAACAGTATGGGTTTGTTTGCAAATAAGTAATGGATTTTTGAGAGATGTGCACCTAACGTAGATAGGTCCACCACTGATGGCCCTAGCAGAGGCGTGATACTCTGCAGCAGGGTGCACGGAGTGGAACATGTCCCAGTCAGGCAGCATAAACTCTCCCAAGAACACACTGTTGTATGCAACCGAGGCAATGTGGATGGTGTGTGACACCGGATCACGAGGGTAGAAATCATCTGATGCTCTAATCACAGCTGCTTGCTTGGAGCTGCATAACCATCGATCAAATTCAAAAAAAAAAAATATTTATACTCAAATCAAAACACACAAATTAATACTCTCTGTTTTCTAATACTTGATATTTTATTTAAGAGAATTTCTTTTTTTCAAATTATATAACATTTTCAATTTTCAATGCAAAATTTACTAGTCTATACTATTATTTGTGAAGTAATTTTTCGCAATGGAACTTCCACGTTAAAAGTTAAAGTGGTTAATATCGTTTATACCCTTAATGAGTAAAATCTATAAATTATTCAAAAATAAAAATGAATTTAAATTATTTTTATTAGATAAATGATTAAAATTAATAATTATAAGAATTACCCAAAATCTAAAATTTATTTAAAATAACAGGATAATTCTTATATATATATATATATATATATATATATATATATGCACATATATTTCGCAACGGAGCTCCCATGTTAAAATTAAAAGCTAGATGATTAATATCGTTTATGCCCTTAATGAATAAAATATATAAATTATTTAAAAATAAAAACGAATTTTAATTATATATATTAGATAAATGATTAAAATTAATAATAACAAGAATTATCCAAAATCTAAAATTATTTAAAATAACAAGATAATTCTTATATAATATATATATATATAGAGAGAGAAAGAGAAATTTTCAAAATACCACTTTCTTTGTACTATATTTCAAAAATAGCTTAATCACTTTTACCCTTGTTTTTTAAGAGGAAAAACACACTTATAACCCTTGGGTTAATTAATCTAAGACTTATGGTCTAGAGTTAAGGGGTGGTGTAGGGTGGGGTAGGGTTTATGAATTTAAAATTTAAGATTCTAATTAATTTTAAGAAAAATTTGCCCCTTAAAAAATGATATTTTTGAAATGTCTCTTTAATGAAGGTAAAAATGAAAAGTGGTACAAAGAAAGTGGTATTTTTGAAAATTTCCCATATATATATATATATATTGTGTTAATATCCAAATAAATCTTTTAATAAAAAGTTAAAATTTAAAAAAATATAGAAAACACAAAACTAAATATTAATCAAATAAAATTATTAATTTTCTATAATTGAGTGAATTTTAAGATTCATTTATCAATAATGAATATATTATATATAAGAATTTTACATAAAAATTTAAATGAAAATATTTTTAATAATTTATCTTTATAGTTTTTAAATTAGTAATGTGAATATTAATAAATAACTTTATAAAATGTTTATGCCCGCATGTGCGGGCAACCCATCTAGTTTTTATATTATACGACAAGTTGTACTATTTATCATTGGTAGACTGTGTTAATTAAATAATTAATGATATTTTTGTATAGAAAATCTAAGAAACAAGAAAATAATTGTTTATACAATTCTAAAAGGTAATCTATTTTTTAAAAATAGATAGTGAAAAGACTTACCAGTAGAGAGCATCTGTGTTATGACTCATACAAGCAATGCAACCATTATCAGGGAAGTTCTTAGCAACAGAGGAGTCAAGAGCTTGATGATACTGACGCGTTAACTCGACACGACCACCTAAACCACCACCAAGAGTCTCCAATATACACTGCACATCCACTTTCACACCGTCCACACCAGCATCAGCCAAGTAACTATGAAGCTCATTATAGAATCTAAACACATTCTTGGGGTTAACCAAACCCAACCCTTGAACCGCCATAACATCAGTCTTCCACGTCGGTTCATTCTCCACCACAGCCTTTGACACCATCGGATACTTCATGGAAGACCCGTATTCCTCCCCGGGTCGTACCCCGCCCCAGTAACCCGTTATTGCATGCCACACGTACACGTACTTAAGACCGTGTTTGTTTTTAGCTATGTCCACTATGTTCTTGATCCCCTCGTCCTTGTTCTTGAACTTTGCGTTTTCTTTAATCCCGGTTAACCGGGAAACCGGGTTCTCAACCGGGTTATCATCATTCTCAACGGACTGCCAACCGTCGTCGATGATGACGAACTTCGGCGGCGTATCTCCGGCGGTGAGAGACTTAAGCCCTTCCTCGACGCCTTCTTGAGTAACCTCCTGGTAAAACGCGTCCCAAGTGCACCACCCCAAGTAGTCAACGATCCCTGGGAGCTTCTTCTCGTGACGTTGACGGAAACTCTTGAGATGCAACTTAACGGTGTGGACAGCTTCCGTTATCGTCTGAAACGGATCAGTGCCGGCGTGAATATATAAAGAGTGAGTAAACGACGACGTTTTAGTGTCGGCGTCGCCGCTCTCCAAACAGAGCTCCACCTCATCGTTAACGTTTCCTTGCAGACACGCACGGAAGGAGCCTTCTATTAACGGTAAGAAAACGGTGTAGAGTTTCTGGTCAGGCTCCAGGTGGGACCCGTCGTTTGATTCGGTTAATAGGAACTGCGTCTCTAGAGGGATGTCTCGGCCCACTTCGCCCATTCTCTGGGCCATCCACCAGAGCTTGAACCGGAAACACGCCATGAACCGGGAATCGTGAACCGTACCGATCGGTACGATGTGGTTACTCTGTTCTTTGTCGAATAAAGCTCCGACAAAGACTCCCTCGACCGGTCCGGCCTCAGACGCTGACGTCGTGATGACATTGTCTGGTAAACCGGTTAGAATCGTACAGTTTTTGATGATTAGATTCCCATCGGAAATCCGAACCGCCGGTTTAATCGTCATCTCTTCTTCCTTCAACGGCGACGCTGCGTCGCTTCTCTGTATATATCAAACCGATTAAAAGATTCACTTTTTTTAAGAAAAAAAAAAACAAAAGAGTTTCAATTTATCAGAGATAGATCCAGAGTTCTCAAATCAGATCAGATCTAAAGAGAAACAAACAGTACCTTATACGAACAGGATCGAAACCGTCGAGAAGGTGAAGAACAATGCCTGATAAATCCAAGACATGGAGTAAAAATAACAACGTTGTTAGATGTGGAAATATAAGAGAGAATGATTTGTTTTGATGAAGATGCAATACCAGAAGACAGACGAAGCTGTGATGATGAGACAATGCGAGCTTGATGTTTAGATTTTAATTGAAGATAAGAAGATGAAGAAGAAGAGAATCGATATGTGAGAGAGTGAAACAGAGGATGAACCCTTTTTATACTGTTAATTCCATTGAAGCACCCCTTTGACGCCATTTTTTTTTTTTTTTTGCTTAGTCTCTTTTCTTCGTTGCTGCTGAGTTATTTTTTTACAAGTTTTCTCGGGGTCTCTTAACTATTTATCCGATTCCACCGTATTTTAATTAGTATTTTATTTTTATTAAGAAGGTAATAATACTCCTTTAACACGCATCTTGTGATCACAATTATTAAAGAGAAAATGATTTTCAGCCATTTAGGGTGATTTATAATATTTTCATGTTGAAGAAGCTACTAGAGTGTCCTCCGTCGTCAAAGTTTCGCTCTAGTTCTTGTAGGTTCGGTAAGAAGAACAATAATTAGATTTGGTCGTTGACAAGTTAAAAGGAAAGATGAGGTTGCCACGTCGGATATATGCTGTAAACACATCGGGTTAAAAGAAGTTCCCATTGGTCAGCGTATTGAAAAAAAAAAAACTCGGGAGATTCAAAGATTCTTTTTAAAGAGGTTTAAGATATTTTCGCACGACCGTCATACGTGTCATCGTGTCAGCGGATTATCAATATCATTATCACGTTAAATCTATTTTTTTTTCTTCAAACTAAAAAAAAAAATCTAATTTTTTTAAGAAATTCTAAAAATAGTCCAAGACAGTGATGGAGAAGAATGGAATTCAAATATACATATCCTAGGTGAAAAAAGCACATTGTTTTTGAGCACCTATATAAACATAGATCTATATGTTTCCATCTATTTGTATATCCAAAAAAAAAATTATTTGTACATTATACCTCTTATGTGAGATTAATATAAACTTTTACATCATCAAAAATACCTAAATTAATCTAAATTTTTTTTGAAAATAGTCTAAAAATCTGAAAATAGTCTAGGACAGTAACTGAATATTAAAAGAATAAAATGAAATTCTAATATGTTTCAGATTTGATACAAATGTTACGCGAAAAAATCATATTATTTTTAGATATTTATATAAATATAGATTTATGTTTATGTTTTCGGGTCTATTTGCATATCCAAAAAAGATTTATTTGTGCGTTACAACTCTTATTTTAGAATAATATAAGCTTTTACATAAGCGGAGATACCCAAGTTAATCTAAAAAGAATCTTAAAATAGATAGATGTGTATAAGTTTATATAAAGCGACCAATTCTAGAACCGAGACAGAAACCCCATACAAGTGGCTCAATTATCTTCGCAGTTCAACTTGCTTCAACAATCTCGATGCTGTGCGGTCGCATGGGCCCCCACCCAAACTTCCATAGTTTATAGAAATTATAAAAGGTCTCTCCATTCAATTTTTTCCTTTTGTCACGATGTCTCGCTATTCAAATAAAAAGAGAGAGAGAGCACTACACGAAAATTAATAATTTGATGTTTCTTTCTGCTGTTTGTTTGTTTGCTACTGATAAAATATAGAAAGTGAAATATTCGGCGATGCATGATTCGCTTGCAACGATTATGATTTGCTCAGACAGTGCCTGGGAAAGCAAATCAACTTGTCTTTTTTTTATGAGAGAAAAAGTTAGATAATTGTCCCAATTGGACCCAATGGGTTCTCAGTCACACACCCTCAGGGCCTCATGCATGAGTTGGCGGATAAGAGACTGCCAGAAACTAGTAGTATTATCTCTTATTTGCATATAAATGTTTTATATAAATATCTTTTATCCATTAACACTACATATGTATCTTTAACCTAACAGAGTAACTGAGACAATCTCTTGGAACTTTTGGCATGTATCCACAGCAGTTATGAGTTTGATTTCCCTTAGAAACTAAATTATCATTACTTAGCTAGTTTGGGTTTGGGATTCGGCTCAAGTGATTTACATAGTAGATCGTAACAGATGATCGGTTCACTCTGTGATACTAATCGAAAAGTATTCCAAACTCAGGTCAAGCAGTATAGTAGCAAGTCTACTCTGTATCACTAAATGCATTCCTTCCGGATTCGACCGGATCATCCGATAAGATTTATCAAAAAAAAAAGGATTATAACTTAGCCTAAACCCTAATCAGATTATACTGCTTTTTAGCCCACTAATTAACACATTATCTTAATCTCTACATGTGATCAGAAAATATTACAGGAAAAATAATTACTATCTATACGAATAATACATCACCACATGACTATATATCTAGATAAAAATAATATATTAAAAATCATACAAATTATATGAATCACATAACATATTTGAATTAGTATATATTATGTGGGTAACATCATCAACATATTAGACTTTAAAAAAAATATTCTTCCTTATGATTAAACCGCCATTATAACTCAACAAGAAATCATTAGTTTAAACACAAAAAAACAACTAGTTTTAAACGTTGGAGCATACAACAGAACCAAACACAGAGTTTTTCTTTGGGTAAAATCAAACACATAAAGTTCATAAGCAAGCAACACACATATAAGCTTAAGTGAGGACACACAAAATCATAAAGACAAACTATACGACCGCAGGATAGATAGTAGATTGGTCATGAGATTACTTATCTCAAATATGATCAATCAATGACCAGAGACATAATCTTTTCCTGAAGATTTGGCTGAATCGGTTGAACTCTGTATCCAAATTGTGCATCATGGTCTCTCATCAACATTCCTCTTGCGTTGCTAGCTATTGCCATCTCCTGCTGCTGCTGCAATTTCCAAATATGTCCTTTTCTCTCAAACACATAATATACCAATATATAGTTTCAAACCAAATCACACGCTCAATTAAAGGGCTTTATGAATTCTTGACTATTTATATAAATATATATACCAGCTGGAAACTGAGTTGCCGATTCTCCTCCACCATCATTTTCTCCTGCCACAATGATGTTTGATGTAATCATCAATACATATTTCAATTTTTTTCGCCTTCTTAACCAACCCATTCCTCCTCTTTGAGAATGTCACCACTCTGTTGTTTACGTTTTCTATCCTCTTAATCTCTATCCTCCCTCTTCCCATCTTTCGCTCTCTCTAGCTCTACTTTCTCAGTTTTAGGGTTTGCTATGAGAATTTGTTAGGATATGGAGGCGAGGAGGATATATGGAGAAGAAAAGGAGGAGCATTGGTCTCAGAGCAAACATTGATGAGAAAGAGAGAGAACGTGTTTCACTAATCTATAGGTGAAATGAGACTTTTGACAGTTTGGGATGGTAAACAAAGCTACTTTCGTGATGGCACAGTTATGGAAGGCTTGTTTTTGTGGTTCTCTTAGTCACATAGCCAACTATATTCTCCTTCCTTTTTACACTAGCAAGAAAGAAAACTTTAAAGTAATGTAAAAATCAAGTTGTAACATAATAAGATAATTTGCTTAACACTCTTTGCCTGTGATAATTGATGTTTATTGCTTTCATTTGATTTGATCGTCTCTCTCTCTCTCTTGATAGGTTAAACTGTTGTTTCTAACCTCTGGTCTCTTCCTTAGTATGTTCTTTACTTTGGTAATTCCAAGACTTGCTATTTCAAGAACTCTAAGTCATATATAGGTCTTGTCGAATATCGAAGCTACACTATATTAATCAAACATATTAAATTATTGAAATATGAAGATATCATGTTGACAAAGAAGTGAGTGAAATAAATTGATTTGAAGTTAAATCAAGATTGATAAGAAAGAAACAACAAAAGTAATGAAGCACTGAAATTACCAAAGACTTTGCTATAACCATTGAAAGTTATCATGCTTAAATTATTAAGAGGGAAAATGAAATTGTTTGTCAAAAACAAAAACAAAAATGAAAAGTTTATGATTTTCTGACTCATCGGACACGTGTCAAAGTCTTGTGCAAGTTTCTGGTCTTACGTAGCAGGTAGTACTACTTCTTTGCTATAGACCGTCTATGTAATATTCGCGCTAACCAAAGAACAATCGGGCGTACGTGTAACGCCTAAAACGTTTAGTCAAAGTGTAAGCGTTTATTAGATAACATTAAAATCACACTCTCTCCGTTTCAGTTTATTTGTCATTGTAAAAAAAAAAATCGTTTCAAAATAAGTTTCAATGCATAATTTATTAATTTTATATATTATTATATTTTTTATTGGTTAAAATGTGATTAGCTGTATAGATAATTGTGTTTTTGTGTAGAAAATATATAAAACTAAATGTTTTCTTAATATGTGTGCACAAACCTAAAACGACAGTAAAGTGAAACGGAAGTAATATATATTAGAAAACTCTTTTCCTGTTAATATCCATGACTAGTGGTTTATGAGAGATTCGCGAGAGAGAGCCATATTGGTATTGAAAACGTAGATCGTAAATATATAAGTTCAATAATTTTTTTAATGTTTCAGATCGTGAGTGATTGATATATTTAGAACGCAAAGTTGTTTATATCATACAAGAAAACACTAAACATACTGGATCAAGAAGATGACACACCTTTCTATGAAATATGAATCGATGATGTGGAAAATCAATCTTAAATTTATAACCTAGCTATCATATGTCTCTACAACGACCTCAATGAAGACGAGTTTTATTCCCATAAAGAAAACGCATGATTGTTAAACTACCCACGTATACCAAGCTGAAACAAACACATACTAACTATTCCGATCGATCGAATCTATAACTCAAAAGAGAGCAACAACAGCAGAAACAAAGGCGACTAAAAAAGAGACACCACCTAATGTAGAAGCGGCACTTCCAGCCGCAGGAGTAGTAGTAGTTGTTGTTGTCCCGGCTCCTGGGGTGGTGGGAGTGGTTCCTCCAGCACCTGGGGTGGTAGCACCACCAGCACCAACTACGTTGATGGAGAGTTTTTGACCAAAGCGGCAATGGTCACCGAATGTGCAGATGTAGTATTGTGGTCCGGTGGTGTTTAGTATAATTTTGACCGGAGGAGTCATCATGATGCTGAGGGGTTTCTCTTTCACGCAGTTCTCATATGCATCTTTTGTTACAACAGCCACATCATGTCTCCCAGCGGTGAAATCAAATTCTGTAATAATAATAATATACAAAAACTTGTTATTAATTTAGCAATCAAAAATGATGCACATATATAGTCAGCGCCTTTAAAAGTTTGTTGACCTACTCGAAATATCCAATGATTTTCTAGAAAAAACAATATGGTTTACAAACGAGGAAAAGTTGACGAACTAAACCAGTTGTGGGGTATTTTCGAAATTGATGTTCAAAAAATCGTTAAACAACAATTAAGTGTTTTGTAGGAGAATAGTGAATATTTGGATGTTCACCTAAACTAATTTTCTAAAAAAACGATTTAGAGAATTGTTTTCTTATATCTAATTTACCGATTAGACTGATGTTTAAGAGCTATATACACAAACTTTTAGAACACCTATTGTCTATTGATGATGAACTTCCAAAATAGCATAGTCCCATTATCATTTTTTCTAAAGGAAATATTTAGTTGAAATAAAAATAAATAAAAGACCGTGACATGTTCCATTTGATAGTTGTAACAAATTTTGCTTTTGCATGACCTAAGCTTTATATATATAAAATATGAACTATCAATGTCAGTCGGTGGAAAGTAAAAAAATCTAGTCAACAAAAACAGAAAACTCACCAAGCTCGTCGCCTACGCGGAACGTTTTACCGGCAGCCCATGTATCATAGAACTTGGGATCGCTAGGTCTCGCCCATTCGGTATCATCACCAACATCATAGTCCTCTGCGAAAACAACCGCAGCTAAAACCATAAACATACATGTCACCGTCTTGAAAACTCGGGCCATTCTTTGTGTTTGTGTTGAGAAAACTCAGGTCACCCCCTTCTTTTTTCTTGGTCGATAACTTGATGAACGTTATCTCAAAAGATAGTATTTACGACCCTTTTGATTTTTTGTGTTTGTTATGGTTCAGAAAGTCTCAAAGAGAGACTTATATTTATAAGGGACAAAGAGAGGTTTCTAGGGGTCATTTAACGCAAGATATGCGAAGACGCGTATACGTGTTTGGTAGTTGTTGAATAAAATTCATATTGGATATTATCACCACCACCACCTTTGGTCAATATTTGCCTGCTTAGTTTCTCTTTTCCACAAAAATGTTTGTTATTATTAGCGTGTGTAAGTATTGTCCACTCCTAAACGTTGATCAAGTAAGAAAACGTGACTATTTACATTTGTCTTTCGATTATAGTTTCTGTTCAGACTACATGTAACATACTAATATTAACTAATACTAATATTAACTAGGTGATAACTCGCGCCCGACGCAGAATGAAAGATTTTTAAAAATCATGCTTGAAACTATAGGTATTAGAACGGTAAAAGTCATAGACACAAATATAACATATTATATAATAAAAGATTCAACAAAATTATGTATGTATATATAATATAAGCTTCGATTTTTTTTAAACTTATGTTATTTGTTTTGTTTAATTGAATTATAATTTGTAGAAGTAAATCTATAAGAGTACATATTTATCTATTGAAAGAATATGGGAATCTCATTGAGTACATATTTTCAGCAAAAAAATTATCTTGAAATTTTGTTTCCATAATTTTCTATATCTAAATATGAATATGCCTATATTTGTTTCCTAAATAGATTATTGAAAGAATATGCGTATATTTTTTTCCTAAATTTTGTCTATTGCATAATTTACAGTCAAAAATAATTTTTCTATATGTGTTTCCTAAATAGATTATTGAAAGAGTGTACACTCTCCTACGCTCAATTGGTGATAGTTTGTCATTCGGGAAAATTGTTAAAAAGTAAGATCTTCGGTTCGAGTAACTCCAAACGCACCAATAACCTACCAATGAATGTGGATGTGTTTCCCCCCCACGATGAGGGATTAGGGTCGATGCGACGCCAACTGAGTCCCACATTGTTGGTTGCTATAGTTTCCATAATTTTCTATATCTAAATATGAATATGCGTATATTTGTTTTCTAAATAGATTATCGAGGAGATTTAATTTGGAATCTTAGACATCGACTTGCATTGCATCTCAAGTTATCAGGTTTACAATTGTGTGGTTTGCAATATATGATATGTGTTGAATTCAAAATATTATGAAAACTTATTACATATTAACTCAAAAATTGCATTGCACATCAAATTTTGGGGTGATTTGAAAATCATGATAGATGTAAAGTTTAAATATATGATTTGTCTTTAAAATTAACATTAGAATTCATTTCCATAAAAACAATTTGTCATAACATATCCCCTCTACCAACCATAACCAACATCGATATAGTTATACCAAATTAAAGTAATCACATATATAATATGTTTTGTATACTTATCAAAAAAAATCATTGTAGAAATTACAGTATAATGCTAAGATCCGCATAAAATGCTATTTGTTTAATCATATCATATGCGTCAGTTTTATATACTTGTCTAATTAGATGTGTGTGTTTTATAATTAGATCACCTTTAAATCAGTAAGAGTGTGTTGAATATACTGTTTGGTTACCATTTCATCAAGAGCATGTTATACAATATTATCGTGACCAAAAATCCAACTAACAGAAGAAAAAAATAATGTGTTTTAATAAAAAAAAAGCTAATACAAAGATGTTTAATTACTGTTTTGTTATCAGATTAATACAAAGAATATTTGATAATTTTAAAGCTAATATAGTTAATAATTTATAGATATAAACTGTATTTTAGATATTTCAGTTCTCGATATAAATCTAAATATACTTGTTTAATCAAACTCATATGTGTGATTTTTATAATTAAATCATTTTTAAATCAGTAAGAATATGTTAAATATATTGTTACCTAACATCTTTTATCTATTAAAAATTATACATTAATTTTTTTGTGTAAAATTCTTTATAATAGAACCTACATTTGAAATTTCATTATTTTATTAAATGTTTTGTTAGCATTTCATCAAGAGCATGTTGAACAAATTTTAGCTATAGCTCATGTCACTACCAACCTTTCCTTGTTTTACACCTCTAGATATCAAACGTTTAATGTCAAAATCATAAACTATAATCACTATTTAGTTTTAATGTTCAATGGCATTACATACAATTAAGCAATGATATTTTTGTTAATCACATATGAGGGCAAGATTAATTAATAAAAATGCTCATAAAATAATAATAAAGGGATGATAAGAATAAAAAACAAATGTTAGAGGAATTGCAGAATGCTAAGAACATCTTCACTCCACTGTTATATTTCTTTTTAAAAAGATACAAGATTATAAAACAGAACAAGAACTTCTTCATTATATTTTTTTTCAAATAGAAAATGATATGTATTACTGTAAATACAGAAAATACTATTTTCTTTAAATATAGAAGTGAGTTGATCATATAAATATACTTTACAAGAAAAAATATAGAGATGAGTTAACATTGTTCTAGTGTTATGGAAAAAAAAAGGTTAAAGTGTCAAAGGACAGTGTATTTTGTTGTAATATTAGGTGTGTTTATTATTTATAAACTTCAATAGGTAAATTACTAAGTTGTGAATAACAGAGAATGTTGCAGAGGATTGTGAGTATGGACGATGTCGTTCTTTCCGGTATACAATTGTTCTTGATGTTAGTGTTTTGGTTAGTTCTATATGTTATATTTAAATCTGAACCGCGCGGAAGCGATAACTTAGTTGCGTCTTTGAGGTCATTTTGCAAGAAGTTGGAAGATGACTTGGGTATTTTTTTAAGATCATTTTTTATTGTTAAAAAGATATTAGCTGGGTTGGATTATATAATTTGTTTTAGGGTTATTGTAGCAAAGACATTCTGATTGTTTTCTCTTGTATAGGTAATGAAAAATCTCAGAACATGGATTGGTGTTGTAGTGATATAAGCCACATGATGAGATGATAAGGTATTTCTCTTGTATCAAAGCTATAAAATCCTTCAGAATCCTTTACTAGATAAAGAGCTGTGATTGCATTTGAATAATAGTTTAAAGAACCCCCCAAAGCTGCAAATAGAAAAGAAAAAAGAACAGCAAAAGATGCAAGCTAAAGACATTGGAGGCTCAGTTACAGCAACAACAATCTGGAACACATCTCTGGGAAGTGAAAGCCTCTTGGCCTTTATGGTTTCTTCTTCATCAGATCATTGCTTTTAAGCTGCTTTTTTTTTTTTTTCTGCTCCTTTTTTTTGGTTTAAGAGGAATATGCATTCACAAAAGGAAAATTAGGTTAAATAACAAAAACAACACAACAAATGCACTAATTACCCAAAATCACTTTATTTCTCCTACTTTCTCAGTTTCTCTTCATGTATCTCTACCATCTAGCTATAAATCTACTTTCACTTTTTTTTTGTTATTTCAAAAATAAGCTCTTCAGAAAACTTATGCCGAGTATTTTTTGTCACAAACTAATGGATTGGGATTTCAAAGAATGAATATATATTCTTAACTAGGGACATGTTTCTCTCTTCTCTGGTTTAAGACTAGCAACAAAAATTTGAGATCCGCAACAAGGAAACACATATAATGTTTTTAAACTGCCTAGCTAATTGTGAACAGATGATGAGAGTAAGCGTCATGTATATGCAATCATTGTTGTAATCACAAACTATAATGTTGTAGAAGCTGATGTTCGCTGCCTTCTTGAATTTGTAACTTGTGAGCACCTGGTTCAACATGCTTAACATATGCTTCAAAATTTTGAGTAATACATCGCAAGCATTGCTAACTTCTGGTGGAAGTTCTGATGATGATGATGCACCAGTGTTAGTTTTGAGAATCATCCATTACTAACATAAGAAAAGACGATAACATGAGCAAACAAATTTATAGAGATTTTCTGAGCATTTATTACTAACATAAGCAAATACAATAACATGAGCAAACAAATTTATAGTTTTAGAAGAACCAAACAAAACAGAGGATGAGTGTAATTACTGAGGGAAAAAACAACAAAAACAAGGATAATTTTTACAGCCAAGTGGTTGTGTTTTCTCTATTCTGAATCACAAACAGAGTCAAACAGAAATTAAATAAGAAAATCTAGTTAGTTGTATTGCATTCATCAATCCTTGGCTTATATACATAAAAACCAAGAGAATATGCTAGATCTAACGTAATTTACTTCCCCTTATTTATAGGATCTTATACAATAGTTGTTATCATAACAATATGTATCAAGAATATCCAAATGGTAATACTATTACATTGGGATATGACATTATTAGTTGTTTTCGATATTAATAACCTTTATTAGTTTTTATTTTAGATTTAAAAATTAATTTTATGATGATTTTAAGATATTCTTAAACATTCGTAATTGTCATATCAATATTATATACAAAATAACAAAATAAATAATATATTTTTTAAACAAATTGTGTATATACTCATATTCGATTGTTTAGTGATATTACGCAAAGAAAATGATTTTCAAATATGTATATGATATGTAGTTTAGAGTATAGGATTTTTGTTTGTATTGAAATACAGTTTTTGTGCACTGCATTGAAAATATATATAATATTTGAATGATCTATCTTGAATATCGATACATAGATTCAAGAAAATAATATTTTCATGTCATTATGTTTATTAATCTATATATATTTCATATATATGTAGGTCCAATATTTAAACGTAGAATTTTTATATTGAATTTGTGGTTAGAATATCTTATAGATTACATGTTGACCCAATATTTATTGATGCATTTAGGTGTATTTGTAGGCTCAAAACCAAAAGTATAAAATGCTATTAGTGAGGCTTGACATTTCTTTGTAAATTTAGGTTCTTGCTACTTACTTTGTGTATCAGGTGCAAAGTTGAACGATTGTTGGGCGAAGGACAGAGATTCATAGTATGATTTGAAGTGATCTGAATTCTCACGCTCAAGTTTATCGAAAACTACAAAACACAAACATTTCAATTTGCCAACGGTTTGCCTTCGACCCATTAACCATTCCGTTAAAAATGATTTCAGTGTACCTTTGTTGGTTCAGCTAGGTTGGGTTTGAAATTGATCCAATGGATGATTCACGATCTTTTCCATGCTCATGATACATTCCATGCATTCCAGGATCCTGTCATGAGTCTGATACGGAGCCAAGAAAGAACATGAGATTATTATAGACCTTCGATTTTCTCAATATTCTTCAATGCAGGTAGTGATATCTTACGCTTCTTCCGTCTTTAGTGAACCTAAGAACAAGAGGACCTGCCATTTACGGAACCAAGAATGATTCTTGATGTTATTTTTGGAGAAGAGAAGGATAAGTGAAAGAGACGAGAGCTAGAAAAGGAGATTGAAATAGAGCGCGCAAGATTTAAAGGAACATTTTTTTTGAATGAGATGTAAAGGAACCTTTATATATATATTTGGTGTAAATTTTATTAGTCGCCGAAAAAAAAATTATTAGTTGCGTGAAACTAGAACTGAAGAAGGTAGACATGAAAAATCAATATTTAACAATGATTCTCTTCAAGAAAAAAACAATGATGAACTATTATTGTTGAAATAACAGATTTTTGAATAAAATATTTAATATTTCAGTTACAAACTAATTTAGATTTTAAAAATATGGTTTAATGAACTTTGCTTTTTAAAACAAATATCATTCTATTAATTTATAATAAAAATATTTAAACTAAATTTTGATCCGCAACTGAAAAAACACGAGTTTATTTTTAGAATTAAATAAAAAATTTATATGAATTTCAATATAAGATAGTATCTAAGTGTGGACTTATTTTTTCAGAATCAAGAATCAAACTATACCAAACGAAACAGAAAACAGAAATCAAAATTGAACCAAATTTCATAAATAATCAAACGAAATTTTATATATCTGGAACCGAAAAAATTAAAACCGCACCAAGAACCAAATGATTAATAAAGTTTTTAAAATAAAATTATATATCTACAAATATTAATTTTATTTAATTCTTAAAAATGTTATTTATAAATCGAATTACAGTCCAAAGTTACTAATATGATTGGTTTTTGCATGACAACTAATTTCTTCATGGTTTCCATAAATTCCACGGGATCTCAACATCTTAGTAGTATACGATACCACAAAAGTTTTTTTCAGTCTAAAAATTATTCGAATATTTTTTATCTGAACAATCTAAATTATCCAATATTTAAAATGAAAAACTCAAATTTTATTTATAAATCCAAAATTAACCAAAAATCCCCATATCTGGTTACGTCGACATATGAGAAATTAAAAAAAAATACAGATTAAACAAAAATACTGTTTTAAACCAAGTCTAACCAAAGAAAAATGATCAAAAACCTTCTTGCTCTAAACAAGAATCACTATTTGAAACTCCTTTACTTGGACAGGTTCTTACATTATGTCCCTTTTTCTTGCAGAACCCACAAGCATACACTCTCTTATCAACACCGTCTTCATCACCACCCTCAGTGGGTTTCACTCTGGCCAGCTTTCGGCATGTTCTACTGTTGTGACCGCTCTCACCGCATATCCCACATCGGTGATACCTTGTGGAAATGCATTTAGTGACCAATGATTTCGACTTAGGGCAGGTTCTTCGGTTATGGCCTTTATCTCCGCAAACCCGACATCTAAACCTTCTGTCTGCCTTACTGTCCAGTTCTGGACAGTAATGACGCCTATGGCCTTCCTGTCCGCAGTTTTTGCAGTAAAACTTAATTCCTGAACCAATGAGAACAAAAAAAAACGGTCACCACGATATATGATACTTCTAACCTTCCTTTTTACATTCACTTGAGTAAGTATGATATCTCACATTAACAGAATGTTTAGTACCAATGCTAACCCAAGGAGAAATTTTGCTACTTTAAGACACCTTAATCTATCACATCTCACATTATTAAAGAAGAAAGTTGCAGGAAAAAAAGAGAGAGTAACAAATTGAGCTAAACCAAGAAAATGAGATTTTACCTTTCATGGATAAGCTCCTCTGCTCACGGTTTTCTGGGTTACTGAAAAAGATTTTCATAGTTTCGGATGCATGCTTTCTAGCAGCTGGTGTTCCTTTAGCTTTCTGCAGCACAATTCAAGGGGAGGAAATATTAAAAGTTGCTACATCTAATGTATAAAACCAAATGAGAGTTGATCACAGACCTTAATTGCAGCTACCCTCTGAGCATGAAGCACAGGATCACGATGT
The DNA here is from genome assembly GCA_905132765.1 of Moricandia arvensis. NCBI lineage: Eukaryota > Viridiplantae > Streptophyta > Magnoliopsida > Brassicales > Brassicaceae > Moricandia > Moricandia arvensis. The sequence goes on along the minus strand of CAJHQP010000395.1, from coordinate 117,836 downwards.
ATAATCTTCATTCGGTTACTAAATAGTCCAGTCTTGGCATTCAGACTCTATCAAAACCATATCTCTGGTCAGTAACAGTTCCTCATGGAAAGCATGAAAGTTTTTACATGGAACTTTACTTTAAGAGAGCGGCTAATCTTTTGTCCAACTTCAGGAGGAGGTGACTGGTAAATCCGCTTGGACTTTCCCCTTGGACTGAACTTTATCTCCAAATTATCAACCTCATCATCCTCCTTTACTCGAAATGGAGAACTGTGAAAAACAATGACATTTTTTATTAGTCTTCACAAGGATTTGATAGAGAAAAGTCAAACAACTATTTTGAACTAAAACACTACCTGGATCTAGCTTTCTCCCAAGGTCGTTCATCGATTGATTCTTCCCATATTACACAATCTCCCAAACATCTGAGACAAGTCATAATGCCCTACAGAAAACGAGGAAGGACATACGTTTGAAGCTAGTCTGTTCAAAAGGTATTAACCCTTGTGAATACCTTTCCTTTGCATTGAGGGCAATCCAACCTTGCCCTCTCGATTCCACAGTCTGAGCATGAGGTGTAACCTCTTCCCCTACAAGTAGGACAAGGAAGCTCTCTAATGTACTGACCGTTGGGACCAAACCATGACCTTGGTTCACGAGAATCACCAGTTACATTCCTTAACAAAAACATCACCAAAAGCACTTTGATTGACTAAACATAAAGGAAATAATAAAAATCTGCAAAAAAAAAAGAGAGTTTATGAATGTGTTGTTTGTTGTTGTTACCTGGGCTTGAAGTCAACACCAAACAGTTCATCTGAAGGATCATAACCCATTTGTCGCTGTTCATAACCAAGACAAGTCATCAATGTGTTTAAGAATGTATACAAGAGATAAAGAGAAGCTGGTGAATATAGTACTACGTTGTTTTGTCTGGAGGATGAAACTGAACCATCGTTGTTGTTGTCTGAAGAAGATAATGCGCGAGGAAAGAAGACGAATTTTGAGTTGGGATTGAGATGAAACATGAAGCGTGTCTTCTTCCTTCTCCATGGTGGCTGCAAAACCTGAATTACAGCATGAATCGAGCACATGAGGAGAGCACAAATCCCTTAGAAACAAAGAAAAAATAATATGAAGGGGGAGATGAGGAACACTCACCACCACACACGAGTGTTCGTCTTGAAAAAAAAAGAAGCTGTGCTTTTGCTTCTTCTATGCCTGCCGGTTCGATTAGTTCGGATTTTTCGGTTTAGATATTTTGTTTTTTTTTAATTCGGTTCAACATAAATTTTACCAAATTATTTTGAAATAAGTTTGGTTCGGTTGGTTAAAAAAAAAGTTTGGTTTGGTTCATTTTTCGATTAGTCTGATTTTAGAAATCTTGAAGTTTTGACTTTTGTTTAAATTTTGGTTTAGTTTTGTTAAAATTTAAGATAATTTTGGCTATTTCAATTTAAAATTTGAGTAACTCAGTTTGAGTTTTAGGTATATTTTAAATATATTTTTTTAAAAGAAAACTAAATGAAGTAAACCGATCACCCGATCAAACCAACAACCAATTTAAAAAAAAAAATCTACCAAACCAAACTAACCGAAATTTTGGTTTAGTTTAACAAGTCCGGATCAAATTCTCATGCTTCTTTTAGAGAATACTACTTTGGCTATTAACTGGGGATACGTTTTACTCTCTTTTTGATATTCGATGACCGATCTCTCCCGAAGTAATGCCTCTTAACCATGTCCCACTTCTTCAAAATCTTGTATCAAAGTCTTAAAAGAAATCAAATGAATACAACTCAGAAGTCAAAACCAAGGTTTTTAAGAACCCAAGTTATACGCACAAAGTAAAAACGGAAAAAGAAAAAAACAATCTGTGATACAAAAAGATTGTCGAAGGAAAAGAGAAACAGAAGAGAACATACCATCGTCGTCCTTGTTTTAACAGCACACACCATCACTTCCTACTGAGCTGAACGATATTCTCTCTGCCTTTTTCGACCCAAATGTGAACTTGATATCTCCCAACTTCTCATTGTTCACTTCTTCGCTCACAGAGGGGAAAGCGAAGACCAGAGGCAACTTATCTTCTCCTCTTCTGTTACCCCCGAAACTAAACTGAGGAATCTCGTCATCTTTTGTTGCTTCATGCTGAATTTTAATGGCAACACCACCACTTGGCATGATCGACGGAGTTGTGGGCTCTGATGATGTTGCTCCATCAGATGAAGAAGAGACTGGGAATGTGAAGCTAGCGTTTGATCCCGAAGGGACTGCCCATCTTTGGTAAGCAGGCTTCTCTACTGAGATTGATGAAAGTGACCGTTTGTTATTTCCCAGTGCATGGGATGGTGGCTTGGGGAGATTTGCGGGCTCACCTCCAAAAGTGTAGGAAACAGCTTTTGCAGCATCCTGAGAAGAAGCAAACAACTGCAGTTCAGTTCATAACTCAAAACTGTAAATACAGATGTAGGTTACCACAAGATTACAAACTGTTAGAAGTATAAATAGTAAGTGCACAGTAAGGGAAAAAGAAGACAGGTACCTTTTCATGTGTGCTTCCGGAGAGAGAGCTCTTAGGCTTCCCTAACTCATACTGGAGTGTGGTACCACTACTACTTCCAGTTAATATTCCATTTGATGCTGAAGCGGTCTTGACCATTGTATTTTGAGTGTCACCGGTGGTAACTTCAGATAGTTTCGGCAAAGAGGATGGCGGATTGTGAGATAAAAAATTAGGGATGTCTTCATTTACCTTGGCTGGGGCATCCTTTTTCACATTGTTGATGTTCGAGCTGCTTTGTTCAACTTTTGAGGACTGGGGAAATCTCCACGAAGTGGCAAGCTTCAACTCAGCAGATTTATCTTTCGGGGTGGCTTGGGTCCTTTCAAGGTGATCCAATATCGTCCTAGCGATCTGACTAGAATGTCTAGGCACAGTCGGTGTACCAGCAGCTTCCGACCCTATATCCTTACCGTATATTGTTGTCTGGGACATAGCTAGGTTGCTTGATTCCCCTGCTTCAGATCTCTTCATGTTAGCAGAATTTTCAAAACGACCCCTGGAAGGTCGTGAATAAGGAGACATGGTGGCACTCTGGCGAGATCTTCTACTGGGTCCAAAAAGTCCACCATCACTTCCCTTGCTAAGTTTGAGCTGGGCACGTTAGTAAAGAACTTATCAGGTTTCAACAAAGGAAACAGAATTCAGCAGATCGAAGAACCCCTAGAAAGGTTCAAAAGGCAGTATAGTGATGATTTTAAGTTAGAACCAAGTTTTGCAAAATGTCAACAACACATCCGGAAAGAATACTATATTTTCACTAGAATTTGTCTTTAAGTTAACAAAAATAAACAGTAAGTGCACACTAAGTGCACACTAAGTTATTAATTTTACAGGTAATCAGAATTGTATAGACGACAGGAGAGTTTACCTGGCCATATCTTGTCTGAACACTCTGGGAGGGAGACGGGAGGGTGCTCAGGCGCTTGCTACTATTGTCTTGCAATTGCATAAGCTGAGCAAAATAAAAAGGAACAGTTCAGGTATACCAAAAAAAATTCAGCAAAAAGGTATTACGAAAAACTCTACACACCTGTGACTTAGAACCTGAAAGGATGGATCTAGGATATGGGGTCCTTGGAAAACTTCGGATCCCAAAGTTTTCTCGTTGACTTTGAGGAGTTGCAAAACCAGATTGCTCATTTAACTTGACCCCAGGCCAACAAGCAGAAGGCTTGCTTGATGGTGATGCACCTGAGGAATTTGCTACAAGCATACCCCGGTCTAGACTATTCTTTTCATTTCTTGCTACAAAACCTTGGGAACTAGTTGATGTTGCCTGGCCTCCCATATATGCCTTAGCAAGTTCTGCTGGTGATAGACCAGCTTCATCCCGCACATGTTTGCCTCCTTCAAAAGTCTATAAGAAAAGGCAAATGAGAATAAATCCAGTTTATTAAAATAGTTACAGAGGTAAGGACTAGTGAAGTAAGAAACATCAACTCCTTGATGAAGCAAATATGTGAAATTACATAGCACTTCCATCATATGATTTCACAAATGATCCAACCTTGCGCAGAACTAAGAGAAAAAATCATGTGGATATATCCAAAGTACTCCTAAAGTCTGCCAAAATACACTCTAAACTTTTTCCGGCAAAGTAGAAACTAGAAAAGCCTGAGCAAACCATGTAAATTGCTAGTTTAATTAAACATTCAAACAAAAAAAAAGCAGGATAGCAACCAACTTACTCCTGACTTGGCAAGTGGGGTTGGTGTAGCCCAAAGATCAATACTAGTAGCATCCTTGTCACCAATGGGCTCTTCTTTCTGATCAAGAAAACTCACATTTTTCTTTGCTCCTTCTCTCAGAGGGATCTTCATTATCTCTTCTCTCGCGACTTTAGGTAGATCAATAGCTCTTGAATTTATTATCTCTATAAGACGATCAGTTTCCGCCCTGGATAGAGATTAAAAGCTGTCAGTGTAAAGTTCGCCTATGTAGACAAAATACAAACACAACTGCAAAGAAAGATAACAGAAGGGCCAGGAAAGATTAGCAGCCACTCAATAAGAATCTACTGACCCAGACATGACTAAAAGAAGTAACAAAATAACAAGCAAAAGAAAGCAAGTTTCCATCGAGCATCATTTGAAATGCAACTAATGTACATACATGATAATAAATACCATACCTTGAAAACATTTTTCCTTCCATTAGCCTTTCAAGCTCCGAGATCGCATCAACATCATTTTTTGCTCTGTTGCTTATTTCTTGTGCACTGATATTGAAATTGCTTTCCTTAATGTTTGCTGTACTACTAGTACCTCCCTCTTCAATTGATGCTAACTTCGACTTCTGCAAAGTTTCCCAAATAATATAAAGAGGAAAATTATGTGTCTATTGCAAATCACAAAATCAGCTTAAGCTAAAGCGATGATTTTCCCAATCAGAGACTAAGATAAGCCAGAGGAGTTGAATGACGCTTACATTTGAACTTGGTGTTACACTACTGGGATCATTCTCCATTGAATCATCCTGCAACTCATCTAGTATGAAAAAAAAAGAGGCCAAATGTTAAGTCCTCTCTCTTGAACGAAACCCATAAAGACTATATTAGAAAACTAGAAGCAAGAAAAACTCATCTCTCTGGACTAAATTGCATATACAAACACCCCCAAGGGATGAGATAAATGTTGTTCACTTCAAAAAAACTTTCCCAAGCAAAGAGGCAGTAACATACATTCATAACACACTTCACACAGAGAGCTAGTTACTAACACTAACGCAAACAAACACTCAAAAGCCTTCACCCACCATCTATCCTGGTGATTCTAGAACTAAGTTAACATATAATCAATTCGAAATTTCGCCTTATACGAATCTAGAAAAACCTTGATGTTGATCTTCATCTTCTGGAGCTCTAAGAGCAGGAGAAGAGGCAGAGGCAGCACTGGAGAAGAAGTAGGGAAGTAGTTTCGTAGCCCCGCTGGAGATAACTCGATAAGCAGGATCGACGATTCTCGAGATCCACGGCCTCCGTCGTTCTACTTGGTTCTGAGGCGGTCGAGAATACGGCGTCGTCGTCGTATGTCTCCTCGCCGTTTGCCGCTTCAGTTTGCCACCTGTACCTCTTGCCGCATCGCTCGCCGCCGCAGGGAAAGTCGCTTCTCCTCCACTTGCCATGTCGCCTCTCTCTTTGTTTTAGTGTTCGTTCCCTTTGTTAAAAGTTTTTACCACTCTTTTAAAATAAAAGTCTTTTCTGTTGTTAAATATTTTGGGACGAAATATTCGGAGTATTATGTTGTGTGACTTTTCAAGTCAAAGGGTTCTCGTCCTTTGATAACATAGTGAGAATATAAATTTGTAAAAAGTACTAGTATATATTTAATAAAAATCAGGCTTTAAATATTAATTAGAGTTGTTTCAACAAAATATTAACTAGATTTAACTATTGAAGTAAATAATTAAGGTTTATAATTTACGTATCAACTTTTATTTTGTTGTTCTTGTTACAATTTTTTATAACATTTAAAATCAGGCCAAACAACTCTATTACTCATGGCTATCTAATAGCATGAGCAAATGGAACAGTCGAACAAGGTTGGAGATTAAAATTGGAACGTCAAATGTACATATAGAGAGCTATAAACTTTACCCTATTACATTGTTAAATATACGATTGATAATTTATTGAACATAGCCCATGAGACGGAATTGACATTACTTGTGGACTAAGAACAGCTATTTGAATGTAGGAGAGTAATGTGAGCTGGGTTAAAGAAACAGAACTAGAGGGTTAGTCCCTGCTTGAACATGGCTCTAGACCTCTGCTGCCATCCCTAATTCTGTTCCCATTTAAGTGAGGCACAGTTTGGGCTGAAACGCCACTATATAGCATTGGATGCAGCAAAATCACAGGCTCACATCCTGGGATTGGCTTTCTCTATTATTCTAAAGGGCATAGCAAAAACAGAGATTGACTCTACAACAAGACATGGCTTTTCCCTTCTTGAAAGAGCTTTAAGAAAATAGGATGGATCACAATTCACAAACTCTTGCTGAACTTTAAAACCCGTCTCCTGTGAGCTGATCCTGATGAGCATGATACATGGTTTTATTCTCCAGATTCAATCCTCTTCAATGGTTAAACCTCATATGGACATAATTCAACTACCAGTCATCTCCATGGTTGTTCTCCTTTGTAATAGACTTTAGCGTATGGCGACCAGTCAGATCCATCCAATAACAGATGCGAAGGTGATCATCAACACAACCTCAATTTTGTTAACATCCATCGAAAACAAAACGTTTATTCCATAGTCTTTTATTTTTCTTCCAATGGGTATTACTACAACTCGAGACCAATTCTAAAACTGAAGCAGATAAACACCCATGAAAGGGAAGGTAAACAATAACGAATTCACATTAAAACAAAAGGGTTAGATAGATCTTAGACGTAACACGTGTATCTAACTTCTATAAAATATAAACTGGATGGAGACGCCGAGACCACGCGTTAATACACGGCCGTAACTGGAGAGGGATCAGTGTAGAAACTCATTCGAGAAGTTTGAGGGTCAAGTTCTTCTTCATGTGTCTCCTCTTCTTCTTCCTCATCAGCATCCCAAAGAAATCGCGCATATGAAGCTTGAACATAACTGCACCACAAACAAATAAGTACGACACACATAAGCACCACAACAGCCACACAAAATTACCAGCTTTGAGGAGTTCTTACCAGTCATCAGGAGCAGCTGCAACAGCTCGACTAAAGTAAGACTCAGCACGAGATGAATCCTTATGGATAGTCCACACCAATTCAGCGTACATGGAAAGAACATTCCCATCGTTAGGATTCGTCAGTATAGCTCTCCCGCAATACTCTTCTGCTTTCAAGTAATCTTTTCGAACCTGTTTCAAATCAAATACACAACAACAACAACAACACTCAGTTTCTTTTTTGAATTATTAGGAGGTTCGGGTCAAAACCCTAATTCTGCAAGCCCGAAATAACATCATATAATATTGGTTTTGTCTCAGTGGTAACTCGAACCGGCCGGTATACTTTCTAGTCGAGCTAATGAACTATGGTAAGAACACTCAGTGATAGACTGATAGTTCATAAATCACTTTCAAGATCTAGAAAGAAACCAAACCCGTTACCTCTTTCAAGAACTTAGCGTAATTACTGAGGAAAATCACGTTTCCAGGATTAGCTTCAATCATCTTACGATAATGAACGTCTGTATTACAATCATCTCCATCCTCACCGTCGGATCTATCACCATTTCCTCCGCCGTGGATAACCCCACCACCACGACCACCGCCACCACTAACCTCAGTATCATCACCACCCTCCTCTTCCTCCTCAAAACCCCAGGTTAATCCATCATAAGAAGACGTGCGTATAAGCCCGAACCCGATTCCTTCTTCCACGTCCTCCATCAGAGCACCGCCGCTAAGGAACTTACTCGACGGTTTCGTCGACGTTAAGTGACGTAGATCGCTCTCTGACGCCGTTCTTTTCATCCTCCTCGCGGATTCGTCGCTGGAGTGGACGGACATGGGGCTGTAACAGCAAGAGGAAGAGGAAGAGAGCATCAATGATCTGGTGGGCCGTTGGATCTGGTGAACGGATTCAACAGCCTCGATTGGAGATTCCCTTGGGCTCGAGGCATGGACTAGCGAGTTGAGAAGTGGAGTCGACGCGCTTCGTAAGAGCATCTTCTCTCCGGGATCGAGTTCTGAGAGGGGAGATTCTTAGGGTTTATCGGATATGAGCTGTGTGTGATAAGTGAGGACGGTGACTTTATATACACTCGTGAGATTATTTAATAGAGGAAGGTGATGGGAAAACAAACTCAGCCGTCGGTTAGTTTTTGATCACGTGAACTTTGATTAGTATTATTATTTTGAGAAATACCTAACATATATCTAAAAGTTTTTTTTGTTATCAAAATATTTTTTTTTAAATAATTAAAATAAATTTTATTAAATAATGTAAATATATATTTATAATCTTTGAGTTAATTAATCTAGAATAAGGGTTTAAAGTTACATAATGAGATTTTTGATATGAAACTTAAAATTTAAATTTAAAAAATATTAGTTTCTTTTAAAATTAAAAAATTGATTTTGGTCATTTATTACTTTAAAGTTTATTTTGTGATAAAAACTTTAAATGGATCTATTTGAAAAAATTTCTATTATTTTTCTATCGACAGTTTAATTATTTTTTATTATTCAATTAGACTTTTTTCTGAAAATAATTTTTGCGTAATAATAAAGATCTCTTGTAATTTTTTTTTAATTTCATATAATTTGTTTTCTTTTTGTTAAAAATTAAAACTTAAACCTCGTAGTTTACTAACAATAATGAAACATTAGACTAAGAATTATTTTTTTTTTCTTCTCTCGAATATATTTTTCTGTTTGGTATATACCAAAATGATTTTTTAATTTGACTTTTCCATCTATGATTTTAGTGTGCACATTCTCTGCTCCCTTCGTTAGGCTTTTTTTTTTAGTTTCCCGTCTCTTTAAAACAAATTTGGATTTCTCTATGATTTACTGAAAGTTCCTGGGATATCATTGGTCCTTTAATTTGTACTATTATTTGTTGGTTAAGATTGAGCTTAACAGCATCTACAAAAGACACTTTATAACTTCAAATATAGAGTTTTTGGTTTTCCAAAAAAAAATTCAAATTTGAAGTTTCATCTTTTTATTTACAATTTGGTCCTTACATTTACATATCTTATTTATTATTCTTAAGTATTTTTTATTTATCATTTTAATCTTTAAAAAATTTATCTCACAAATATTCAAATTCAAATCTATAAATTAAACTTTACCCATAAAATTTTTTAAAAATTAAAATAAGTTTTATATTATTTTAAAAGTAGAATTAGACAACAAGAATATTATAAACATACTGAATTAAAAACTTTTTAAAAAGGGTACATAAAGACATAATTATTATAGAAATTTAGATATTACAACAATACTAATAATCTGGTAAATTTGCCCCGGAAGCTCCCAAATCTTCGAAATATTGTCCAAACAAGTTTTTTGTAAAAATAAAGAGAGTCATTTCTTACTTCGAAATGCACTAGTTGATCACATATGGGAGCATTACGAAAATAATCTTATGGAATAATGTGGTATTTTATTTGTAGTTTAATATTTAATTATGTATTTCTATTTCTAGTTTTATATTTTAATTTAAAGTTTTATTAATTAATATTGTTGTAATTTTTATATATGTGTTAGTTATTTATAAAAGTTTTATGAATTTTCATTAACTAAAATAAATATAAGGACCATAGTGTAAAATACAAATAATTTTGAAGTTAGTTTTGAAGTTTTGTTTTTGGAGAAGAACCCTTTAAAACTTCAAATATAGAGTTTGAGAAATTTCAAAATAGAGTTCTTTTTTGGAGATGCTCTAATAGAATAAGGAAGGAAAAGCTAACCTAAATCTAAAGAAAAAGTACCTATATGTATATCACAAAAAAGTATATAATTGGTGCATTTGTACGAACACATACAAATTGTTTTATAACAAAATGAATAGTAATGAAATAAGTTTCAAGTGGGTGGATTTGTCCCCCTTTGATTGTACGGTTCACGATTCCATGTGCACTAAGGCTCCCGATGTATGTAATCGACAATTTGCACCCATAACAATTTCTATCTTTGGTTCTTTTTTTTTGGGGGGGGGGGGGGGTCCCATTCTAAATTGATAACTTGGCCTACATTGCTTCTTGGCTTTGATACTGACTTAAAATAGTAAACTGGTGAATTAAGTTGATAACATGGGACATGGCCTGTATTCAACGGCGAGAAAGAAACAAATTGATTCTCAGTTTTGTAACTCATAAGAAAACTATCCTTAGTAGTGTAACATAGAAGGCACATATATACAAGATGAAGATTGCATATTGATATATTGTTCATATGGAGCTGAGAAGCAAAAGTGAGCTTTTATTATGTTATTAACTTATATTTACTACAAAACTAAAAATAAAGTGCTTATTATCCTGGTTGAACTTTTAATGAGAAGTCCATGTCAGACAGACAAGCATAACATTTTACATCATATAAGGTCCACCTAGTAAGATCATGTTAATTTTCATTGGCAGACAATCCTGAACCTTTGAAAAATGATCATGTTCAAACAAAGCCATCCCTTCCTCGATATCAATTGGGTTAAAACGGCAGCAGCAGAAAAGGTGTGCGTGAATTAGTGATGAGGTGATTCTTTGGAATCAAGCTATTTAACGACTTGATCTAGGGAGGGAAAATAAAAGAAAAGGTAACAAAGAAAAGTATCCAAAAGTAGAAGTGTCCAAAGATTAGAGAGTGAGGGGTCCAGGGATATGCTCATTGATGGGCTTCTTGTGGCCTCACCTGCGGGACCCGCGTGGTGAGAGCTCAACGATGGAGAAGAGAAGGGGTCGTTGTCGCGGAGAAGGTCACCGTCCTCCCCTTATATCTCCCCACTTCCTTGTATTTGATTCGCATCTAGTGGGTGTGCTTTATGCAGCCTTCTTGCGTTAATAGTTTTGTGGAATATGTTCATTGACATGTGCAAATGACTCCGACCATATTTCGAGCTCCTATTAATAGAGTAATTATTGAGATATATGACAACCTTGGGTACTTGCTTTTTAGATTATTGAGATATATGACAAACTATTATCACATTTTGTACTGCAAATTGATAGATCACATAGGCTTTTTTTCTTTCAAACTAGTAATTTGGAAAGCTATATAAAATCTGCACTAAAAGAAATACAAAATATATGAGGGAATAATATTGTTTCACCAAAACAAATCTAAAAAGCAAATATTCAAACCAAGCGTGTGATTTTCAAGAAATCGTTAGCCGGTAATTAGGCGGTTTATAGAATACTAGCGATTAAGCGGATTATTCGAGGTTTAGATGAAGCTTAAGCGTTAACAAATTATTGATTGGTTATATATATATAACATTTTAATTTTTGGATAGAAATATAATATTATTGTGATAAATTATCAAAATGAGATATGTAAAAGAAAAAAAGTTTTAAATAAATTTGTGAATTTATACTAATATTATTGCTTAAATTTATAAATTTAAAATAAGTTAAATTAATTTTAATTAATTTTAAACGATTTCGAAAGTTTAGATCGATTTAAATTGTATATATCAGATTTTAAGGCTAACTGAAATTTAGAACGATGGTCATATCTCTTTCTGATGCAGCGGCTCAGGCCTTTTGTGATGCTGGCTAATTGTTGGTGTATAATAGGCCTTAATGGGCTTTAGAACTCTACCCCGTAGCGAAGATCCGAAAAAGTTACGACCCGGGAGAACCAGAATTAGCCCTCGCAAACGCTCCGTTAATCGCTGATCGGTTGCTAGATTCAAGCAAGCTTCGAAACCCTAATTGCCATCGGTACTAGCTCTCTCCTCTTGATTTTTCTTTGACAGATCTCGATGGTGTAAAACTGATAGTTTTTTTTTTAACCTATTTTTGTGTGTTGTCTTCATGATTCGTTTCTTCGTTCCCATTGTTGTTTTGTTATAGATTGAAGGAGGCAAATTTGGCTTTATCAAGTGTTTATTCTTCAGTGATCATCATCAGATACAACAATGGTAACACTACGTTACTTTCTTTCAAGTGATTTGAGCTAATAAGCGAGTTGTTGTTTTAATGTTCAGTCAGCTTTGTTCAACTTCCATTCGTTTTTGACGGTGGTGCTGCTTGTGATCTGCACTTGTACTTATCTCAAGATGCAGTTCCCTGCCATTCTTGAGCAGAAAACTGGGTTTGTCACCTTCCTCTTTACTCACCTCTTCGTCAATTAGATCCACCTTGTATTGGTTGGTTCATTAGAACACATTTGGAGCTTTAAAACCGTTTATTAATTGATGAAAAGTGCTTTTTTTTTTTTGCTTTGTCTTTGCAGGTTTCGAGGATTCTTTTGGAAAGCTGCTAGAATAGGTAAGATCTTATTCTGTTTCCCAATTCCTTTCTAGAAAACAACAATCCTCTTTGCATATGTTCTTCATATGCTAGGCACGAATTAGAGTTAGTAACCTATGCAGCTACTAATAACCGAACTTTCATTTTCGACCATAGATAGATATATCGTCTGGTTTTAATTCTTGAAACACTTTGGTGATGTTCCTATTTTTAAGCATATGCATCATGATGGGTACATTAGTAGGGTCACAAGTTTTCAGAGTAGCAGTTAACAGCGATTCTCGATGGCCGAACATTCTGTTGTTTGACGTTTTTTTGTTATATCATCACACTGCTAACAGGTGAGCGTTTGAGTCCTTGGATGTCCGTGGGATGCTTCATGATGGGTGTCTCCATCATTTTCTTTTGAATGTCACTGAACCGGTTCATGTCTTCATTGAGATACTTAGTTTTCTGTATGCAAAACGATTCTAAGAGTCAGAATATATTCGACTTGGATTATGGGTTTGGTCTTGTATCTGTTGCGTTGGTTTCATGTGGAAACTTGACTCTATTATAAGCTACCCATCAATCAGATTACGCATCTTTTGTCACACACATAGATGTGAAGTTGTAAACTGTCACATAGGTTACCTTTTTTCCCTATCATTTATGATTATGGGGCCGTTAAGCACAATAGAGGTATATATGGGCCGAAATATAATATCCAGGACCAGTATAAGAGAGCTATTTTAATAACGAGCCAGCTTAGCTTGATTTATTTATTTATTTTAGTTGGAAATGCAAAAACATTGTCGTATGAAACAAAATCAGAAACAAATATATGATTTATGAATCTTCTAAAAACGTATATTTCATAAAACATATTTGTTTTTAATTAATCGTTTACTCTGTTTTAAGCTTTTAATAAAAGCAAAGTCGACAAAAAAAAATTAATCGTATACTCCCTATTATTAATGCCAGGAAACTCAACTATTTATCGCCTGTGTGTAGCGAATCCAAGCTTGAGAGCACCACGTGGAATGTGTAAAAAAACATAATGGTGGTGAATTATGTCAAACTACTTGCAAGAGTGAGAGATCCTGTTGGAAAATGTTCGTTTAAACATAATGGTGGTTTTTGTTTTATTATTGAACCTCCTAGTCCTTCCTTTTGTGTTTGTTTAACTCTTAAACCTTAACCTAAACCACCTTCCTTTTGTGATCTTCCATAACTTTATATGCGATGAAATGACAATATCAGTTGACCCTCAAAAAGAATGTAGTAACGACAAGGTGGAATAAGATTTTTAATAAGCTGAAAGCAAACTAGTGAGCAGAGAGGGGAGACACTGATACAGACTAAGCTGATAAATTTATTGTAACGAGTGCGGAACACAAACAAAAAAAAAACTCAATTTTGTTTTACTTGATACAAAATTGAGATTTTTTAAATATTTATAGTTTTAGGTAGGATATGGATCAGTTTTTACTGAATCAAATCGGTTTTTCGATTCCAGTGTTTAAGGCAGAGGAATTTAAAACCCATCCAAGTACTTATAATATTTTGATTCAGTTTTGGCCAGCTCCAGTTGGATAGAACTACTTGTAATATAGTAGGTCTCTTTAACCCGAAGACTCAGTTGGGGAAACAGCTTCTAAAATGTAAAAAAAAGCCTGTTTGATAAAATGGAAACTGATGTCTTAAGGCCACTTGTTTTCAGAATGCTTAGACAACAAAACGAAAAGATTTCAGAAAGAACAACAGTGACTTCTCAGGTCTAGACAGCAAAGAGACTCCCTACTTCCAGAGCTTACGCAGAGACATGTTCTTCTCTGTGTCTTTCTTCATTACCTTGGCCACCGCCATTTCAAAGTCTTCCTGTGTCACGTGTACTCTCCTCTCCCGCAGTGCAAACATGCCTGCCTCCGTGCACACAGCCTGACCGTAACAACCAAAAAGCATAAGAGAGAGAAAGAGGTAAACTGTAGAGAGAGACAGAGAACAAAACATATATATTACCTTCAGTTCAGCACCCGACGCACCATTCATCTTCTCTGCAATCTTTTTCAGGTCAATTCCACGCATCAAATTCATCTTCCTCGAGTGAATCTTCAGGATATCGAAACGTGACTGCCACACATTTTTTAGAAACATTACACATTAGCCAAACATGTTCTACCCAACCTATCTATTCGAGCAACTCCATAATATGAAAAACAAACATAAGCATTACATCTTCATTAGGATTGGGGAATTCAATTTTCCTATCAATCCTTCCTGGCCTGAGGAGAGCTTGGTCCAGAATATCAATACGATTTGTTGCCATCAAAACCTGTAACAGTCATTTAAGAGGATAAATGAGTTTGTCTACGAGTTTCAAACAACGATACCGCAGGTTTTCCTTAACACCTTTAACACGTACTTTGATTTTGTTTGATGCTTCAAATCCGTCAAGTTGGTTGAGAAGCTCAAGCATAGTCCGTTGCACCTCACTGTCACCGTTTCCACTTCCAGATTCCATACGAGCAGACCCAATACTGTCGATTTCATCCATGAAGATGATCGATGGTGCATGCTCCCTGAAAACCATCAACCATTAGCAATAGTATTTTTCAACACAATCATCTCATGCATATGTACTTAGCTGTTTGCTCAGAAAACATAGTAGTGTGGCCTAAATGCTGGGAACCATGACCCCCCATGGTATTTAGACTGCCTACACCATGATATTTATAGTACCAACAAAGACGACGTTCTTCATTCTATTTAACAATTAGCACTACATGTCCATTTCAGATGATAAGTGCAGAATGAGATTAAGCTTGTTAACTATTTTATATTTCCCTACCCACCACTATTCACTACGCTTGAAATTTCTACAATAGGGCTTAGCATATACAAACCTTGCCATCACAAAAAGCTCTCTGACCATTCTAGAACCTTCTCCAATGTATTTCTGGACCAGCTCGGAACCAGAAACTCTGATGAACGTACAGTCAGTGTGATGTGCCACAGCCCGAGCTAAAAGTGTCTTCCCAGTTCCAGGTGGACCATATAACAACACACCCTAGAAAGAAAGGAAGATAAAATCATCTACAATGCACTTAACAGCGCTACAGTTTACACAAGAAGCTTCGAAAGGCATGTGTACCTTTGGCTGCGCAATTCCAAGAGACTCGAACAATTCAGGATGCTTGATTGGAAGCTCAATGACCTGATGGAAAAGTAAAGATATTAAAATACAAAAAAGCAAGAAACAACATAAGGGATAGCCCATAAACCGAACGTTTGGCTTCGTTTTTTCTTTCACTACGTAAGCATACCTCCTTGATTTCCTTAATTTGCTGGTCAAGACCACCAATCATGTCATAAGTGGAGTCAGGAACCTTCTCAACTTTCATAAGGTTGACCAGCGGGTCTACTTTACTTGGCAGAACCAGGTGAAGAACATAGCTATCATTACGGAGAGCAACTCTTGTCGATGGTGTGATCTTCGTTATGTCAATACTTTTGTCAATATCAACAACATACTTCCCCTCAGGATGAACCTGTTAAATGATGAGTTTAAGCTTTACTGATAGCTATTTCCACAAGATAACAAAAACAATACAAGGGCCAAAGTTAACGTTAAACAACATGATATAAATATATAACCATAGTACCTTAACCAAGACCTTGTTTTTCCCCATCACTTTTACAACTTCACCCACATATGAACCAGGCTCCTGAAGCAGCTGCAACTCTTCTCTGAGCATTCGTACTGTAATAAAGTGTCAAAGAGTTTCAAAACTGTAATTAATAAGAAAGAATAAGAAAACCTTAAAGCTTAATATGATGCTGTTAATTATGATATGCAACCCTAAAGCTTAAACCTCTGAGCTTTCGTACTGTTGTGTAAGTTTAACTGTGTTACTAAGCATTCAGCTTGAACAATGAACCAAACTAAATTACACGGCTAGCACTGATTGCTATCGCCTCACCCTAACGACAGAGTCACAGTCAGTAGAAGACAGAAGCTAGTACATAGTCAACACACCCGTAGAGATCAAACAGAGCCAAAGAACCTGAATAAAGGAAGCTTATTTCTGACAACGTTAAGCACAATTCTAAAAAAGATCCAACATAGAAGATCCTAATCACATCAATCATCAAAACAATTTAGAAATTTATATCTTTTTTAAAAAAAACCCTAAACTGCAAGGAAATCGAAAGCCTTAAAACAACGAATCCGAGATTAGGGCTAAGGGATGATGAAAGAAAGAGTGACCTCGAGAATTGAGTTCATTCCTCTGAGCTTCAAGGCGATTGAGGTTGTTGGTTTTCTGGCGGAGCTGGCGCTGGAGCTCATGGATGTGCTGGAGATAGTACTGCTTAAGCCCTTCCCCTTGTTTCGCCGCCACCGCCGCCGCCGCTCCCTTGACGTTGCAGGTTTCCTCCATCGCTGTCTCGGGACGCCTCGCCTCGACTCCTACGGCCGCCATAACGTCAGGTGATTGTTGTCTCTGGGTATTTCGATTTCTGGAGATGAGAGATGGTGATTTTTTGATCGGAATCTGAAACCCTCACGCTAACATTACTTCACCTAAAGGCTAAATAATACGCGATTTTTATTGATTAGGTGAAAAGGAAATTAACACGGTAAGTAATTTTGGAACCTTCTCGTTGCTTTAGAGTCTTCTGGTATCTCGTCCTTTTTAATTCATTTTATATTTTTTATGAGAGTAAAACTACAAATATGTAAATTTTTATAAAAATTGCAAGACTCTTTAACCTCCTTTGAAATTACATCCAACCAATCTCCTATAACCAACCGTTTATATATCACTTTTTGTTTCTCTTTATATTGGTGATAAATCTTTTAATAAGTTCAATTTTGATATAAGAAGATGGTAAATCTTGAATGTTTTAGCAAAAAAAAAAAGTATTGGATGTAGTTTGTACTAATTTGTTAAATTATTTGTTGTAAATTTTTAATGAAACATGATACCGATGGTCCATGACAGTGTGGTCGAGTGATAAGGGAAATGTATTAAAACGTTAACACGATTGATGTTCAATTCACCTATTACGCGAAACTAAATCACATTACTCTTAGATATTTACAAATCTATTTGTATATTAAAAAGAAGATATATCTATGAATTACATTTTCTTTTGAAAATTAGTATGAATCTTTCTATAAACATGAGATATTCTCGGATTGAAATAAACAAAAAAATATGATGCCGATGAAAAGAGTATAATAAGTTGTGATGTTGTCGCTTAAGGTTTATCTAGTTTGATGTGCAACTTTAAATTATAAACAAATGTTTTTTTTTTTTTTTGCCAAAATTTTGATCCTATCGTCTAGTTTGAGAGCTCGGCCAGTTACTACAATTGATAGAGTTCTCCATCTATGTCCAATCTCAAGGGGGAATAGAAGCTAGTCTAATGGTTGGCCTTAATACACAATACCTTAGTTTTGTTATGTGAATGAAAACAGATAAACTGAAAGTCTGAAACTTCAAGTATATGAACTGCATAGCTGTATAACTATAATGATTTTGGTTGATTTGATTTTGTTTATCAAAAAGAAAAAGAAAAAACATACTGTTAATCAACTTCCATTAATGTCCATTTGACTAAATTAACACCAACTTTTTTTTTTTAACTCAGAAGTAACTTTAGGACTTAAAATTTTTACAGGCAATAACCAAAACCCGTACGACACTGTCTGTAAGTCGTCCCCTTCCTAACTCCTCTAATAGTTTAAACTCTCTATTGTCTCGATCCAGATCCATTCTCTCTTCTTCTCCGATCTGAACCTCTTCAAATCGAAACAATGTCCTCCTCCCGATCTGATCCCATCAAGCAATACTACGCGACGAGCAGCCTCGTAATCGGCTACGCCCTCTGCTCCAGCCTCCTCGCCGTCATCAACAAGTTCGCAATCACCTACTTCAACTACCCTGGCCTCCTCACCGCCCTCCAATACCTAACCTCCTCCGCCGGCGTCTACCTCCTCGGCAAGCTAGGGTTCCTCCACCACGACGCCTTCACCTGGGACACCGCCAAGAAGTTCCTCCCCGCCGCCCTCGTCTTCTACCTCGCAATCTTCACCAACACCAACCTCCTCCGTCACGCCAACGTCGACACCTTCATCGTCTTCCGATCCCTCACCCCGCTCCTC
Source organism: Moricandia arvensis (assembly GCA_905132765.1). Taxonomy (NCBI): domain Eukaryota; kingdom Viridiplantae; phylum Streptophyta; class Magnoliopsida; order Brassicales; family Brassicaceae; genus Moricandia; species Moricandia arvensis. The sequence continues at coordinate 99,223 of CAJHQP010000395.1, read as the reverse complement.
GTCGCCGTCGCCGACACCCTCTTCCGCGGCCAGCCGCGTCCCTCGAGGCTCACGTTCTTGTCTCTACTCGTCATCCTCGCTGGCGCTGTTGGCTACGTGGCTAATGACTCTGCTTTTACTCTAACGGCTTATTCATGGGCCTTGGCTTACCTTGTGACCATCACCACCGAGATGGTTTACATTAAACATATGGTTTCGACTCTTGAACTCAACACTTGGGGTTTGGTTTTGTACAACAACCTCTTGTCGTTGATGATCGCGCCTGTGTTTTGGTTCCTCACTGGGGAACACACGGAGGTTTTCACGGCGGTGAATGCTAACGGAGGGGACGTGTTTGAGCCGGTTGCGTTTTTCGCTGTGGCGTTGTCGTGTGTGTTTGGTTTCTTGATTAGCTTCTTTGGGTTTGCTGCTAGGAAAGCTATCTCCGCCACTGCTTTTACGGTGACGGGTGTTGTGAACAAGTTCTTGACTGTTGTGATTAATGTTGTGATTTGGGATAAGCATGCGACTCCTTTTGGTTTGGTTTGTTTGCTTGTTACTATCTGTGGTGGGGTTGGGTATCAGCAGTCTGTGACCGTGGCTAAGAAGCCGACCAATGGTCCCTCTCATCAAGTGTTGAAGAGTGATGATGAGATGATGGAGTTGATTCCGGGGAAAGTAGCTACTAATGTATGAGAGAGGGTTCCATTGCTTGCAACCCCTTTTTACAAAGAGGTTTTAGCACTTGATTTTCAAATTGAGAGGTTTATTCTACGGTTTCTGGCTCTCTATAGTATCAATTTTGTAAACTTGTTTCAGTCTCATTCTTCTCTACCCATTTATTATACAAGAAAATCAGTTTTATCTTCCTTCTATGCATTATAAGATTTTAGAGATGTCGAGTCTTTTGATACTCTGTGTTCTGTTGTGTTGTAATGAAAAAATGTGAAAGATGCTTTGAAATGTTTGTGAACCAGGTTGATATTAGGTGCTACTCCCATAAGAGTGTACTCGTATGTACTGTGTTCTAAATATTGGTATTGGTGGTGTGGTGCCTCGCACCGCTTAGCCGAAACTTTGTTTTAGAAAATTTTGGTGTGGGTACTAACAAAATTGGTCTAGCCATCCTCATAATCAATAATTTTATAAATCGCATAGCTACTGCTTAGCAATTTTTTAATATTGGTGTACACAAACTTATTTTAGGTGTTTTTTAAGAAGACTTTGGGCTTTAATCAGGGCTTGTATCATTTCCATTTTCAATTTGGGCTTTCAGTATCAAAACAAAGTAAGACGACCAAAAGAAAGTAACTTGGAAAATTGAAAAATAAATATTTCTGTTTTAGCACAACGAGAGAGGATCAATCGAGGCAATGGAGGGAACATCCAGCTCGTCCGCCGCCGGCCACACCTCCACCGCCGTGATAAATGCCCTAACTAACCGAGGCTGGTGCTTCAAAGACGCCGATTACTTGAAGCCTCTCGTCACACAAATCTCCTCCTCCATCGGCGCCAGTAATCAATCAGGCGCCATCGTGGATTCAGTAGAGGCGGAGCTGCTCAACATGGATATTAGGTTAATCGGAGGTAAGTCTCTCCCCGACGCGACCGAGTTACGCAGGTGCTCTCATCTTCAAGGTCCCAAAGTTCTCCAGGTAGATACATTGCTTCTTCAATGCAAGCAATCAGCTATGTAAATGTTGCTGTGTTGGTTTTTTGTTTTCAATGCTTTTTTTTTTTTTTTGTTAGATAAGTTCTGTTAGGGATGTTACAAAGAGTAGTGCTGAAGAGTTTCTAGGAAGCTCGACTGGTAAACGTGTGCTTAAACTTGTTCTCACTGATGGAAAGATAGAGATATCTGCACTTGAGTACTCTCATATACCATCGTTAAACAATGATGTGACTCCTGGTACTAAGGTATTGCATATCAAAAATCTTATTCGGTTCTCTTTGTATTTGTTTCTTGAAGTAATTGAGATATTCATATACTTATGTGTGGTGTCATGCATCAGGAGGGTGTGTTATGTATTGTTTTGATATTTTTTTTGGTTCTGTCTTGTTTGCAGGTGCGTCTAGAGAATAAGACGGTGGTGCGTGACGGTCTAGTATGTCTGACTCCAAAAGAAGTGACTGTATTGGGAGGTCATGTGCAATCACTCTTTGAAGAATGGCAGATGAAGAGAAAATACGCTAGTTTGTCTCGTTCGTCTGGAAGGCAATCTCAGGAAGGAAAAGCTGGTGATGGCCCTCCTCCATTTGAGGAGTTGCAGATCCGGAAAGGTTCTCATCACCGTGGTAAGCAGGGTTTCTCAGTTATGCTCATTCTTATTATTCAGTTTTCTTTTGTTAAAAGTATTGCACTTTTGTTTAGTTTTGTAATGTTTGGCCAGTCTTTGTTAACATATAGAACCAGTTAAGCTATTCACTTTAACCAAGACATACTGGTAATTCGACCATAGCTCCAGAATCTCTTTGTATCTGCTTATGTAGCCTATAAGGACTCATGTAGATATCCTATCTATGCTTTCTCTTGACTTGGTATCCAACTGTGACGCCCTTCAGTCTCCACTGTTCAAAACATTGAACTTCAGTGACTGCATTTTCATTGTAATCGTAAAATGATGGTATATTGATTTGCTCTTCATCTGTGTCGAGCCTGTTTCTTACATTTTGTTATAGAAGTTTGGACAGTGCATCAGAAAAGATAATTCAGCATATGTTTGATGATTGACAGATTCCTACAAGACGACTTCTAGGACTATTGTACCTACTGCCACAGCAAGCGCCGCAAAACACACCGGTGGAGAAAAAGGTGAAACTAGTGAAGTTGCTGGGAATAAAATAGGTGCAGATAAGAATTTACCGAAGAGTTCTTCAGATTCTGATCCGAAAATATCTGCCAAAGTTGAAAATCAAGAAAAGCCAAGCAGTTCTGATACAAGACCTAAACAAGGTTTGGCATTAACTTTTTCCCTCCTCACCCTAGATCAAAAGCTCTTTGTATAGCAGTACATTTTGATTCTTTAAATTAGTTTGTTAATTTCATCTTGCAATTACGTTGATCCCTTAGATGAGATTTATTTATTATTCATCCCTATAATGCCAAGTAACGCTAATGCTCGTTAGTGCCATAACATCTCGAATGTTGTAGCGGTGGAAGCTGTTCCTGTACAGAACCAAGCGGCTGCTCAGGTACTTCTTGAGAAGATGAAACATTCGAGTTCAAATGAACGGCAATTCCGAGGACGAAGAGGTAGAGGTAGAGGTAGGGGGAGGGGAAGAGAAGAAGACGACTCTGCAGTATTTACACTTGAGGAGTGGGAAAAGAGGAATACTAGCGGGGGAGCTGTTGCAACAGCTCACCATCCGAGCGATACTACACGTGATGAAGATCTTGCGTGGCAGCTTCAGAACCAGTTTGATCTTGAAGACTCTTATGTGAGTTCCAAAAACCTATATTTTTCCAACCAGTCCATTGATATGATTAGCACACCTTGTTATCTGTTATTCATTCAATGGCTTATGAGTTGTGTACTTTTGGACCATTCAAAAAACAATGGTTACAATGAGAGAGCTGTGATTGTGATATGCTGTTTAGGGACAGGAGACGCACGGAACCGGGGCAGCGGATATCAGAATGAATATGTTTGATTATGGAAGAACAGATGATAACTTTGGCCATGGAAGGGGAAGAGGAGGAAGAGGAAGAGGAAGAGGGCGAGGGAGAGGACATAGGGGAGGAAGAGGACGTTTTAAGTGTAATGAATATGTCTAGAAACACTCTTGGATAGAAGTTTACATTACACATCAAAGTTTCCGTCTTAAACGCACTTGTGTTTTCACGCAGGTACACACCCCATATGTTGTTTCTTCGTTTCTGTAGTGAATTTGCATTGATTGATACAGAACTGGGAGAGAAGAGATATGGAAGTTTATAGTGTATTTATTATTGACGCCTCCTAAAGACGAACAATGATCCTCTAGAGCCTAATCCCAACCTAAGTTTCTCATCAACGTACGTGATCCGAAGCTTCACTTCGCTTTCGAAACCGTATTTAAACTCCAAAGATCCCACCTTCAGTTCCGGAGGCTCGAATATAACTTGAACCCACTCACTGTCCAACGCGTTCAGCTTCCCTGCGAACATCAAACACAGGTTGAAACATTAAATCCAGGGTTTTGACCAAATAATCTATCAGCGGTTTCGCAGTTCACCTGTCAAAGAGACATCTCCGTCAAGAAAACCAAGAGCAGTGAAGGAAACTCTGTTCCTCACGGTATCAGGAGAATCAATGCCTTGAATCATCTCTTTGGTTCTGAAGAAGAGGCGGCCTATCACGCTTCTGTAGCCTCCACCAGGAGAGGTCGGTCTAGAACAGTACACCACGTCCCAATCTGCAGCAAAAGATTCAGTAAGTTCACATTTTAATAAAAAGGAAGAAGCTTAGATTCTTACCTCCGAAAATGAGAGGGCACTTAACAGGCTCTTTAACACAATACTTCTGAAGCTCTCCAGCCACTTGTGCCACTTCCTTGTGTTCCTCAGGGGTAAGTGTCACACCTCCATCGCTGTTCGCAACCTGTTTCACACACGACTCCATAATCTGCAAAGGGAAGATCCTGTGGAAGAATAAACGAAAGAGATACAGACCTTGGAGAGGAGGGATGAAATGAGATCATCCGGGCTAGTACGGAGCTCAACTTTGGGCGATGAAACGGAGCTTACGACGAGTCTTCTGCTCCGTGAATTGGCCTTATACGGGACGGAGTATTGAAGAGGGAGGTTCGAACGCTTCGGTGCATGGAACTGAGTCCGGGGTTCGGACAAGGCGGACGCGATTGTAAGGGAAGAAGGAGCCGTAGCCATTGTTGGTCTAGAGAGACAAGAGAGTGAATCAGATAATGTAATGGTTGCCGTGATCAGGATGGTGCCACGTCAGACTAGAAATCGATACCGGGCCCCACATCGGATTAACTTCCGCCATGTAGGAAGATATGTTATTCTAAATACTTAGGCCTAATATTTCAGCCCAATTGAGGCCCAAAATATAAGACAAAGTCTGGTATGCGAGCGAACACACAAGAGTAGTGAGTGACGATGGATGACTAGTAGGGGGTCAACTGCTAGCAACTGACTCATCTCGGCTCCGATCCTCGTCTTCGGAATCTCCGCCACTTGGAAAATGGAAACGTCACCTCAATTCATGCTTATCTTCGCCGTCGTTGTTTCTTCTCTCATCGCCTTCCGATCTTACAAGCGGAAATCGCTCGACCTCTCCGGCGGAGTTGCTGGATTCCTCGTTATGACCATCCATATCGCCGCGGGTTTCAGGTTTCTTCTCCCGCTTTGTTATTTATATAAATAATACGATGAGATTCCGTTGTTTTTCCGAGGTGTTTGATCGGATGAATCTGTTGAATCTGAAAGGTACGGAGCTCTGCTGCTTGTGTTCTTTCTTACTTCTTCGAAGCTTACCAAGGTTGGCGCAGATAAGAAACGACGTGTTGATGTTGAGTTCAAGGAAGGTGGCCAAAGGAACTGGTAGACTCTTCGAACCTAAGCTCGTCCATCTGCGTAATTTGTTTTGCTGTTAGAGTCTGGTGTATTGAGCACTGTTTTTCAATAATATTTGATCTGTGAGCTTCTTCTCGCTTTGGGATCACCGGTACTCTTAGGAGAATGACTTCTCTGCTCTATGTTTGTGCGAATGTATGGTTGTTGATTAGTTTGTAACACCTTTTTTGAGCTAAGTCTTTTCTTAAACTGTACTATTTGGATATGAAGGTTAGGACTAAGATACATCTCGATCAAAAGATGACTAGAGATAGCATAGTATCAATATTGTTTAGGTGACATAAAAACTATTCACATGGAAATTTTCCCCTCTACCTTTAGCATACTATGGAACCACATATACTGGACTGTTCGTAAACAAAGAGTACTTCCTTTTCCTTGGTAGATAATAGTCGTTGTTCTTGGTAATACGATAAATAGAATCTTTAGTTATGATTACTTTGATTAGTTAGTGTTAATATTGATGTTGGAATATTAGCGAAGGATGATGATGTTTTCACTTACAGAGTTTCATATTTGTTTGACCTATAAAAATTGCTTTGACAGGGTATTCCTCAAATATTTTGTTTCAGGATACAAGTGCTCTGCAATAGTGGAATTGCATCGATTCTTGTTGTAATTGCTTCTACTTTAACGGGATGGCAGGACAAGTGTCTGGACTCGAAGCAGTCAGAGATTGTAACAGCTCTTATTGGTGGGATCATCGGTCATTACGCATGTTGTAACGGAGACACTTGGTCCTCGGAGCTTGGAGTGCTTAGCGATGCCCAGCCTCGACTAATCACAACGCTAAAGGTTCTCTTTTCCTTTCTTTTTTTTCTTGCTATTTGCTCAGCTAAACGTTTGGTTTCTCACTCTCAGCCGGTAAAGAAAGGCACGAATGGTGGAGTAACAAAGGCAGGACTCTTAGCTGCTGTGGCAGCAGGCGCCACTGTGGGAGTAACATTCCTTGTGTTCGGACTGTTCACCGTAAGATGTGCAAGTGATGTGGCTCTCAAGCAACTCTTAGTCATTCCAGTCTCGGCATTAGCTGGATTATGTGGAAGTCTTATTGATTCCGTGCTTGGAGCAACAATCCAGTTCAGTGGCTTCTGTTCTGTGCGGAACAAGGTAAGTTCTGAAAGAACACGCCAAATACGTGGATCGAGAGTATTTTTGTTGATGGAATGTTGCGTGCAGGTTGTAGGGAAACCAGGACCGACGGTGAAGAAGATATCAGGTGTGGACATTCTTGACAACAACGGTGTGAACTTTGTCTCCATACTCTTGACATCTTTCTTAACTTCTGTTGCTTCTGTGTACATTTTCTGAATCACTACGTTTTTTTCTTGACCTACTGTTTTCAAACAGAGGTTAATTTGTTGTATGCTGAGATCAGTGTTTTATAATTTCTAAGAAAAAGTCCCTGTTTTATAATTTCCTGTTCTTTTTTTCTACTGAATGTAAAAACGTTATATTCATAATTTTTTAAAAATGTTTTCAGGTATTAAAAATATATTAAAATTTGCTTATATATATTATTCTTATAAATAATTATTTATGAATTTTGAACTAATGGTAATTCAATAAATAAAAAATGCATATAAGGGTAAATAAAATTTGAAAACAATAAAAAAACAAACGAAAAGATGTCAACAGTATTTTGTTTTGGTGGCAAAATTTTAAATGCAAATTTGGGGGAGGGGGGGGGGGAATTAAATTTCTAAATAAAGGAAGGATTTGGAGTATAAAATGAGTTTGGCGACTCCACTTCCATTTATCCCCTAGTAAGTGAGGCCGACCCCACAAACCGCTAAAATTGAAACGACTAGAGGGAAAATCAACCAATCCCCACTTCTCGCGATCGGCGCGGGAATAAAGGAAGGAAGACGGTGAGACTTCCCCAATGGCGACAATGAAGAAACCTAAAGTTGAGCAAGGCGAAGAAGCAGAAGCAGATACGTTGTCAACTCAAATCCCAGATGATAAAGAAGGTCTTATAGATTTCATGGACCAGCGTGCCAAGTCCATCGAAACCCTTAAAGACCAGCTCTCAAACCTCGAGCGGAAGGTTTCTTCTCTCTTCTTTCATTTCCGATGTCTTCATCTTCGTGTATCTGTATCAGTGCTGCTTGCATCAGTTTTACACTAATAGGGTTTTAGGGATTTGGTTGGTAGTTTTTTTTTTCTAATGTTAACATAGTCATTGCTATGTTTTAAAAAAACATAGTCATTGCTATTTTCTCATTCGATTCGTCTATTTTTTTTTTTTTTCTGAATAACCCTGTGTATCCTGGTCTTGGAGGCTGGAAGAGATCAGATGTTAAATTTTATCTCGAGTGACTAAGGGATTCAGAGATCAGATGCTAAATTTTATCCCCAGTGACCAGGGGGATTTGAACCCATGATTCGTCTATTACAATACTATTTGAATGTCAGCTTCTTGCTTAGAAGCTTCCTACTGTTTGGTCTTTTCTTGATCTTTGTTTTTTATATTCCCCGAAACATTTGCAGCTTGCTGAAGAGAGAAAATTGATGGCTGTTGCAGAGACCAAATTTTTACGAGTTGATCGTGTTGAAAGTGCCAATTTTACCAAGGGAAAACCAAAGGTGCCTGGTAAAACTGGAAGCTTACTTGGTATAGCAGAGTTCTGGACCGAGGGAAGTAAAGTGAAGACCACCAATGGAACCACTACTCCACATTCACGCGGTGAGAAGATGGAGTATGAAACCTCTACTCCACATCCTCCTAGTGAGATGAAACCGTTGAAAATGGCATCCATTATTTTACCGCCTTCTTTCAAGAGAAAAGCTTCTGCTCCTGTTAGACCTGAAGTTAATGAGACCCAACCCGTGTCTACAAGTGATTGTAACGTCCCAAATGGGTCTGAAACCAAGAGATCTCGTACTGTTGTTCCTAATGAAGTGGTTAGGGAAACTCAAGCTCAAGCTCGAGAGAACCACACTGATAAGGATTTTGCAAAGCCAAGGATCAGAGTTTCTAATAACATTTCTGGACAAGCAGCGCAACAGGAAAAGTCTGGTAAAAAGAAGTCTCATCTTTTGGTCCACATCTCAGCTTCTCATGGCGTCTGAATCTAATTTTATGTTATTGTGTACAGAGTTCCATGGACATGAAGAGTTGATAGCGCTTATAGGTAGGAGCTCTCTGCGGGCCACAATTGAAAGTCGTACCCTATCTATGCTACCAAGTGGCCACACCAAAAGAATGAGAAGTCTTGCTCTTTCTCCTTCAAACCGTGATCTCTTTGCTACAAGGTGATTTTTATGTTACCATTGTTTGTTTCTTGACCAAAAGTGTTCAAAAGACACGAACTACTGTATCTAAGGCCAGTCTTGTGTTGTGTTGGAAACTCGGTCTTACTGGGGTTTTGTCTACTAAGAAAATGATATTACATGCATAGGAGGGTACCTAGAATTTCCTTGGACAATGTTAACTCATATAATATATTCTCTACTTATAGACTTAATCTTTTTCTTTCTCTCTTTGTTTTGTCTTTGGTTATTCTTCAGTGCATTGGATGGTGTGGTTCATTTTTGGAAGCTCCAGTCTGATAGGTATGTCTGCCTTATATATGTCTGGTTTACTGATTATAATATTGCTCGCTGATTTCTTGAGGTTTAGTTAATTTATGGTTATTTACATAGAAATATTTTAGGAGGGGATATTGGATTATGCTATTTCTAATCCATATAGAGTTCCGTGATTGAAAAAACGTATCAAGTTTTTTTTTAAGTATGGATCTTAATCTATCCCCGTGGTAAGTCGGCAAAATTTGGTTTTGTTTGTGTCTGCCAACATTTTTTCAAAGATAGTGCTTGTACAATGTTTGCTAGCGGCAAATTTTGGGTCTCAGGAACCCCTTCAGACTTATTTTAATGAGATTTCAATCTATATTTCATTAAAATATTGCTTATCCACCATTGAGCAGGTCCTCAGCTACTCTGTTTAAGACGGTTAATCGGGTAGAAGTAGATCAGAAGAGATGGGCAGAAGATATAGCTTGGCATCCTCACAAAAGTGCACTTTTCTCTGTGTATACTGCAGATGAAGGTCACGCTCAGATATCAGCCTTATATCTGAACGAAGCTCGAGAGGTAAATAGCTATATCAGAAAAGCTGTTAGACTTTTCCATATCTACACTTTGATTGCAAAATTGATGAGTTGAGTGTGTCCTTAAAGTTAACTTGACCTTCATGACCTCTTATGAATAGAAATCAGTTAAGCTGGAATAGTTGGGAACTTGTTTCGAACCCGTGACCTTATCTACCTGTTCTAACTCGATGGTTATACTGTTATTGAGATAGTTATGTGCTCAAACTAGTTGGATCTTTGTACATGTGCAGACTTGTGAGTCAAAGTTTCTGAAGGACAGGCCTCACAGCAAAGGTCTTCTAAACAGAATCATGTTTACACCTTGGGATGATCCTTGTTTCATCACAGGTGGGTGTGACCATGCAGTAGTGTTATGGCGTGAACAAGGTGAGAATAACGCATGGAAGTCAAGGCTTCTGCATAAAGACTTGCACTCGTCATCCGTGATGGGAGTAGCTGGAATGCGCCATAACAATCTCGTATTGTCATGTGGAGACGACAGGAGATTTGTTGGGTTTGATGCCAGAGAAGAAAAAACAACATTTAAGCATAGACTGGACAACAAATGCACAAACTTGCTACCAAACCCACGAGATGTTAATCTTGTCATGCTTCAAACAAGGTAACAAAAAAAAAAAAATCAAACTCTTGACTTATATTATCTTCAAGAAAATGGCTCAAAACAATGTTATTGTTTTGCATATGCAGGCAGCTAGACAGGCAACTTCGTCTGTACGATGTTAGATTGCCTCAGACAGAACTGTTTTCTTTTGGGTGGAAGCAAGAAAGCAGTGAGTCACAGTCAGCTCTAATCAACCAGTCGTGGTCTCCAGATGGTTTACACATCTCATCTGGCTCTTCAGACCCGGTGATCCACATCTTTGACATCCGCTACAATGCACCAAGCCCGTCTCTGTCAATCAAAGCTCATAAGAAAAGAGTGTTCAAAGCTGAGTGGCACTCTTCAAATCAGCTACTTGTCTCCATCTCTTCAGATTTAGAAATTGGGATCCACAAGCTATGGTGAAAAGCCCATCATTGAACAACCTGATTACTGCAACTTACCACATGAGCAAAGTTGGTGCTATCGATAGGAAAGTTAGGCTTGATCACATCACAGTACCCACGCTGGATACAGAAACTGTATTTGGAAGTTGCCTAGTTTCAGACCAGTTTGGTCTGTTAAAACCTTTTTGGTACACGTGTTGTAGATTTCATTCATAATCTTTGAAGAATTGTAGCTCTCTCCATACAGCCACCTTTGTCACATTTTGCGGGTATTACACATATTATAAACAAGTTTGGAGCAACTCTTATATTCTGACAGATTGGCTTTTAGTCTATAGAACCTGAAGAGAATCTCATTTCCCTAACCCTCAACCATTGTAAACTATATATGGTCGCTAAACTCGGATTTCTACCAAGAACCGGTTTAAAAAAGTATCATAAAAGGTTCAGAACAAAAACCATTATCTTCTTTGCGTGATTGAATACTGAACCGGTTTAGTTTTATTAACAACAGGAAAACCTATTCTGAACCGGTTTCGGTTTGGTATATAATCAATACTCAATTCCAGAACCATAGTCCTCCGTCCCCGTCTCTTCTCTCCCGGTGTGGTGATTCTAGAGTCTCGTAGCCTTCGCCGTTGGCTTACCCTCTTCGGTGAGTTCACGTCTGAGTTTGATTTTTATGATTCCTCCATTGTTTATTGAAATTCGATTCTTCTTTTCGCATTTTGCATAACGAACTCGCGTCGATTTGGTTGATCCAGTGTTCCATGGCTTCGCCTGAGGAGATGAATGATGCATCAGAAACTCCATCCTCGTGAGTTATACTTTCCTCTTCACATAGATTCAAATCTGGCTAAGTTTTTGTATCTAAAATCGCATATCTCAACAGGCCAAAGAGCACTTACAAGGATCCCGACGATGGAAGGCAACGATTCTTACTTGAACTTGAGTTCATTCAATGTCTCGCCAATCCTACTTACATCCACTGTAAGCGTCTCTTCTCCCTTTTAGAGTTTAGGATTCGTTTTAGTGCTTAGGGCTTGTACTTGTAGTATACCAATACAAGGAGGCGTTACTTCAAGCTATTAGGAAGTGATAAGAGATTCTGTGTTTTTTTTTTATTGTATGCTCCATTTCATGGTGGACTTACTGCTTTAGCTTTTGGGTTCTATTTTGGTAGACCTGGCACAGAATCGGTATTTTGAAGATGAAGCATTTATTGGATACTTGAAGTATCTTCAGTACTGGCAGCAACCTGAGTACATCAAGTTCATTATGTGAGTTGTGTAATATCTCATGGTGTTATGTTTGTCTGTATTATACGTTTTCTTATGTTGTTTTGTTTATGATCTGTTTCAGGTATCCACACTGTCTATATTTCCTTGAACTTCTTCAAAACCCAAACTTCAGGAGTGCAATGGCCCATCCTGCAAACAAGGTAAACGAATGTGATCAGAATCATTAATAAAACATGTTAGTGATTCTGATCAAAGGTTTAGAGTGCTGGTGTTTTGGGGCTTGGAGGGTTTATGGTCTCTAGTACAAACCTAACTTACTTTCTGCTAGTTTTTTTGTGTGATTCTAAGCTGTGATTGTCCATTGGTGAATGGTTAAAGTGGTTTAGTATTCCAAACCCTTATGTCCTTATCCTTCTCTTTTTGTTGGGTTGGTTTTTTTTCCCAGGAATTGGCACATAGGCAACAGTTTTACTATTGGAAGAACTACAGAAACAACAGGCTGAAGCACATTCTACCTCGTCCTCTTCCTGAGCCTGTAGCTCCACAACCACCAGCTGTACCTTCATCTTCTCTGCCACCTGCACCATCTGCAACTGCTGTTCCATCTCAAGCTCCTTCTCCAATGCAGTACAATAATATGCTTGCAAAGAATGAAACGAGGAATATGGTTTCTGCTGGAATTGATCGTAGGAAGAGAAAGTATGTGCTCCTTTCTTCTTCCTGACATTTTTCTTTTCATGATGACTGCAAATTTGGTGAGACAAAAAAAAAGAAGTAACATTCTAATATGTGAGTCATATAATATCAGGAAGGGTCCATAAGCATATCTTGCCGTGAAGCAGAGACCATGCTGTCCCGGATATGCTTTCCTGCGTTTTCTAGAGAGGGAAACCTGCTTGACTCAGGTTGAAAATTCTGGGCGTAGAGTTTGATAATACTAAACCTGTTGGCTTTATAGTAAATGGTAGTTGTGAGATTGATTCGGTTTGCTACATTCCAAATTATTCGCTGGGCTCTTGCGCTAGGCTCCAACAGAGACTTGATTGTCATAGCTTTTACGTTTCCCATATTCGTTTCGTTATTGCAATGAATGTTCTTACTTATTCACATGATAGAATTGCAGAGAATTGAGAATTTATAGGTCATTTGAAACAGTAAAGTAGATGCGTTTAGGTTTTGCGGATGAGCTACTCATCTTTGATAAACGATCAGTGGGCTGGAAACTCTCATTAGGATTGTATCACTTTCTTATGCTTCTGAGAAGCTTAAGAAGCAACAAAAAAGTGGCGGAAATTTATCTTATGTAAACAATGAAGATTTATGTTAACAAGTTTTATTACAGTTCAAAGATTTAGTTTAGCAGGAAAATAAATTAAATTAAATGATTAAGCGTGATGTACAAATAAGAATATTTATTAGAACTTTAACTGGTAATAAGAAAGAAACGCGTAACAGACTCTACCCTAGAAATAAATAAACATTAGCCGTTGATAATTGACGTATTACATCTCCGTCGTTGATTAGACCCGGCAGCCTTCCTTAGCCTCTATTTAAAGAATCTCATCATCATCTCTCATAAGCTGTTCGTTCTTACAAAGAGGTTTTCTTTACCTTTTATCATTTTCTTCATATAACAAAAAAGTCTCCAGATCTGATTACAAAGACTTCTCAAAAACTCCCAAATCCATCTTAAATTGAAACAAAATACGAATCCGAGAGAGCTTCTCTTGTTTGATTCACATCTCTGTTTCTCCCCTTAATCTGTAGTTTGTATTTGTGGATTCAACTCTCAGCTTCATTGATCTATCTGCTGACTTGAGATTCTGTTATTTTATTTTATTTTCATTTCCGTTAAGTGTTTGTCTGTGTTCTATCATTAAATGAACGATCAATCTAAGCTGATGAATCCGCCACCGCCTCAGCAGAGGATGAATCCTCCGCCGCCGCCGTTGCAGGTGATGAATCCGGTTCAGCCTCGGATTATGAACCAGGCTCCCTTGCTAAACCAGTCCCAAACCTTGAACCATCCTATCATGGTTATGAACCAGCAGCAGCCACAGGCTATGTTGAACAACAACAACAACAACCAGCCTCTGATGATGAATCCACGTAACTATAACCTAAACCCTAGCTTGACCTCCGAGTATCATAACCAATTCTCCTCCAAAATGAACCGTAACAACAATAACAACTGGAAAGGGAAGAAGATCGCCAACGACAACAAGAGACCTCCGATGATGAGGATGCGTAACAACTCCGCTATTCCGATCTACAACAACCCTGGTGGTGGTAGTGGTGGTGGTTCAGGCGGTTACAAGCCGCCGGCGCTCAACGAGCTCCAATCTCAGAACAGGCTGAAAACGAGGAAGTTCTACCCGAAGAAGAAGTATGCTAACACTAACAACCGTTACGTCCCTTACGCTCCGAGGAACACGACGTCGTTTATCATCCGAGCGAAGAAATCCGGCGGAATCGCCGAGCTGGTGTCTCCCTCCCCCGTGACGCCAGCCGTGCTTCCGACGCCGATGTTTTCTCCGTCGAGGGAGGTGTTAGGAGATATGGCGAAGGAGGAGTGGGGCGTTGACGGTTACGGATCCATGAAGGGGCTGATTAGGCTTAGATCTGATGGACAACATGACTTGGAGCCTTACGATGATGATGAGGAAGACGAAGGTGGATCGAGTGAGAGTGATGTTGAGGAGCATGTTGAAGTTGAGAGGAGGCTTGACCATGATTTGAGTCGGTTTGAGATGATTTATCCGAGTTACGGTGGTTCTGAGTATAACAATGTGTTGGAGAATCGTGTGGATGATCAGGATAGTCATATTGCGCAGCTTGAGGAGGAGAACTTGACGTTGAAGGAGAGGCTGTTCTTGATGGAGAGGGAGTTGGGTGATTTGAGGAGGAGGTTGCAGTATCTGGAGAGGAGGAACATGGTTGCTGAAGATGTTAATGAAGAGGTTGTGGAGAATGAGTCTGAAAGTGAGGGTGATGATACAGGAGGGTCTGATGCACGTACTAGTGGGGATACTAAGGAGAATCATGTGGTTGCAGAAGACATTTGTATGCAGGACGACAAGAGCAACGCGGATGAAGGAAAAGAGACCCAACATACTATTGGTAAGGAACAAGGTGAAAAGGATTTTGAACAATGCGAGGAAGCTAATCCGGTTATGGTTGGTGTGGATCAGAGTAAGGAAAATGAAATGGCGATTGAGAAGGTTGGAGATGCGTCAGAGAATGATTCTATTGGAGAAGAAGGACCAACCATATGATATGATTACTTGGACAGGCGTTTAGTGATGGATCTCTGAAGCTCTCTATGATGTATATGTCTGTCTAAATGTGCTTGTCTTTGTAGGCGTAGTATTAGTTATCTAATCGCTTTTGGTATCAGAGTCAGGAGACTTACTTTCCCTCGGTGAAGTGCATATGAAGACATGGTAAGCTTTCTTTCTGGTTCAGCTTGTTTTTTACATCTGTGACCTGGTTGGTTCGTTCATCTTGTTGATGGTAAATTGGTAAGTTTTCCAGTTAATAAGATTGTAGTAAAAGTAATGTTCATTGTAGTGAAAGTAATGTTCTGGATGATATAGTTTTCAAGTTGCTTCTTTTAATGTATTGTATGTTTTCACTGTTACTAGCACAAGTATCTGTGTCTTGGTGTTTAGGCAGGTGCAGACTGCAGAGAGCTGAGCTTGAAGGCAATCTGTGAGTTGCTTCGGGCCGAAATTTCGTCTGAGAACTAATAACGCGTTTGGGCCCATATGGGTCAGTGGGTTGACTTATTTTAATGCCCATTATAGCAACCGAACATCCAATAAAAGAGGCATATTTAGTTTTTCAGTATGAAGAATGGCAACAATTCTCACTTCGATAACAAAACTGAAGTAAAAAAAAGAAATTTGAATTACGTAAGTATATGAAACTACACAAAACGCCGTTTTAGCGACCAATTAAAGATATTAAGTATGATGATGTGGTTTACACATTAGATTTCGGTTTAGTGATAACGGGTTTGTACTGGATAGATGATAATATAATCGTATATAATCACTTGTACATTGATATTTTACTCTTAACAGAAACAATTATAAATTCCAGATTCTCTTGTGTTCATCTTCCTCACGAGACCTTTGGTTTCTGTTCAATCTCAAGTTTACTAAAAAAAAAGATATCAGTTTTCCCATGCAACTAATGGTGTAACACGTAAATATTCATTTATTGAACTTACGTATACTATTTCAAAAATGAAGTAAAAACTAGGCCAATTTCATCCAAAACTTCCATAACCGGAATATACTTTGGCAAGAGTTTTTAATCCTTTTGATCAAATACATTTGTAAGAGATATTTTATATAGTGAGTTTTCATGTCAATTGAGTAAATTTTAAGATACAAAATTGATTCTAAACTTGTTCACCACCACTAACCAACAACAAGCCATATATCGACACAGTTACATAGTTCACTTAACTGCTATGTGCCATCAACTATGTTGAGAGACACATCTGGGGTCCGGCGCTGGATGATACTGCGGGTTCTGTGGTGAAACTGGCACATGTAGATATATCAGATATGGCTTGACACAGCCAAGTGACAATGTTCGTCGGGGGCATGGATTGAATCGTTTTAATTTTTACATTACAGTTTTTAATCTAGAAAAGTTTTCTAATTTTCTTAGAACAAGAATGCATGAATGAATCAGATAAGCAGTAGCTGATGTTTAGTGATAGTTATGAATTATTAGAAATAAATATCTGCTTAGTAATTTATAATGTCCCTCCTGGAGAATTCTAGACATATGGTGTTGTGTAAGTTTAGAAAAGTTGATATGCTAAACTCACATTTTCGATAGCCACTATAGTACGAGAACTATCAACCAGTTTCATTACCCAAATAATCCAAACTTAATTAGCATTAACAAGCCAAATTAGACCCAGTACCAAATAATTCGGCTAAGCAACTTTCATCTTGCTTTGCTGTAATACTGTCTACAAGGTCGCTTCTAAGCTTCTTGCAAACAGAATTAAGGCAGCCTTGCCCAAGCTAATCTCTTCTGCTCAGACAGCATTTGTACCGGGCCGTTTACTGGTTGAGAATGTCTTACTGGCCACAGAGCTTGTTTCTGGATATAAGTGGAAAGACATCTCAAAGCGATGTATGCTGAAGGTTGATTTGCAAAAAGCTTTTGACTCAATCAACTGGGACTTTATCTTGAATACTCTTGAGGCTCTCGGTTTCCCAAGTAACTTCCGGAATCTAATTTCTCAATGTATTTCTACGACCAGATTCTCTGTCTCTGTAAACGGTGAACTCTGTGGTTATTTCAAAGGTTCAAAGGGTTTACGTCAAGGCGACCCGCTCTCTCCCTACCTTTTTGTTATCGCTTTGGAAGTCTTTTCGCAGATGCTGAATGCGAAATTCAGAATGGGGGATATTGGGTATCACCCGAATACAGCATAGATCGAGGCGACACACCTTGCGTTTGCTGATGATATCATGATATTTTTTGATGGACAAAAGAACTCCCTTGCAAACATCGTCGATACTATGGAGTTATTTGCCACTTGGTCGGGATTGAGAATGAATAAAGATAAAACGGAACTCTATATAGGCGGCTTGAATCAGGATGAAGCTACTGACCTCACAAGTCTCGGGTTCAACTTAGGTTCAATGCCAGTCCGTTATTTGGGCCTCCCACTTATGCACCGCAAGCTGCTAATCTCAGACTACAGACCTTTGCTCCAAAAAATCAAAGGACATTTTACAGCCTGGTCTTCAAAAAATCTATCGTATGCTGGTCGCGCACAGTTGATCTCTTCGGTTATCTATGGCACAATAAATTTCTGGACTTCCGCTTTTGTCTTGCCGAAAGGTTGCATTAAACAAATCCAGAGCTTATGTTCTAGTTTTCTATGGACTGGTAATATTACTGGTAAAGGAGTTGCGAAAATCGCGTGGACTACCGTGTGCTTACCGAAAAAGGAAGGAGGTCTTGGGCTTAGAGATTTTGAGATGTGGAATAAAACCCTATGTCTTAAACTGATATGGATGTTGTATACTCCTAACCCGTCGTTGTGGGCATCTTGGATCAAAAAATACAAAATTGGAGATGAAAGCTTCTGGAGCTTAGAAGCTAAAAAGGCGGGATCATGGACATGGAGTTCACTTTTGAACCTGCGACCCATAGCTTCAAATTTTCTGAGAGCAGAGATTGGAAATGGACAGAATATTAGCTTTTGGTGGGACATTTGGACCCCTTTTGGACGCTTGATTGATGTATTTGGTGAGACAGGTCCTAGGGAGCTTTCCATTCCTCTATTTGCTACGGTTGCTGATACATGTGATGAGAATGGCTGGAGGATGAGGGGTGCTCGATCTCCTGCTGCCGAGGACCTCCAAATTCATCTCACGAGTATCCGTCTACCTTCACTCTCGCAGACGGATGATGTGTATCTCTGGGTTATTGATGGTGATGCTGTATCTTGTTACTCGGCTTCCCGCACTTGGGAGGAGTTACGAAACAGAGCTCATGTAGTCACTTGGTCTAGTAGCGTCTGGTTCAAGATGGCCACGCCTCGTCACGCTTTCCTCATGTGGATAGCGCAGAATGACAGAATGCCAACTCGTGTTAGATTGGTAAGCTGGGGACTAGGGAATTTAACAAATTGTTGTCTCTGTGATTCAGCCCCAGAAACAAGAGATCATCTTCTTCTTGGTTGTGAAATCAGTGAACAAGTATGGAACCTAGTTCTGCAAAGGTTGGGGTATACGCATTCAGCCTTTATAACTTGGACATCTTGTATTGAATGGATCTCTCTAAAGGACTCCACTACACCTATGATTCTCAAGAAGCTAGTTGCCCATGCAACTATCTACAACATTTGGGCAGAGCGAAATAAACGCTTGCACGAGGGAATCTCCTCAACACCTCAAGCGATTTACAAGCTTATTGACCGCAACATCAGAGATACAATCTTGGGAAAGCAAAAAATCAAGAAGAGCTTCAAAACACTTATGCTTTCATGGCTAAGGAACGCTTAGGAAATCTTCTCGTCTTATGGGGTTCGCTTTGTTTTTATTCTTTTTTGCCAAAGTGCATCCCATCTAGTTTTAACTTATTGTAAAGCTTTACAATCATCTTTCATATTTATATGATATTCACGTTCTTGGCAAAAAAAAAAAAAAAAAACTTTCATCTTGCTGTTTTTTAGGTTATTGAGGAAACATATTCATTGCTGTACTATGCAAATTCAGTTGCTCACTTTGATCAAACAAACACCATCTTAACGTTCCCACACACATTACATTACGTACTCAGATACCCAAACAAGAGAACACTATACCTAAAATTACTAGGAGGGATCGAATGAGGAATTTTTACATATAGTTATACAATGTTGACATAAGAATTAAGTATAAATGCATGTGGCGTGTGACTTTATACTTATGATATATTTTATTTGGCGTGCCGATATTGCTTAAGAGAGTGGAACCATATTGGACCATGCACTTTGTAAACTAAATAAAATGATCTTCAAATCGCGGCAAGTTAAAAATTTCAAGTGGGATGTAAATTAAAACCGAGCATGCAAAGTCGACTATTACGTGGAATCTATCACTATTGTCTTCGGGGATATGTACTTCGGAGTTTAGAGTTGCTAACTACTTTTTGTATGTTTTTGCTTTAAATATTTATAAATGTTCAGTGGATGGCTTTATCCATTTCGAGTTGTTAACTATCGATTTTAGATAGAAATTATATTCTCTTCCGTAAAACATTCAACATATAGTTGACATACTTTTTTGGTTTTACGTATAATCATATTGATTTTCATTTTCCTTCATAACTCTCTGAACTTTAAGTGAGTTTTTCTTTTTCGGGTTAGTTAAATATTAACAATTATAAAGGATATATCAAAAATGCATTTTAATTTGATCACATGAATATTATTTACAGAGCAAATTTTTTTTTATAGAAACGTTTGTATTGGATAAGTAAGGTACGTAGACTCTGGAAAGTCGTCTGGGAACAAAAATAAACACAAATAATTTGTGACATCTAATTACTTGTTTGTAAACCCAATTGCATCCTTAATATCTTGTTATTTTTTTGTAACATTTTTTTAACACTTAGTAAAACAATTAGATCATCATATATCATATGATCTATAATTCTATTACATATAATGATCAATTATCTGCAACTTATGTGATATTTATAAACAACTTCATGGATAATGATTCAGTGATGAAGTTCTCTACGAAACACTTGAATCGATGAATGGTTATACATGTACGACATTTTAATAGACAAGCTCTCTCTTCAGCATAGACCATAACGAATAGTTTTACCTCCAATACTATCCAAACCTAGATGTACAAACTTTTAAACTTTTACCAATAGGTCATGGTGCTTCCGCTTGTAACACCTCTTAGTCCCCTTTGACCAAACAAATATTTAGTCCCAAGACGCATGACCCAATAATTAAGTAGTCCCCGAAAAAAAACAAATAAAAAACAATTGCATCCTCAAAACACATGTAGATAACAGTGGAGGAGTTGTTTACACAAAATCCACTAGCGTCCTCTAATACATTTAAATACATCACTATTCTGTACAAAGTTGACTTCATGTTAGCTCGAGAACAAAGTCACTAATCTTAGTGGATTACGTAAGATATATATTAAAACCGACCAACATACAAAACAAGATAGAAGTTCATGAATCTATGAATATGAATGTCTCTTAGTGCCTAATCTTACTAGAATTATAAAAAATATGGAGCTTAATGCGTCTTATTGATCACAAGAAACCAATATTTCGGAGCCGCCATACGTCACCATGCATTAATCATTCTATCAACAGTCCACTAACAGAGTCGCAACTAAGCCCTAAGTGTCGTTATTTTTCTCTATAAATAGCACCCCAGTTCTACGACATTTCGATAACCTATCAAAGTCATTTAAACAAGCCATCTTAGACAATGAAAACACAAACCAAAGTAATGGGAGGACATGTGCTGCTTACTATTTTCACTCTTTGTATGCTTTATTCAGGGGTTAACGCACAGCTAAGCCCTGGCATCTACGATAAAACATGTCCGTATCTCGTACCTATTGTCCGTAAACAAGTTAGCATGGCCCTGAAAGCCGAGATTCGGATGGCTGCTTCTCTCATCCGTCTTCATTTCCATGACTGCTTTGTTAATGTATGATGTATTATTAAATACTTGTTTTTATGTTAAGATACTGTTATAATTGTCTCGTCATCATTTTGTTAGTATGAACTTATTTTCAGGGATGCGATGCGTCTTTGTTGTTGGATGGAGCCGATAGCGAGAAACTAGCGATCCCAAACGCGAACTCTGCGAGAGGATTTGAAGTAGTTGATACTATCAAAGCCGCTGTGGAAAACGCATGTCCTGGTGTTGTTTCTTGTGCTGATATACTCACTTTAGCCGCTCGCGAATCAGTTTACTTAGTAAGTTTTTCTTTCTCAATATTTAATAACCACCATCAAAGCCTTCATGCTTACTTTAGTTTCAGTATGTCAAGAAAATTTTAGGTTAGAGATTTTACTAGGTTTCATATAACTCGAGTTACTTACGTTGTGATTATTTATAGTACTCTATTAATTAGATAATTTACGTTTGAGATTTTATTTTTACGTAATCGTTCTATTTCTAACCAGAGGTCATTAGTTCAACTAGAAAGAACTCCGACCATTGTGGTTTCGGACCTAGGAGATTAGAGTTTTAACCCAAACCTCCTAGTAATTCAAAAAAAAAAATTGTTCTATTCTACTACGATAAGAGATGACGTGATTGTATATATCTGTACATTTTTGGGGTCATCTATATCTTACATGCACATGCATGCTTTCAGACTTCAACTCGAATCATATCTATTTTATTTGTTGGTTTTGATTTGTAGACTGGAGGACCTATGTGGATAGTGGCATTAGGAAGGAAAGATGGACTAGTCGCAAATCAGAGTAGTGCAAACAATCTGCCATCTCCTTTTGAATCTTTAGAATCTATCATTGCCAAGTTTCAAGCTGTGGGACTTAACATCACCGACGTTGTAGCTTTATCAGGTTTAACTCTTTTCTTCAATCACAATTTTTTTTCTTCTTCTGAGTACATGTCACTTATGCATTTATCATTACAAAGGAGCTCATACATTTGGACAAGCAAAATGTGATCTCTTCAGCAACCGGTTGTTCAACTTTACCGGCAAGGGATCACCGGACGCAACACTTGAGACGACACTCTTGTCTGATCTGAGAACACTTTGTCCCCTCGGAGGAAATGGAAACCTAACAGCTCCCCTTGATAGGAACTCTACGGACGTCTTCGACAACAATTATTTCAAGAACCTCCTCCAAGGGAAAGGTCTTTTGAGTTCGGATCAGATTCTGTTCTCCAGTGACTTGGCTGTGAATACAACAAAGAGACTTGTGGAGGCTTATAGTCAGAACCAGGGGTTATTTTTCAGGGACTTCAGTTGTTCGATGATCAGAATGGGTGGTATTATGAATCCTGTCAATGGATCTGTTGGGGAAATTAGGAAAAATTGTAGAGTTGTTAATAATTAGTGTTTGTGTGTTGTGTGCTTTTGTTTTCTGCTGTATTTGGGATTTGATCAACAACTCCAGTATGTATCAAAATGATCTCGTGTGCAATAATAATAAGTTAATGGGGGTTTGTTAATTGGTTGATTTATTTTTATTGATATGGAGATCCTTTTTTTGAACCTTACCGGTTCTAAATCAAACTAGCATATTTTAAGACTGAAAAGGGAATAGAAACAAATTTCCTTTTTAATTACTATTTAAAATTATGATACGAATGAAATAAACCACACAATACACTTTCATTTTGTCTACTAAATATATTCTCAGCTACACCTATCATTACACAAACACAGTCTAAAATATCACAGTCTAATGCTACCAGTCCGTGCATAATGATCAGCTACGATGGTGAAGGATCATAGATCGTTGATGTCTTATACAATTTAACATTGATCAGTAGATATTTTATGGCGATCGATATATAAATCGTTTTTTTAGTACAATGGCTAAATCATATAGGTGCAATTAACTTGCAAGCTAGTACTTCTCATGAATAAGATGGTGTCATTAGCAAATGCATTAGCTGGTAATTTTGATTTGAAAACAAAAAAAGCAGGTCAAGTTCTAGACTTCTAGTTTCTGTGGAATTCATCAACGAATATATGTGCAGATGAAAACGACTATGTCCAATCATTAGAAAACTGGCTCCACTTTGATCGCTTCAAACAAACACGCGACTTTCAAATCTAGGTGGAAAGAATAGTATGCATGATCAAATTTCAACAAATCATTAGTAATTAATTACTAATTAGTGTTGATGGATTTTTAAATTTTCTGTAAATTAATTAATGTTGACGGATTTTTTTTTTAACTTTTCAGTAAATTGATTAGTGTTGACATGATTTAATTCATTATTAAATATTTTAAATTTTTTCTATTCATTTTGAATCTGTAACTATTTGTCACTATTTATAGATGTTCATTGAATTAGATAAGTAACCATAAAAAAAAATCATTTTTGGCGGCTAAAAATGATCATTAAGTGAAAGTTAATACGCAATTAATTTTTCACATTTTATGTTATCAAATAAAATAATATGATTAATTGGGTGGTATTTCTATACTATAACATTTTCAGTACATGTGAAGGTTTCTGTATGAAGTTAACTCAGACATGTGACTTGTTACATTTGATTAGCCGTTTTTTGTGACTAATGGGTATCAATAGTTCGTGGTCGTGAGTTATTCATAGTTTATAGTCGTTAAAAATAGTCCATAGTCGTTGATTGACCAAAAACAAATACCTACTCATCGGAAAGTTTAATGGACCAGATTTAAGTGGAGTCAGATGCTAAGATCAAGCTACATTTTTTGTTATTTTTGATTATATATATTTGACTATATTCTGTCACTAACCTTGGTTTTCATATTGATATATCGTTACATATCAGTTATTTCATAGTTCAAAGTTTGAAAAAAAACATGTCACTAGACAATTGATGCATTACTCGTTGAGGTCCAAAATTAAAAGAAAAATATAGACATACGTGTATTTATTTTATCTTATCTGATTATTTACTTAGAAAATAAATTTAGGGTAGTTTTTTTGTCCTCGTTGGATTGCCATCCCCCATCTGTATTTTTTTTTGGGTGTAAATGTTAAATTTATACCAAAAAAATTCTTGTACAAGATTTGTGACAGGCCATTTACGGAGAACAAAGATCAAAGAGAGGAAGAAGAAGGCAGAGATTAAACCTGAAGCAGCGATGGATGACAGCGAGATGAGGCGATTTAACTTGTAACAAACTTGGTCAAAAAACAAAAAGAAACTAGGTCAAAGTACATGTATTTAACTTGTCGTTTTATTACTATATTTACAAACCGAATTGCAGGTCAATATTCAACATGCCGTTAGCTCTTTTTTTTCTGTCTTTTTCTCTCATGAAGTTAAGTGATATGACATTTTATTTATCCAGTACTCATAAAAGAGATCAATAAAGATTTTTTTTTAAATGATTATGTTAATTAGTTTGATAATTGGATTTCAGAAAGTATGTGTTACTTAGTTGTACTTAAATCTATATATTGCTTCTAGTCTATTATTTTCTTGAACAATTTAACTACTTTTCTTGTTATGAAAAATACACTTGCAGTTAGACTATACTCTAAAGACATGCAGTTTATATATATATATATATATATATATATAGAAAGAACAATGTGATTAAAACACACACATTTTCTTATGTTCCTTTGAGGCAACTCAGAATCATTATATGTGTATACTTTACAAAGATAACTAAATATAACGTTAATTATTAAATAAAGATAGGTTGGGACTTTGCGGTCGAGTGGTAAGAAAACGGGATTGGTAAACCAACACGTTTAAAGTTTAATCATGGATATGAATTTTCGTTTTTGGTCTATTTGAATATTCGAAAAGATAATGGTATCCAGAGACTATACTTTTTCCTTAAAAATTAGTGTGAACTCTTTTATATGCCCTGGAAAAAGGATTTAATTGCGTCCTATAAGAAATATAAAAGTCTCTACGACACTGAAAGTTTTGTAATTTTCCGAGAACATGTTGAATTTTCTTCTAACGTTGAGTATAAGCTCTCTATAAAAGGCAACGAGAGCCATTATTCTCGCATCAACCCATACATTTCTTTAAGCTTTTTATTATCTCTCGATTTAACAAACAGATAGCGACCAAATAAATGGGTATAAGCAATGCTATTCCCTCACTTTTGCTCTCAATTTTGATGTTCAGGGTCTTGGGTAATTATGCACAGCTTACCTCTGAGTTTTACTCCACGACCTGCCCTAATGTCACAGTCATTGCTCGGGGTCTGATCGAGCAAGCAAACCGTAGCGACGTCAGACTCACTGCTAAAGTCATGCGTCTTCACTTTCATGACTGTTTCGTGAACGTAAGATCTATTACTATTCATTACCATATTTGGGTTCATAATGAAACCGCGTTTAAATGCGCATGTGATCTTATAAATCATGTTAATGCTAAACCAGCATCACATATGAAGGTTTATATTTGATAATGTCGCTTTTTGTATTTTTTTTTTACTTCAGTTGGTATTTTTAGTTCATATATACTCATTGATTAACCAAAAAGAAATACCTACTTGTTGTAAATGGCTATGGACAAGATTTTAGTGCTCATTACTTTTTAGATCAACTTGAAGTTCTTTTTGTAATGTTTAATTATACATATATATGAGTATATAGTAAACCTTGGTTTCCTATTTAGTGGCGGTCTTTTTAAACCCAAATTAAAATATTTCAAAAATGATAGACAAAAACTTTTACTAAGAAATATTTTTAGACATAGATTTCTTGTTAAGAATTAATCATTGCTTAAAACATTGAAGTCAACGTATGTGAAACACAGGGGTGCGACGGTTCGGTACTGTTGGACGCTGCTCCGGCTGATGGAGTAGAGGGTGAGAAGGAGGCTTTCCAAAACGCTGGTTCTCTTGACGGTTTCGAAGTGATCGATGATATCAAAACCGCCCTAGAGAATGTTTGCCCTGGAGTTGTCTCTTGTGCCGATATTCTCGCTATCGCAGCTGAAATCTCTGTCTCACTGGTAATAATAACATAACTCTTGAAAAAATTTACGTGATTTCATATTTTTTTTATCTGTCCACAACATGTCAACATCCATCCATTATACGGAATAAGTATCGCAGTGTCAACATAATCATAACCAGGCATCACTGGTCGGGTGGTTGAGTTCGGCTCGTCGTGTCCTAAGGACCGCGGGTTCGACTCCCCCAGATACGCCGTGGTGTTTGGCCAGGCAATTGGGGTATCTAATTCCCCATAGTACCAAATGGGCTGCCTCGCGTCCCCTCGGGGTTGAGATCCCTCTAGATTAAACAAAAAAAAAAAAAACATAATCATGCAGAAATGTACCCTAAACTCATATTTCAAGTTTTAAATCCAAGTAAATATTCTAAGAATACCCTAACACATAAAAAAAATATCACCAAAATAGATTTAAAAAATGACTAAAATAAATTTTATTAAAGAATGTAAATATACATTTATGCCATTTGAATTAATTAATTTTGACTTAATGTTTAGATTTATGTAGTAAAATTTTAAAGGTGAAGTTTAAAAAATATTAAAATTTTAAAATAAAAAATATTTATTTTGTTTTTTGAAGTTTATTTTTATGATAAAAACTTTGAAAAAAATCTATTAAAAAGATTTGCCCTAAATCTTTTTAATAAAACTATTTTAATAATTTTAAGGCGGGAGGACCGTCATGGGACGTATTGTTAGGAAGGAGAGATGGTCGGACAGCGAACCGTGGGGACGCCGTGACTGCACTTCCACTAGGACCTGACTCTCTCGAGATTCTTACCTCTAAGTTCTCAGTACATAATCTTGACACTACTGATCTCGTCGCTCTATCTGGTAATTGGCCTTCTTGCATAAATATGATTATAGTTTAATTATAAAGATTAGGGACTCTAATAGTACGTTACTACAATATATCTAAACGCATTACAAAATGTACAGGTGCTCATACCTTCGGGAGGGTTCAGTGTGGAGTGATAACCAATCGTCTACACAATTTCAGTGGTAACAACGGACAGTCCGACCCGACTATTGAACCGGACTTCTTGCAAACGTTGCGACGACAGTGCCCGCAAGGTGGAAGTCTCACCGCGAGGGTCAATCTTGATGATACGAGCCCTGACTCATTTGATAACGACTATTTCAAGAACCTTCAAAACAACCGTGGAGTCATTGAATCAGATCAAATCTTGTTCTCTTCCACAGGGTCGCCTACTGTATCTTTGGTGAATCGTTTCGCAGAGAACCAAAGTGAATTCTTTAGAAATTTTGCAAGATCGATGATCAAGATGGGAAATGTAAGGGTTCTCACAGGAACTGAAGGTGAGATTCGTAGAGACTGCAGACGGGTCAACTAATGCGGTTTTGCATGTAATTGCATGTTCGAACTTTGTTATTATTCATGAAATAAGTGGTATTTTATTTGTGCTTTTCCATAAATGTTTTATGTTCCGTTGATTTTGTTTTACTATTAAGGCTAAACATGCCATTGTTATTTATTTGTAATTGTAAATCATTAATACACACATACGTATTAGAAAAGCTTCACGTTCTTTCTATTGTAGCCTGTACATTACCTTCTAAAACAAAAATAATTTATAGCTTGATAGCCACATTACAATTTCATAACACTATCTAACAATTTATATTTCCAAATCACATAATTGAAACTTTTAGCCAGAAAAATGCATAAAACTTAAAGCTTGAATGCGTCGATACTTTTTATTCTTATATTTTGTAGTTTTAATAGTATGAATAATTCATTTTAGTTATTGTAGTTAACAAATTTAAAGATTAGTGAGAGTAACTTGTGTTTTAAAAAAGTATTCTGAACTACACTTTTTATGAAGGTTCTAAAACTCAGTTTAGGTTGCGCCTAGGCGGCAATCACAAATCAGTCATAGCCTAAACAATTTCATAAAATCTGATTTATAAGATTCAAATCGATTTAAATAATTCTAAATTGGTTTAAACAGTTTTAAAATTAGTTTAAATCGATCCAAATTAGTCCAAATTAGTCCAAATCTATTAAATTAAGAAACAATGTTAGTATAAATCTACAAACTTATCTATTTTTTTGTTTTGTGTATCTAATTTTGATAATTCATCAAAATAAGTTAAAAAAATAAAATATTTTATATAATATAAAAATATATATAATAAATCAATAATTCATTAACGTTTAGACTTTCCTAAAGTTCCGAATAATTTGCCTAATCATTATTTTTTTACAAAACGTATAGTTACCACCTAACGATTACTTGAATATTGTTTTTTATACTTGGTAAGTTTTTTGCATTATATTTTTTTTTCCTTTTGTAAATCCTTTTTGCAAAGTAGAATAGGTATAGGTATTATTTAGTCAGAAAAAGTAGGATAGGTATTACTTCAACTTGCATAATAACTAGAGAGAATTAGTCAAATGCCCATATTTGGTGTTGATATTAGAGAAATAACCATGATTTGACACAAATGCAATTTGCTTTACAATTTTACATTAGATTGGACCATAATAACTTTCTAACGTTCTCTTTCTTCCAGACATTCTCTTTCTTCATCTGACATTCTCTTTCTTTCTTAACACTCTATTTTCTTCCTCTGTAATTATGTATCTCCTAATAACATATTTTTTCTTTTTATTCTCACTCTTTTGCTTATTATAATTTTTTAAAAAAATAGAATATAAAAATATAATAGATAAAATAATTTAACATTTGATATAGTTGAACACATAAATTACAGTTGATTGCAAGATTTCAACATCTCTAAAATTTACAATCTGTTATAAATTCGATAATAGTGTTAGATTAATTGTTAGCAGTTAAATAATTTGTTAACGGATACACGTTTTGTTACCGGATAAAATACATGTATTTGTTAACAGCTAACACACCTGTTAACATTTATAAAATTTATTAACAGTTAATTTCTATGTTAATAATCACCAGTGTCGATTGTTAACAAAGTTGTTAACGGTTAGCAAACATTTGTTAACTTATAACACTTCTGTTAATGTCTACAATATTTTTTTAACAGCCAACACATTTATTACCACGAAGCGTAAAAATAGTTGTTAACAGTTAACACATATGTTAACGTCTACAATATTTGTTAACAGCGAACACATTTATTAACGCGAAGCGTAAAAATAATTGTTAACAACTAACACTTCTGTTAACGTCTACAATATTTGTTAACCGCTAACACGACGTCGAATCTAAAACCCAGAAAATTGATATCATCAAAAAATTGATGTAATTTAATTGTATGTACTTCTCTAATATCATATTTAAAATTATTTTTTAAGAATCAAAGTGAACTCAAAAATATTTAACATATTTATTTTGCATGTAATTCATTTTGAAAATGATAAGAGGAGAGAAGAGCATTGATAACGAAAATGAAAAAAAAAACTGACACACCCACATGTAAATGCAGGAAGGAAGGAGAGAGAGAAAGAAGGACAATTTGGTCAGACAAAATAAATCAGTCCCATCATGGGCAAGTGACTAGTATAAACCCTCATTTGGGATGTATTGGCCAATTATCTCTAATAACTACTCCTCTCCGCTGCCATAGGCCCATATCTCTAATCACGTGTTTCCACTATTTTAATTAAACCAATGATGGCTCAAAAACTCACAGCATAGGTTCCATTAGACCGATTCAATGTTCCTATTATTTTATTACATTTACGTACACCAATGATGATTCAACTCCATCGTATACTGGACTAGACCGATTCAACGGCATAACAGATTTCGATTTTTTTTTAAATAAATCGTTTTTATGTGGCATGAGCCGCCGAGTGAGTAAACATTTAACATTCACATGATTCGTCAATGCATTAATTATCATTATCCTAATGTTTTTCCCTTTGATACTAAATATTAATTACCCATTGACACTCGTCGATCTAATTATCGTCAAGTCAATTGCTATGTGCCGTTACTCGGTTATTTCTTGTCCGTTTTTAGCCACCCTTTGTTATTTCCTGTCATGACGTACATTTATATCACCCCTTTATCGACCTGCTCCTAAGGCCATCAGCCGTCAAAAATAATCTATGAATATTAATATTTTTATTTGTTTTTTTCAAAAGCTTTAATTTTTTTATCAAAATATTTCAAATAAGAGATTTTAACGTATAGGCTTTTCAAACTTAAAAAAAACACAAATTATTGTGTTCACATTTTCAAAGATTAAATTTGATATACTCAAATTCGTTGTATTTGTACACTTTACAAATGCACCAAATTGCAGTCAGCGATGCTATTCATTATATTTTATTATGTGTCACAAAATAAAATTAGAAGTCTATACCGCACTAAAATGTTTTGTAACTTTCCTAGAACATGTTTAAATTGTCTTCCATCGTTAGGTATAAGCTCTTTATAAAAGGCGTCACTCTTTTTAACATCAATCCACAACATCCTCTAAGCTTATTCTTTCCATCGCTCAGTTTGACTAATTAACATAGAGAGACAGAAGAATGGGTCTAAGCAATACTACTATCCCTTTACTTTTGCTCTCGCTCTCGCTTTTGGTGTTTGGTGTTTTGGGTAATGCTCAACTTAGCTCGGATTTTTATTCCAAGAGCTGCCCTAATGTCACAACCATCGCTCGGCGTCTGATCCAGCGAGCTAGCCGTAACGACGTTAGACTCACTGCTAAAGTCATGCGTCTTCACTTTCACGACTGTTTTGTGAACGTAAGATCTATTTCTATTCATTAGCATATATCTATTTGTGATTTTTTCGGTATAGTAAGAAACCTAGCTATTGTTATAATGTGCATGTGAACTTGTGATCCATGTTGAATCTAAACCATATGTGCAGCTTTATGATCGTTGTAAATGGTTTGGTGGACTTCAAACATAAGTAAAATTGAAATTTAGAGTTTGCATCAACAATCTTCTTAAAATTCGAATGATATATTGTTAGGACTAAGAGTAATTTTGAGATGTTTTCCAAAGATCAAATCTAAAATTTTGATGTTTGATCATAAGTTTGATGATATATAATCCGTACATTGACCTTGGTTTCATTAATTGTGAGTACCGGTCTTCTTAAACCCAAATTTCTACTTTAATCATTAAGCAAGAAAAGTATAGACTAGACTTTGTCAAGAAACATAATTATACTTATTTTGATAATGTAATTAGATCATTTGAAAAATAAAATATGCATAAACATGGACCTCATGAAACACAGGGGTGCGATGGTTCGGTACTATTGGACGCTGCTCCGGCTGATGGAGTAGAGGGTGAGAAAGAGGCTTTCCAAAACGCTGGTTCTCTTGATGGTTTCGAAGTGATCGATGATATCAAAACAGCCCTTGAGAATGTTTGCCCTGGAGTGGTCTCTTGTGCTGATATCCTCGCTATCGCAGCTGAAGTCTCTGTCTCACTGGTAATAACATAACTCTTAGAAATTTTATGTTGTAGCTAAATTCTATAAAAACATGAGCAAGATATATAACCTAGTGATTGAACTAGTGTTAAAATATTATGGAAACACTATAATGTAAATATAAATATGTATATATATATATATATATATTTACGTAAATTTATTTTAAAAATATATATTTGTATCTTTAAGGCGGGAGGGCCGTCATGGGACGTATTGTTAGGAAGGAGAGATGGTCGTACGGCTAACCGTGGGGAAGCAGTGGCTGCACTTCCACTAGGACCCGACTCTATGGAGATCCTTACTTCTAAATTCTCCGTACATAATCTTGACACTACCGATCTTGTCGCTTTATCTGGTAATCTTTACATTTAATTATTTGTTTTAAAAACAAAATCATTGATCATCTTGTACAAGTATGATATTACTTATAACTCAGGGATTTAAATAGTATTTTGTTACAATATATCTAAACTAATTATGAACCATAATCACATTCAGGTGCTCATACCTTCGGGAGGGTTCAGTGTGGAGTAATAACCAATCGTCTACACAATTTTAGTGGTAACAATGGGCAGTCTGATCCGAGCATTGAACCAAAATTCCTACGAGCATTGCGACGAAAATGTCCGCAAGGCAGAAGTCTCACCGCGAGGGTGAATCTTGATCCTACGAGCCCTGACTCATTTGATAACGATTATTTCAAGAACCTTCAAAACAACCGTGGAGTCATTGAATCAGATCAGATCTTGTTCTCTTCGAAAGGAGGGCCTACTGTGGCTTTGGTGAATCGTTATGCAAAGAGCCAACGTAAATTCTATAAAGCTTTTGCGAGATCGATGATCAAGATGGGAAACGTAAGGGTTCTCACAGGAAATGATGGAGAGATTCGTAGAGACTGCAGACGGGTCAACTAATACGGTTTTGCTTAATTGCATCATCAAGTGATCAAACTTTACGTGTTGATTATACTTAATATGTTGTATTAATTTGTGTTTTTTCCGCAATTGTTTATCTCCATTTGATTTTGTTTTACTATAATAAGGTTAAGCGTGGCCATTGTTAATTTGTTCTCGGTGATTGTAAATCATACATGTATCAACAAAGTAATTTCACTTCTATAAGAAAAAAAGAAAACAAAATAGTGGTAAACGACGTCGTTTAAGTCGAGGTGGTCTCATGTAGTACATGTATAAAAGCTATGTTTCGCTGCAGTACAACACACAAGATCACCGATCTTTAGTACATACATAAACTTGGATTAAAGAATTCAGAATGCATTAATTATGTTTTTTTGTATTAGATTAGCCACATGAAAAATATACTTACAGCAACCCCAAAAATACGATTTGGCACCGCTCGTTAATCGTACAAAGTAGTACAAACACAGGCATTGTACTGCTTTCAGACAATGTCTTATAAAGTACGTCTTTCTTCTGACGAAAGAAACGAACTTTTGAATTGTCGAGAGACCTAACCTTCCGAGACCGTCTTTCTTCTAACGAAAGAAACGAACTTCATTTGAGAGACGATCAGCAATATACATGAACAATGGTTTGTTCATTCGGAATCGGCGTCGGAATAGTGAGGTTTCGCAGAAAAAAACATAAGTAATACATACACTTTCGCTTTTGAGGATTTTGTCTCTAATAAACTCAACGACTTCGGTTTCTCTAGTCTCAAAGACGGGCATAGCAATCTGAGGTATGCATCCAAGACTCTGAAGAACGGCTGGCTGATGTCTCAAAAGACCAAAAAAAAAACTATGTTAACGCCAAAAAAATACATATGAAACCAAGCAAACCTTCAGACCAATGTATTTATCTCCTGTTTCAGTTTCTAAATAACGAACCAGTTTTAAAGCTTCAGACCAATGTATCTCTCTCACTCTTGTCTTAGCTTCTAACTAAAAAGTATCAATTACTTAAACAAAACTACAGAGACAAATCCATGTAATGTTATTCCATAACAAACCTGGTACAAAACTAATCACAAGCTGTAACTCAATCACAAACACCAAAACAGAGAGAGGAACAACATAAGACATGCTTGATTGAACAACAGGAACAAAGAAGAACTAAAATTGAACAAAGACAGTACCTTTCACTTTTGAAGAGAGCCAAACAGAGAGAGGTCCGTCGCCGGGTGATTCATCGTCGAGAAGCCGAGATACGTCAAGTGATTCATCGTCGAGAAGATCTCTGGCGACAGCCACCGAGAGACGGAGACGACAGACACCGAGAGACGGAGACGACAGCCACCAAAAAACGGAGACGACAGCCACCGAGAAACCGAGTCGGATTCGATGAGAGGTGAACAACGAGCGCCAGATTTGAAGACTGATTCTTCAGACAAGAGGAGATGATCATACGACTCGTCTGATTTCCAGAAACTGGGAGAGAGATAGAGATGAAAGAGAGGTGGAGAGACCAATGTTTGACGCGTGTTTCATTAAGCGTCGTTTTTTCTTTGCTTAATTAAGCAACGTTGTTTCAATTAAAAGGTAATTTTCTTTTATTTTTAATCATAATTATCATAAGCACCTTCATTAGCAACTAGCAATAAACCTGCTCTTAGTTCCATGGTGATAAAACAGAGCAAGAAGGTTTTTTTATTCCTGGATTTGAATGAACATCATTGAGTGCAGCGTTGATGTGATTTACTTCTCTTTTTCATTGCTGAATGGATTAAAGCAATTTACATCAACGTTGGCTCAATTATGTTTTTCTGATTTTCAGGATTTATAGAGAAACAAACATTCACATGAAAAATTATCATTGATGTCATTCCAACTCCAGATTCAAAACTCTACTTCTTTTTCGAATCTCACCATACAAAAATAACCTAGAGAAGCACCGGAAAGGTTGGTAAAGTTTTTACATTTACTTGTTTTTTTGTAACACTTACATTTACTTGTTTGTTCTGTCAAAAAAACTTAGCTATGTATAGTAAGTGTATTTCAAACTACTAAAGTATTATTACTATCTCACACATAACGTGAATCAATCATCTAGTTTCTATCATTTAATAGGACGCTCGATTTGAAAAATTTGGCAAAATTATAGTGGAAGAATGTCGCTTTCAATCCTGAGAATTCATGAATTATCATACTCTAGAATGTACCCCTAACTTTATAAAGTAGTGGTGGGAATTGAAAGTACAAAAATATATGTCGGTATCTTTTTATCAAAACAAACTAGAAATAAAAGATATCACTTTGGTATTATTATAGTAATCGATTTCTATAATTTTTTTTTTCAAAATTACTCTTTTCGATAACCAAAACAATGCAACGTTCATAAAGCAATCGCAAAAGTTATTGTAATTTCTTAACAAGAAAAGGTGAAAATCCCGGATAATATTACATAGACAATAACAAAACTCCCACTTATCAAAAGATGACAAGAACCACTAGTTGTCTGAGTCAATGTACATACATTAGAGCACCCAATGACCCCTCTGGGGTTCACACAAATAAAAAAAATAATATTTTTTTTTATTTTCGTTTAATTAAAAAAAAAAAATTAATATTGTACCAATCATATGTTGACACGTGGTGAACCCGGGGTCATTGAGGTTCACCGCAATGAACTTTTGAAAGAGGGGTTCATAGAAATTTGATTTTAATATTATTTTTTTTTCTCGGTTTACGTGTGAACTCTCCCCCCATCAACCTTTGACGGGGGTGCTCTTAGGAACCATAATATTCATTTTAGGAGTTAAGCTCATGCATCCATTCATCCACAAAACTATTATATTGCATCATCTACATCTCATTTTCTAATGGAATACAAGCAGAATACACACGCGTAGACACTTAAATTTCATGTTCGACCAAAAAAAAAAAAAAGACACTTAAATTTCATCTACATATATAGACACTCTCTGATAAGACTTGAAAGATCTTCGGCAAAAGTTTCACTCATACACATACTTCAGCATCTTACATGAGAGACTAGATTTTACATGGATGTTCCATATCTCAAGCTGGTCATAAGTTTTTAAGGAAAATCTTAGGTTGAACGATCTACCTAGCCCCAAAGGGGAACCACATCTCATGGATGTCTGACTGGTACGAGACCATGAACAAGATGATCACGAGCACGGCTGCTACGCCCCATGGAGAAGAACCGGCACGGTGGATGGAGTCTTGTTCAGGCCAGGGGACGTAGAAGGAGAGGCCGCCTGAGAAGAAGTGGACAAGGAGGAGGAGGAAGAGAGGGGAGAGCATAAAGACGAGCTTGAGCTGCTTCATGGTGTCTTCGAGGACGGACTCGTAATTCAAGTACCATGTAAGGGACAACACAAAGAGGACAACCATGAAGAAGAAACAGACATGTGGGTCTGGGAGAGAGAGGTAGTCTAAGTAAGATGAACCGTAGTATGATGATCTCTCCATGTGTATTGTTCTTCTTTTTGATCTTGATCTTCTCTGGTTTTGGTAAAGGTCTAAAGTTTTTAGAATGTGTAAGTGAAGTCTAGATGTTACTCTATAAGTGTGTGTAGCAATGTATTTATACCAAGAAGTAGATTAGAGCACCCGCAACAATGATCCTTACGGAAAATCCTTAGGAAAAAGAAAAAGGAACATTTCAGATTATATAAGGATATTTCAGATTTTTTTTTTAAAAAAATTAACCATTCACGAGCCGCCACGTATGCAGTGGAGCCCGCAAATAGTGTAAAGACCAATCCTTAAATAAGGATTTTAAGGACATAATCTTTAACTGTTCATAAGATTCATTAATTATAAAATTAATATTTTTCTAAGGAATTTTTTTAAAGGATTTTTGTTGCGGGTGCTTTTATATATGGAGAAAAGAAAAGAGTATTAAAAAAAAGACTGGGTGTTTTGTTTTCGCTAATTAATTAGATTAAAAATATTGCAGGGCTTTTGGGGTTTTGAAGTGGTCGGTCGAGACCACGTGGATATTGTCCTATGGTTCAGTATCAAAACATCAAATTATTGCCTTTCAAATTTAAAGCTAAACCAAAGAGGTGTCTCTTCATTATTTTCCTATATATATTTTTGAAATTGTAATTTTGTAAAAAGAAGGTAGCTTGAAAGCTGCTATGGTTCTATATAGATCGCTAGAATAATTAGAGAAAAAATATCCAATTACCTTAATGTTTTGATCATAAGCTGTGAATCTGATTGAATATTGCTCCGTTGTCCCATCAGCTAAATCAGGAGATTACGTCAGGATATGATTTGATGTACTTAGCACCTATCTGAACTTGATGTACCACTTGACCAAGTTTGTGGGTTTAAGAAGGATATTCAAAGAAGAAGGCGGAGAAGAGACACGAGGCAAATTAATGACACAGATCACACGGCTAACCAGCGCGGACCAAGAAGATCCTCACCAGAAAATCCGATACCACCGGAAAACATCAAAGACACAATGATGTGGGTTTTGGGAAAATACATGATTTGCTCGTTCAGCTGTTACACTTATCTTCTATTTATTAATCTACGCAAAGTTATATTTATAACATGGGAACATTGGTGAGTCACATCGTAACGCATTTTTCTTCTTCTTCTTTGCATTTGGTCTATGGCACCTCTTTAACGCCATCAAACTATTTTTTCTGCATCCAATGATCCAAATTCATGCATATCATGTGCATGGTTTCTCTTTCAAAACTAAGATACTTAGAGCCGTTGTTCATCATTTAAGGCTCCTCGCTTTTTATGTCTGTGGAACTCTTCCTGGTCAAACGAATCACCAACCATTTGATCCCAATGACAAAACTATCCCCATAACTTTGAGCACCCCTGCATCTCCAATTCTCCATCACCTTCATAACCTATGTTTTTGTACTCCAGTTGGGAGAGCTTGATCATGTGAATATAAACTTAATACTGTATTTTTATTAAGATGACAATATTAGAGGGGAGACGATATCCATTTATGTAGTGTGTTACATATAAATATATATGAACGTGCCGAAAGTAAACTTAAAATTAAATCGATTCTTTGGTGACTAATGACAAAATAAAACCATGTTTGACTTCAAATACTTCTTTGCTAACATTACCGACAATAATGGATTGATGATACTATTGTAGCTATTGAACACCTTTTTCCAGAACTAGTTTTGTAGGATTAAAACAATTAATAATATAGTTGGAAAACGTTATAGAACGTTAACAAATCCAAAAGACATCAAATAAAAAACATACTGGTATCACCACAACTGAAAGTTGCGCCCACTGTAACTATCCCTCATCATTCTCTCATGTGTTTCGGCAGCAGAAGAAAGTAGTGAAGTCGTATTTATCACTTCAGCTTGGGGAGGACGAGGCACTGGTGCCAACCACCTTGGAATCACAAATTGATATAGCCTGATACAAACACTAAAGTCCAAGTGTTCTTCATCTAAATATGATGATAATCTTGGATACCATATCTCATCCACCCTCTTCTTGCAAACAGACTGGTCTATGAAACAATCTTGATGACCCTTATTAGATGCATCCCCCAGGACTGTGTGGTCTCCTTTCCGCAAGTTACACCATACCAAATGATGCTCCTGTTGACTCCATAGATAAACAGTACCAATATCAAATGGATGCATTGCCATGGGTGCATAGTTATAGTTAACCGGGAAGCCAACTTCCCACAATAGATGCCAAGTGTCGTCATCATTGTTTAGTCTCCAAATCTTCAAAACAGTTTCTTCTTTTTTCGCTAATGTTCTGACATACATGACAAAGCCTCCCGATATAGTCAAGGTTCGTTTGTAGTCCTTGTTATGATCCGGATAGTCCGGTAATTGTATAACCCGGAACTGATCGGATTCAGAATAGAAATCATGAGCGAAGAGTACTCCAGGCACTCTCTGACAAGTAAAGTAAACAGTACCGTTCAGGTTGATATGATACAAGCGGGTGAGGTGACGAGGACAGTGAAGTACTTTGGAAGTCCAAACACCTGTCTCGGAGGAATACAGTAACACACTCAAGACAGTCGAGAGATACGTCGTGTGATTAGAAGCTAACCTAATCACTTTAAAGCTCGAAACGACACCGTCCTCATCCAGGCGAGTTATTAAACCAAACACAGAAGAAAAACCTCTCGGATCAGATGGAGGTGGAGGGATTTTGACCCATTCCTGTGAAACTGGACTGCCCACGTAGCAGTAACCATTATTAGAGCCGTCTACGATCAAAACCAATCCACTGGAAGAATATTTAAAGTTGTAATCATTGGGACGATGGCGTTTGAAAGCAGATGGAATGAGTGAAGCTGGAGACTTTGGAAGGTCATCCCGTGTTTTGCATCCATGGAACCCTATGAGTTCTTCTGGTCCGTACAAGAGGGACCACGATGAAGAGGTGGAGTTTTGGTGAAGAGATAAAAAGAGACGGCGGAAATACGCAGATTCGACCGTTGATTTCCATGTCTTGCACACTGTTTTGAATTTGAAGATGGTTTTTAAAGGTAACCTCGCTAGAATCTCTGTCTGCAACACCTCCACTAGATGCGTTGTTTGTGTTTCCATGGCCATTGGATATGGTCTTTAGTGGTTCAGTTTTAGATTGTGTAACCTGCTACGCTGAATTTTTAGATTATATAGAGAGGAGGGAATAATGCCACAACGTTTTACAGAAAACAGCTGGATTTTCAAATTTAATTCTCCTTTTGAACAATTATGGGGAACAATTATTCCAAGTCTAAAATGTTTAGGAATAATTTAAATGCATATCTCATTCCATTAAATTCCGTAAATAATATTTTATATCATTCCATATATTCTTTTATTTGTTACTGGTTATGCCTTATATTTTTTTCTTAAAATAGAGAGTTTTATTATAAAACTGGATTTGCTCTAATATATTCTTTATAATAGAGTTTTTTTCAGAAGAAAATATAAAGATATACTACTTTTGTCTTTACATTTAGAGTTGAAAATTGTATTTTTCTAGATTTTTTATTGAAGATAGAGAAACTATATTATAAATGAATATATTGGAGCAAATCTAGTTCTATTAAGCCAATTTACAAAAAAAAAAATCTAATTCTATAATACACTTTTTCTATTTTAGAAAAAAATATAGAAATACATATAGAAGTAGATTACAGATGGTTTTAATGATACAAAGCCACACACCGAGACACAATGAACAATTATATAAATAATTAAAGTCCAAAATTATGATGATGTTATAAGCTACTTTGTTTTTGTTTTTTGTAAATAATATTGGTTATAATTGGTTGGACTATAATTTAGGTTAGACGTATTAGTTTTAGGATTTTAAGTATGTATGTTATATATCTATTAAAAAGTAGAAAAGAGATTTCTATAGACATTTTTAACATTCAAAATAAACAAAGTTCTTACAACTATTTTCAGTATTTTTTAAGAAGTTAATCTAAAACATAATTGATAATTTAAAAATTGTAAATAAAATTGAAATTATTTATACAGTCTAATCAATCACGTATATTGGATACCAAACATAAAAAAAATAGTGGAAATTGATTTGTTCCCCATCTTTTTATTAATATAGAGGATATTCAAAGAATAAGGAACTGCATCAAACAATCTCGTACTTCCGACTGTCATTTTTAAAGGGGTTCTTAAGATAAGAAAGATGAAAAAGTACATCTACAGTAGGAGAGAAAAAGAGGATCGGTTGTATGTAGAGATTTTCTTTCTCACATTTTAAAACTCCTTTTTCCATCTGTCTTCATTTAAGTGGTTAATTTATTTTAATAAATAGGGAATTTAATGAAACAAACCCTCAACTATAGACTCATCCATATTTAAACTCTCAACTATGTTTATAGATAAAAAATTTCTTAACTAAACTCTGTTATTAAATTTGACCCTTCTTCGTTACTTGAATAACTTCCGTCAAAAAATAAGAAAGGATTGTGTTTTTCTGTGTGACGAAACAACGTGTAGTTAAAATTCTACTAATGAAACAAGATTATTTTTTTCAAAAACAGTTTGAGGTGTGTGACTGATATCTTGGTCTCGATGATTGACACATGAAAATAATCTACAGTTCTAGCTAAAAATAAAGATTGTTGAGTGAATTCATTTTAAACCCAGAAAATCAATTTAAGTTGAAGAAAAAAAAGTCTCCAAACATACACGGTGATATAAGTTTATAAATATTTCGTACAAGTTGTTCCTTAATCAAAATAGAATTTGCCTTCACAAACACCATCACTGGATCAGCACAACAGAGCAACATATTATACCACAAAAACAGAGCACTATAACGTTTTGGCTAAAACAGTAACATCGTTTTATCAAAAGAAAATTAAACATTCTAAAAAAAAGAACCTAAAAAAAAATTGAGTATTATTCTCTAAGAAACTAGGAAAGATTTCTGAGTGGTAACTTCTTCTTCAACCATCACATTTTGTTTTTTCTTCGGTCTCCCTCGAGGTCCCTTAGGTTGTTTCGGCATGGCTTCACGCTTGCATGAGTGTATATTGTATCCAACTTGCTAACAATTGCTGCATGTCTGCAAATGCAATTAAAATAAAGTAAAAATGATAAAAAGACAAATGGTACTTCCCAATATGAAACAGAGAAAACGTGTATTCAATGTTTACCATTTGAACTTTTTCATGTGCAGCAAGAACTTGAGATGGAAGAACTTCAGTTGGTTCACGAATTCTATCATTTGTTCTTTGGTCTTCCTGGCATTATTCTGTCCGGAGGAGGCATGACTACAACATTAGTGTGTGCTTTCCACAATTGCATTCCATTAACAGGACGAAGCAACGAACTATAACACAACTTCCACTTCTCAACTGAATACCAATCAGAGACAACAATTTCTGGTAGTTTCGTTTCTCCATATTCAGTCCACATAGCAGACATTATATGATAACATGGTATGCCACTCACGTCGTACGCTCTGCAAGTACAAGAAACAACACCTCGAACATACACCCGGTATTTATTTCTCCCATGGTCCACCTCATACCATCCTCTTCCTGAAGGAAGTGGATGACACCACTTAAGATTTTTTTTTCTTTTTTCTATTACAACTTTTGCCTTTGTGATTAGTCCTGTAGCATTATTCATTTCTTTACATCTTTAACAAGTTACTCGACATAACATGTCTCCTTATATCCTCTAGCAATGCGACCACTGGTTTGCGTCGGGCATCTTTTAAGACAACATTATATGACTCACTATGGTTGTTTTCTACAGCAGCAGAATTTGTAAAATCATTAAAAAATGCTCTTTAATAAGAAAAAAGAAGATAAATGTTAGAAAAGTGAGATACTTTTGAAAACTATAGATGGAAGTAATGATACACAATTCCAATACCTAGACCAGTTAGAACCCACACTTCTTTTCACTTCTTCATAAGCTTCAGGTCTTACACTCTTCATCTTCTCGAGTCTTCTATCAAAAACTCGCATGTTGTACGCTCTTGCACACTTCCAAAATAAACCATGCAAATTTCCTAACTCACCATGTTTTTTCCTCAAGTTGGACCAAATATGTCTAGCACACATTCTATGTTTTGCATAAGGAAGTACATTTTTGATAGCATATATCAGCCTTTTTTGCTGATCCGATGATAGTGCAAGTCCATTTCCAAGGTCCAAATCCAAATCTTCTTGTAGCAAGGTCATGAACCACTCCCAATTAACTTTGTTCTCTATTGGAACAACAGCCCACGCAATGACAAATATTTGGTCATTTGGATCTCTTCCAACAGCAGTCAAGAGTTGTCCTTTCATTCGTCCTTTAAGAAATGTTCCATCCAAATGAATTACACGTCTGCAAGAACTTTTCCATCCAGTTTTCTGAGCTTCAAAGCATGTCTAAAACTTTTCAAAAACTTTATCCTTTGTCCCTAGTATCACAGTTGAACCAGGGTTCGACTCACGAAGCTCTTCTGCATAATCAAACATCCTTGTAAATTGCTCAGCATATTCATCACTAATTATGTGTAACATAATCTGGCTTGCACTCTGACATTTTGGTTTTGGAACCCGAAGACCTTGGATTAGAAACCTTTGCATCATTTGATCCGCACTCAAATTTGGATTAGTCTTAAATTCATTCAGAAAATCAGCAGCTATCTTAGGTGCACTATATAATTTCACTACACCTGTTGGATACCAACTGTGAGCACAGTTGTACGATCTCACAACCATGTTAGTAGACCGGCTATTGACTGAGGCATATATCCTCCAACTACAACAATCTTGTACACATACTGCAGCTACTTTCTTACTTTCAGATTTTTGAAAACGGATATTGACCTTCTCTTTAATAGCATACTTCTAAATCGCTTTCTTGCAAGTTTCTTTAGAGAAAAATGCTTGACCAACAAAAAAAAGTGATTTCATTGCCATCATCATCTGAATCATCAGTCTCAGCATAATCATCACGATAAAAATCAAGAGGTTCATCTTCATTCTCAGGTTCTTCTTCTTCTTCCTCTTATTCTTCTCCAACAAGCACATCTTCTAGATATGGATCATCATCCCTAACAACATATAGATTCATGCTTTCTAGTTCATGAGTGCAGTTAATCATTTCTTCAACATCTATGTCTCCAGACAATTCTTTCCGATGATGCTCTTCTTTAGATGGGAAATATGAAAACTTACTCATATTATCTGCAAAACATTTATTCTGAACCATACCTACTACCATTGATACACTTGGTTTTTCATACTCTATTTTACACCGTCTTATATCACCACCAATATATGAACCATCTGAGGTCCAATATCCACCCACGTACAAGTGAAAGAAGCTTGTCCTACATATACAAAAAAATCGACAAACAAATCAGCATATGAGCAACATGACTAAATTATGTATAAGTTAATGTTCTGGATTATGTCTGTCATGCTCATAGATCAATGTACGTAAAAGTTAAAATCAAATAAAGAGACAAACATGACAAAGCTTCTTCACCACAAAACTGTAGAAACAATAAAAGAATGGCCAAAAAAAGAATATGGACTTATAGATACGTCAAACAAACGAATTTGATTTACCTTCTCATCTCCAACCACAAAAAATCGATGAGTAAGATGCACTGATCTTCAAATCACGCTAACAATCTCTGTCTCTATCGCCCACCACACTTATTTTGAAACATCT
The DNA here is from genome assembly GCA_905132765.1 of Moricandia arvensis. Taxonomy (NCBI): domain Eukaryota; kingdom Viridiplantae; phylum Streptophyta; class Magnoliopsida; order Brassicales; family Brassicaceae; genus Moricandia; species Moricandia arvensis. The sequence continues at coordinate 55,619 of CAJHQP010000395.1, read as the reverse complement.
ATCTCACTTTTTTTTTGAACACATAAACATCTATCTCACTTATCGTTCAATTTTAAAAATTTAGGGTTTATGACTAAATCCTTTTTTTTAATTCTAAAGCCATGTTTATTATTAGGCTCTAAACTGTGTAGTTTTTGATAAAAAAAAATTCGTGTTGTTTCTATACTAAATAGTTATGTCTTGCTGTTTTCTTTTATATTAATAGTCTAAAGAAGAAAAATGTTAAGGTTTAACGTTTCTAACGGCGGAGGGTCAAATTTAATAACAGAGTTTAGTTAAGGAATTATTTATCTATAAACATAGTAGAGGGTTTAAATATAGATGGGTCTATAGTTAAGGGTTTGTTTCATTAAATTCCCTAATAAATAAAAACATTTATTTTTCAGGTTTTAAGAACTTTAGAAGAAGTCTAACCGTTAAGGGCATGATTAACCATGGAACCCCAATATGGGGTTCTTATTTTTTTTATTTTTGTTTTTTTGTTTTTTTTTTAAAAAAAATTAGAAACCAACCAATTAAAGGCCGCCACGTGTCAGTGGGGCCCGTAAATAGTCCAAGAACTGATTCTTATTTTGGAGTTTTTAGAACCTATGTTTGTTGATTTTGTGGGTCCTACACCACTAAGAAACCCTTTAAGATACTGCAATAATAGTGCTCTAAGGTTACTCTAATACGGGTTATGCGGACCAGTCTAGATCCGGTCTGTTTAAATTCTGTAATTATAGGTCCATTTACAAATATGTTCGTTTAAATCCATTTAGTTTCAAACTTATTAAATCCAAAAATGCTCATTTCAGCCTGTAAACCTTGTTTGTGTTTTTTTTTGTAAATAAAATTTCTTTTCAACAATTTTTTTTATCATAGATTATCTATATTACAAAATAATCCATGTTTTTTCAAAAATAAGTTTCAAAAAAAAACTTTTTTTTTATCTTCTCAGTGTAATTTTTAGTAGTTATAATAAATTGAAAATTTCAAGAAAATTAATTATATTTACTGAACTTTTATTAATCAAAATTTATGAAAAATAGTTAATTACAAAAATATACATTTAATATTAAAATTTAATATAGTTTACTAATATGTGTCAATAAACTTAAAACATGTAATATTTTGAAACAAAATAAATATTCAGTATATTTTAACAACAAATTATTTTTATTTGATTTCAAAACTTTATAATAAATGAAATTTAAATCTAAGTAAAATTTGAAAATTAAAAAAAAACTTTATTCTTTTTAATTATTTTTTTGATAACTATTTTTATCAATCAGTTGATATCATAAAAACATCAATAAGTTTTAAACTGTTATAGGTAATTATCTTATATGTGGATGAACATAAGAGGGATTTATTTTTTAGAATAAGTTTATTCTTTGGTATATTTTAGACATATCTAGATACTGAATATTCCCCTGTAACTCTTATATAAGAGACTTTTTTATTCACATAACATAAACACAATTATAACATCAATAAAATTACCGACAATAATGGATTGACACTACTATTATGGCTATCAAACATCTTAGACAAAAACTAGTTTGTAGGATTAAGATAATTGAAAGTGTAATATACATGAAAAGAAAAATCAAAGAAAGTATAGTTCGAAGTTCGAACCATTGTGTAGCAATATTAAATCCAAAAGACATCACATAAAAACATTACTGATATCACTCCATCTCCATCCAAAAGTTCTCTTCATTTCTCATATCCTTCATCATTCTCTCATGTGTTGTGGCAGCGTAAGAAAGTAGTGATCTGGTATCTATCACCTCAGCTTGGGGAGGACGAGGCACTGGTGCCAACCACCGTGGGATAACAAATTGATATAACCAGATACAAACTTTAAAGTCCAAGTTTTCTTCCTCTAAATCTGATGATGATCTTGGATCCCATATCTCATCCACACTCTTCTTACAAACAGACTGGTCAATGAAACAATATTGATGACCATCGTTAGACGCATCCCCCATGACTGTGTAGTCTCCTTCCCGCAAGTTACACGATACCAAATGATGATCCTGTTGACTCCATAGATAGACAGTAGCGACATCAAATGGATGCATTGCCATGGGTGCATAGTTATAGTTAACCGGGAAGCCTACTTCCCACAAAAGTTGCCAAGAGTCGTCATCATTGTTCAGCCTCCAAATCTTTAAAACAGTTTCTTCCTTTTTCGCTAATGTTCTGACATACATGACAAAGCCTCCTGATGTAGTCAAGGTTCGTTTGTAGTGCTTATTGTAATCCGGATAGTCCGGTAATTGCACAACCCGGAACTGATCGGATTCAGAATAGAAATCATGAGCTACGAGTACTCCAGGCACACCCAGACAACCAAAGTAAATCGTGCCGTTCAGGTTGATATTAGACATGTTACCGATTTGAAGAGGACAGTGAACTACTTTAGAAGTCCAAACACCTGTCTCGGAGGAATACAGTAACACACTCAAGTCACTCGAGAGATAATCATTTGTAGCTTGGTAAGAGGCTATTCTAACCACTTTAAAACTCAAAACGACACCGTCCTCGTCCAAGCGAGTCACTAAACCAAACACAGTAGATTCACCTGTCGGATCAGAAGGAGGTGGAGGGATTTTGACCCATTGCTGTAAAACAGGACTGCCCACGTAGCAGTAAGCTTTATCAGATCCGTCTGTGATCAAAACCAATCCATTGGAGGAATCCCTATAGTCGCAATCACCGACGTGAAAGCGTCTGAAAGACGATGGGATGAGAGGAGCTGGAGAGTTAGGAAGATCATCCCGTGTTTTGCATCCATGGAAAGCTATGAGTTCGTCTAGTCCGAACAAGAGGGACCACGATGAAGAGGAGGAGTGTTGGTGGAGAGATAGAAAGAGACGGCGGAAATACGTGGATTCGAGTGTTGATTTCCATTTCTTGCATACTGATTTGAATCTAGCGATGGTTTTTAAGGGTAGTCTCGCGAGAATCTCTGTCTGCAACACTTCCGGTAGATGCGTCGTTTGTGTTTCCATGGCCATTGGAGATGGTCTCTAGCGAAAGTGACGACTAGGTTTCTAGTATTTTGATTAGTGAGGTGTTACGCTGATTTTTTTGGCGTTATATTATGAGGGGATAAGGCCGATTGTAAACATAGCCCATTAGTAAGAAACAACCACGATAAACCCAAGTAAAATGAAACCAGTATTGTAAATATAAATAATATTTCGTTACTTAATGTAAAAGGGTTTTGGTTTTTACAAACTTTATAGATTACAGTGAATGTTTCTATATACAGAATTCTTTTTATAGGAATAACAAGATAAATCTAAAAAAGTTGTTGTATCTAAAATAACAATTAAAAAAAATGATTAAAATAAATTTTATTAAAAAGGGTAAATATACATTTATATATTAATATATTTGGGTTAATTAATCTAAATTTAATATTTAGAGTTATAGGATGGGGTTTGGAAGTTAAAATTTAAAATTAAAAAAAAAAAATAGAAAATATTAAAATTAATAAAAATGTTATTATTTTTTAAAAAATTATTTTTGTGACAAAAATTTTAAAAAGTCTATTTGAGAGATTTGCTTTTTTTTATAAGGTTTTTCAAAATTTAAAAGATTCTCTTACATTTAAAATGTTTGTAAGAACTAATTCATCCTCCAATTAAAAACTTCATTACTACAATCAAACTCAACATAATCATATACAAGTGTACAATTTTTTTTGTGTAATGTTGAAACTTGAAAGTGTTCCAATTTCAAAGAAATGAAATATTCACAGAATATTCTTCTTACAAACAATATTTTTAAAATAACTAATCGTAGATATAAAGATTTAGATGACTTAATTGACTTGAATTTTGCTGGCTTAGATAAATCTCCTGAAATTACGTCTAAAGTTCACAACTTTCGAGAAAAACTATAAAAAAAAATAAAAATAAAGAGCGAAACTAAAATCCAAATACATAAATCAACGAATTTACAAAACAAACCATCCATCAAATTCCACAAGTCTCTTCCTTCTTCTCAATCATCTCTCAACAAAGCATGGCCCTTTACTACTTCCTCTTCTCTCTCACCCTCCTCACCCTCCTCACCACGCCCACCCTTTCCCTCTTCGAACCCGACCCGGACTCCTCCTCCTCCACCGTCTACGACCTCCTCCCCAAGTACGGCCTCCCGAGCGGTCTCCTACCCGATTCCGTCACCAACTTCACCCTCTCCGACGACGGCCGCTTCGTCGTCTACCTACCCAAGCCCTGCACCATTGAGTTCGACTACCTCGTCTACTACGAGACGACCATATCCGGACGAATCGGTTACGGCTCCATCACCGAGCTCAAGGGTATTCAAGTGAAGAGGTTCTTTCTTTGGTTCGATGTAGATGAGATCAAGGTTGATCTACCTCCCAATGATTCTATCTACTTCAAGGTTGGGTTTATCAACAAGAAGCTTGATGTTGACCAGTTCAAGACTGTTCATTCGTGTGGGGAGAGTGGTGTCTCTGGCTCTTGTGGAGGTTCTTGGAAGAGTTTTCTCCAGGTAAAAATAAGAAAGTTGGTTTCTTTTGGTTCTGGGTTTTGGATTTGATCTCAAAGTTGTGAACTTTATGGTTGACTTGGCTGATCAGATTCTTATTTGAAAAGGGTTTCTAAATTTAGATGGTAGCTCAAATTAGCTTTGGTAATTTTGGGGTTTTAGGGTTCTAGAGGATGTATTGGATAAGGATTTTGTGTGAGATACTGATTAGATTCTGGAATCTCTGAGTTTTTGTGGAACTAAAACTTGAACCTATTATTAATTGGCTGACCATTCATTGGAAAGACTAGCTAGATTTGTAGATTCTTTGTTCCCTCCTAACTTTAGGTTGTAAATGACCAACGTGAAAGTTTTCCTGTAAGTCAACCACAAAGGCTAAAAAGCAAAGATCTTGGAGTAGGGGTTGAAAAGTTACCTGTTTTAAGATTATGCTTTCTCATTGCTGGTTTGTTATTTTTGTTCGTATTTGTAGCTTAATGGCTAGCTGATAAACGTGAAAATGATGTTAGTTAGAAGCCTCGATCAAATGTTATCCTATCTTAAATGATTTTGGTCTTGTTTCTCTGATTCCTCAGCCAGTAAAGTAGTTCAGACTGGATTGTAGGATATTGGTGGTGACGTACATGCACTAACCCAAGTTTTCTGTTTTCCTCTGAAAGAGCAGATTCCAGGAATGATGAATGAAGCCGAGATGCTGATTACCGAGTAAAAGTACTCTCAACGAGTCTACCACAACACCACGAAGATGAAGTTTAGTGTCAGTCAACCTTTGTACAAATACGTTCGGTACAAGTCTTTATAAGACTTGGTAATGAAATGTCTAATATTTTCCTTCATGGAAGTCTAGTTAAAACTCTGTTCCACGAAACATGCTGTATCTTTATAACATGAACTAAATGTTCCCTCGTTTCAATCCTCACCACCAGTTCCTCATTTACACAAGTTTACTACAGCGTTTAAGTTACAAGACGACAATAGAATACAACCTAATTCTACAAAGTGGCCACGTAAACCCCACGCGGTGGTTGTCTTGTTTGTCTTGGCCTTTGCTTTGTTATCTCCCTGATTTTGACTGGATAGTATTCAACGGCCATTCTCTATCTTACAAAAACCGTTTCTTCTTTTGCTCTGTTTCTAATCCACCAACTTGGGAAAGAAGTTTGATCTTGTTGTTTTGAAAGTAATGGTGGGTGCTTTGTTTGTTGTTGGCTCTTCGGTGATGGATTCACCAAACGGCCGATGTTTATGTCTAGATGCTCACACGAGGAGCTCTCCAAAGAAGAACAAGATCCTTGGCAGCAGTGAAGGAAAGCTGGAGTTAAGAAGCTCCTTTACTGGTTCATACATTGTTTTTAGGCTTTCTTCGAAGAAGCTCATACCAAGGATTGTGACTCGAAGGAGCAAAAGAAGGCTCTTGATTGTCAGTGAGGACATTGCTGGGAACTATGATGATACCTTTGTAGATGTCAAAACGGTGAGTTTCGAGAGTGAGATGTTTTGGCATATGATAAAGCTTCTTATGGCTCTCATCAATTTTTGCAGCAACTTATTAACTATTTCACATCCAAAGCTGTGAGGACGGTTCTTCATCAGCTTTACGAAATGAATCCTCCCAAATACACTTGGTTCTATAAGTAAGTTTCTTATTGCTCTCCATGAACTGAATCTCATTCACAAAAGAAACTTATGTGCATTCTGGTTTTATGTGCTTTCTTTGTCTTACAACAGTTATGTGGTATCAAACAGACCAACCGATGGCAAACGCTTCCTCCGCACCCTAGGCAAGGTAAATCATGTTTAGTTTATATCATCTGTTAAGCCTAGTTGGAGAAGTTTAGCCCCTCAAACTTTAGCTATGTGTCTACTATATGTAGTGTATAGGACTGAATGTAGCCGTGATGAGTTGGTTAGAGAGCGGTTAAAGAGCAGTTAGTGAAGGCTGATTTGCTAGAGAGGTTTGGGTGAGCCTTAGGGTTTAGAGCTCTTCTATGTGCTGTGATAGACTCTGTTTGATTCAGCCTGTTTAAAGCTTCGCATGAAGTATACCAATATGGCTAGGAAGAAGAGTACTTTTGTGTGTTCATTGTGTTCATCTGAGAGCATACAAACATATACTCTTTTGTTTATATTGTTTAAACCACTTTGTAGGAGAGTCAGGAGCTTGCAGAAAGAGTGATGATCACGCGTCTCCACTTGTATGGCAAGTGGATCAAGGTAAAATCAACTACCGCTAAATCTCTCTCATGTTTGAGTTATGTTTTTAAATCTGCCATGAGAACCAAAAGAGACTCAAAACCAAAGGTTTTGTTGCTTGTAGAAATGCGACCATGGGAAGATATACCAAGATATATCAGATGAGAACTTGGCGTTGATGCGTGAACGACTTATGGAGACTGTGATATGGCCTTCTGATGACTCGAACTCAGAGGTTATTAGCTGAAGAAGAATGTCACACCACAACATTTAGAACCTTGAGTCTTTTAGTTTGATTTACTTGTAATATAGCCATTAAGCAGTCTGTATATGTGTAAACGTTCTCAGTTATCTCTTAAGCTCACATCAACATTACTTATATATCAAAATATTAACCAATAGATGCAAAAATATATAACAGAGTTTCTGTAAAAAAAAAATAATATATAATATACTTATGCCTGGAAAAAGACCGGAATCGAAGAACCAAACCGAAATACTTGAACTTGAAACAAGACTCAAACTCTCAATTATCTGAACAGTTCATATGTTTCTATATCTGAAATAATCAAACTGAATCGAAAACCAAACGAGTACCCGAATATATAAAATATTAATTATATATACAAATAATATATTTAAATACATATTTATAATTTAAAAACTATTAAAAATATCCAAAAATAGTTGAAGAAACTAAATTATTATAAAGTATCTCAATTATTTAAAAGTAACCTGATAATTTTTATCCTAAATATCCAAAATAATCTAAATAAAATATCCAAATTTTTTATCCGAATTATCTTAGTTATTCGATATTTTATCCAAAATATTCGATATTTAATCCGAACTATACAAACTAGCCGAACCGAAACTGAACCAAATGAGAACCGAATTTTTTTCTGGATATTTTCATGTTCTTAGTTTTACTATCTGAATCGAACCCGAAACTACCTTAACCGAACTGAACTAAAAATAGGTCAACTAGTAAATAGATTTTCTAGCCCTCTATCTAAACTATCCGATATCTGAGATACCCAAACCGAACCGATGTCCCATGTCCAGACCGATATATAACAAAGAAAAACAAACATTTACATGACGTATACATGACGTAAAGGGAAATGCGGTTGGTCCGAAGCGTGACACTTGGCCTTCTTACAACTCCAAAACCGTTTTAGAGCAAAGATATCATCATTCTTCTCTCACTGATTCAACCCGAAACCAGACATGGCGAACATTAGAGCTTTACCACTCACCAGTTTCGAAACACCATCGCTGCTCTTCAGTAAAAGAGTTCTTGTCAAGAACTCTTCGATTATCAGTTTCACGGAAACCCATTTACTCCGACAATCGATTCCAACATGCATCATACGATCTCCGACTCAAAGGGGACGTGGGTCCGTCTCATGTTCTTCGGTCACAGACAAAGCTTCAACCTTGGAAGATGTTTGTCCTGAAGTTCGAACCTTGTAAATCACCTTTCTGTAGTTCTGATTAAATTCATATGAAAATGTGGCTTTTTATATTGTTCTTGGTATTTGCAGGACATGGAACTGGAAAGGTTATTCGATAAGATATCAATGTGCTGGAACCAGTGGCCCTGCCTTGGTATTGGTTCATGGTTTCGGTGCTAACAGGTAGCTTCTGGTTACCAAGAACCCTAAGTTTCTAATAGGTATCAGTTTAACATTTACCAAAACCTCTCAGAGAAGTCTTAAAAGCATCCTCCTTTAAGGTTTGTTGATCAGGGGATTGAGAATAGCATAGTTGCATCACATGTTTTTGTTTTGTGATCAGTGACCATTGGAGGAAGAACACACCCATTCTTGGCAAATCATATAGAGTCTACTCGATCGATCTTATCGGATATGGATACTCTGATAAACCAAACCCTCGTGATTTTGGAGGAGAACCGTTCTACACTTTTGAGACATGGGGTGAGCAGCTCAATGATTTCTGTCTTGATGTGGTCAAAGATGAAGCCTTTTTTATATGCAACTCTATTGGAGGTTAGCTCTCAAGCTCCAAACGCTTTATAGCTTTAAGTGTTTTTTGGGTCTTTAGTTCAGTTAATGATAGAGAGATTGGTGTTGATTAGGACTTGTTGGTCTTCAGGCAGCAGTGAGTAAGCCAGAGATATGCAGAGGGCTTATGCTTATCAACATATCTCTCCGTATGCTTCATATCAAGAAACAACCATTGATTGGAAGACCTTTCATCAGATCATTCCAGAACTTACTTAGGTATTATTGCATATCTATAAAGATTCTCTGTGGTGCTGCAGCTGAGTAGTGTTATGTCTCGTCTTCTCAGGAATACACCGGTTGGAAAACTATTTTTCAAGAGCATTGCTAAACCGGAGACAGTGAGAAGCATTCTAAGCCAGGTATTTTGATGATACTGTTGTATGTTGCATGATTTTTTATATCTTGTAAGTGAGATGAAGGAATGTTTGTTTGTAATTAGTGCTACCATGATAGCTCTCAAGTGACTGATGAGCTAGTTGAGGCAATTCTAAGGCCAGGTCTTGAGCCTGGTGCTGTTGATGTCTTCCTTGAATTCATATGTTACTCTGGTGGACCACTTCCAGAGGATTTACTCCCACTGGTCAAGGTTCGTTACTCTGATCATCCTCCTTAGCCATAGTTAAAACTAAACCTTTTAAGCATTTACTTCACCATGTCATGAACTGTTTGCAGTGCCCGGTTCTAATTGCATGGGGAGAGAAAGATCCATGGGAGCCAATCGAGCTTGGACGAGCTTATGGTGATTTTGATACGGTTGAAGAGTTCGTTGTTCTGCCTGAAGCCGGCCACTGTCCTCAGGTCTCTCCTCTGCTCTCTCACAAGATGGTATTAGAGTAACCTTTACTCTTCTTATAATTTTCTGTAAAAATTTGCAGGACGAGAAGCCGGAAATGGTGAATCCACTAATCGAATCGTTCGTTGCAAGACATTCAACTTCCAGTAAAGCCCTTGCTCCAGACATTTGATCTCGGTTTCTTTTATATTATTGCATATCTGTACAGAAACATATCTCTCGAACCCGCACAAAACGTGCATGAAACTGTCAACAGGTGAGATCTCAACGACTGTGACTATATGCATAGATATACTTCATTAAGTAGAGAGCTCGGTAAAGGAAAATCAAACCTTTTAATCCAGACTCACAAATTCACCCTCTGGTTTAAGCGGGTTATTTCAAAAAAATATTAAACATGCATTAGTTTTCTATAATCCAAAAGCAGGAGAATGATACATATCCAAATTTGAACTACTATGTGAACCCTTTCAAGCTCATACTATGGTCAATGCTTTAAAATTCGACCAGCAGCTGTTTTTGTGTTCATACTCTAGTGTGGCTTCATGGAGAAACTAGGACTTAGTCGCACTTCATTTCAAACATCCTACTAACTAATTTTAAAGGAAAAACAGTTTAAACTATGTATTTACAAGTATTGTCAATAAGTTGAAAAACAGATTATTATTTGCAATGCAAATTACAGAAGTTGGAATCTCAAGTTTTTACCAAGTTTCATACTTTTAATACAAAAAAAATATTCTATAAATTATAAAAAGGTAAATCTCTCAAATCATTTTTTTCTTAGGTTTTTGTTACAAAAATAACATTTAAAAAAGAAATGATTGAATAAACTTTTTTATTTGTTTTTTTTTTAAATTTAAACTTCATTTCCAAAACTCTATTTCATAAATCTAAACCCTGAATCTGAATTAATTAATCCAATGAATATAAATATTTAAAAAAATTTAAATTTTATTTCCAAAACTCTATGGGCAAATCTCTCAAATAACACCTTTTAAAGTTTTTGTCACAAAAATAAACTTCAAAAACAAAAATGACCAAACTAGACCTTTTTATTTTTTAAAAATTAATATTTTTATTTAATTTTTCAATTTTAAACCTCACCCCCAAAACCCCACCCAATAACTCTAAACCCTAAGTGTAGATTAGTTAACCCAAAGGGTATAAACGTATATTTACCCCCAAAATCCCACCCCAAAAATGTTATTTTTGTCATTTTTTTCCTTAAAGTTTATTTTTGTTACAAAAACTTTTTTAGATCTATCTTAGGGTATTTCTCGAACTTCTATCTCATAACTCTAAATTCTGAATCTAAATTAATTAATCTAATGAGTATAAATATTTACCTTCTTTAATAAATTATATTTTTGATATTTCTTAAAGACTATTTTTTATAAAAACATTAAAAGATACAATTAGAGAGTATTTTTCATTATAAAAATCGAAACTTTAAATTCTATAAATAATACTACTATAGACAGAAAATGGGACACACGCATTGGTTATATCAATTAATCATCATCAAACCCTCGAAATATACAGCTAATGACACCCTATTATCATTGCTTTCCCTTTCCCCCCTGATTTAATAATGGGCTATCCCGTCGGCCCACCTCCGAATCACGAATAATCAGAAACAATAAAAGAAAATAAATACATATAATTATCTCTTCAGAAACCTCATCGCCTCCTCATCCAGCTGACTCTCTCTCTCTCTCTCTCTCTAGACTCACATCCTTTAAGAGGAGAGAGATAGCTTTTCAACCCTAGTTTTTCCCGCCGCCATGGCTTCCGAGCAAGCACAACTCGCGATGATCCTCGGCTCCGATTCCGCGCCCTTCGAAACCCTCATCTCCCACCTCATGTCCTCTTCCAACGAGCAACGCTCCTCCGCCGAGGCTCTCTTCAATCTCGCCAAGCAAACCAATCCCGACACCCTCGCCTTGAAGCTCGCTCACCTCCTCCAGCTCTCTCCTCACCCCGAAGGTCGCGCAATGGCCGCCGTTCTCCTCCGTAAGCTTCTCACCCGCGACGACGCTTACCTCTGGCCGCGTCTCTCCCTCCCCACTCAATCCTCCCTCAAATCGACGATGCTGTCGTGTATTCAGCGCGAGGAGGCCAAATCCATCTCCAAGAAGATTTGCGATACGGTCTCCGAACTTGCCTCCGGGATCCTCCCGGAGAACGGGTGGCCGGAGCTGTTGCCGTTTGTTTTCCAGTTCGTGTCGTCTGATTCGTCTAAATTGCAGGAATCGGCGTTTTTGATCTTGGCGCAGTTGTCTCAGTACGTTGGGGAGACTTTGACTCCTCACATTAAGCATCTACACGGCGTCTTTCTCCAATGTTTGAGTAGTAACTCCGTTAGCTCCGACGTTAAAATCGCCGCGCTCAACGCGGTGATTAGTTTCGTTCAGTGTCTATCGAACTCGACCGAGCGAGATAGATTCCAAGACGTTTTGCCTGCGATGATCAGGACGTTGACCGAGTCTCTCAACAACGGGAACGAAGCAACCGCACAGGAGGCGCTAGAGTTGTTCATCGAATTGGCGGGTACTGAGCCACGGTTTCTTAGACGGCAGCTTCTTGATGTAGTTGGTTCGATGCTTCAGATTGCAGAGGCTGAGTCCCTCGAGGAGAGTACGCGCCACCTGGCGATTGAGTTTTTGGTGACTCTGGCTGAGGCCCGTGAGCGTGCCCCTGGGATGGTTAGGAAGCTACCTCAGTTCATTGACAGGTTGTTTGCGGTTCTTATGAAGATGCTTGAGGATATTGAGGACGATCCTGCCTGGTACAGCGCTGAGACTGAGGATGAGGATGCTGGCGAGACGAGTAACTACAGCATGGGTCAAGAGTGTTTGGATAGGTTAGCAATTGCTTTGGGAGGGAACACGATTGTTCCGGTTGCGTATCAGCAGTTTTCTGCTTACTTGGTTGCCTCTGAGTGGCAGAAACACCATGCTTCTGTGATTGCGCTTGCGCAGATTGCTGAAGGTTGCTCAAAGGTAGAAACTTTTTTCCTTTTTAGTCAGTAGAGTTTGATTGTTTTTGGTTTCAGCTGGAAGTTAAATCCTTTTTGATTCTGGCATGAATTATCTGGCGAGGACTTGCTAAATACTTGCATCAGTTTGGGGTTTTCATTTTGATCTTGGGAATTCATATAGGTGATGATAAAAAATCTTGAGCAAGTAGTGTCCATGATTTTGAGCCAATTTCAAAGTCCTCATCCCCGTGTAAGGTGGGCAGCCATAAATGCGATTGGACAGCTGTCTACAGATTTGGGTCCTGATTTGCAAAACCAACATCATCAGATAGTGCTTCCTGCACTTGCTGCTTCTATGGATGATTTCCAGAATCCACGAGTGCAGGTTAAATCCTCGCTAACCTTTTATATCTGATAATATAATCTTTCTGACACTTTCTAAAGCAGTTTCTTGTGACCACGTGTAGGCTCATGCTGCTTCAGCAGTTCTCAACTTCAGTGAAAATTGTACACCTGAAATATTGACACCTTATTTAGACGGAATAGTGAGCAAGTTGCTTGTGCTACTGCAAGTAAGTCCATTGTGCAAATTTTCTTGCAATAAATAACCAAAAACTTTCATTGATTGACTTTGGTTAATAATGTTGTTACAAATAGAATGGAAAACAAATGGTGCAAGAAGGAGCTTTAACAGCTCTTGCGTCAGTTGCTGATTCATCGCAGGTATATGTGAAGTAGTTATGTTTTATCTGTTGTTCTCGCGTGCAATTCTTGTTCTGACAGTATTTACATTTGTAGGAACACTTCCAAAAGTACTATGATGTTGTCATGCCATATCTCAAAACTATTTTGATGAACGCAACAGACAAATCTAAGCGGATGCTTCGTGCTAAATCCATGGAATGCATCAGTCTTGTTGGAATGGCTGTTGGGAAGGACAAATTTAGGGATGATGCTAGACAGGTACGCATACGTGCATAAAGTTCAATTAATTTGCTCGTACTATCAAGATTTATGCTATATGCCGGAATCCTATTTTTGTGCTTCAGACTACTGCCTGCAAACTTTCTATATTATTTCCATCTTATTCATCTGTGGCATGGAAATATTTTACATGTCCATTCCAGGTCATGGAAGTGCTTATGTCATTGCAAGGAGCTGAAATGGAGGCAGATGATCCAATAACGAGTTACATGTTACAGGTGATTCTGATTACTATATGCTAAGCCTATATGTTCTTTTATAAACTTATGTAGGTAAATTCACTTGCTTACATTTACCTTACTTGCATTTTTGTAGGCGTGGGCTAGGCTTTGCAAGTGTCTAGGCCAAGATTTCCTCCCATACATGGAAGTTGTGATGCCTCCTTTGCTGCAGTCAGCTCAACTTAAACCAGATGTAACAATTACATCTGCTGATTCAGAAGATGAAGCAGAGGATTCTGATGATGAAAGGTTTTCCATTCTTCCTTGCAGTTCATCTGTTTGTTTTAATGTTTCTGTACCCTGCTTTGATTAGTTCGTACTGCATAAAAATTATGTTACTTTTTCTGAAAAAGGGATGAGTAATCTCTCTGTATTGTTCGAAGCGCAGCTTCCTTGCATAGTTTCTTGTTTTTTGCCTTGAGATACTTATTATTGTGAGATTCTGTCTGTTATCCAACAAAAGGGTGAGATTCTGTCTCTATATATAATAATAGACGCATAATCGATGTTAAAATAGGGGAAGTGTGCGTTCGTCACGTCATGCAAGGATTTGTACTAATTCTCTCTCTTGATGCAGCATGGAGACCATTATACTGGGAGACAAAAGAATAGGAATCAAAACAAGTGTCCTTGAGGAAAAAGCCACTGCTTGTAACATGCTTTGTTGCTATGCTGATGAGTTAAAGGAAGGATTTTTCCCCTGGATTGATCAGGTTAGTATGGTTAAATAACTCCAAATTTCATCATTACACGTTATTGTTTCGTGGTCCTGGTACACTAAATTTGTATAATATAGGTTGCACCTACACTGGTTCCTTTGCTAAAGTTCTATTTTCACGAAGAAGTCAGAAGAGCAGCTGTGTCAGGTATGTCAGTAAATAAATCGTATATAGTTCAGTTTATAAAGCACAAGTTATAATCTAATATATTGGATAACTTTTCTTTCTAGCCATGCCGGAACTAATGCGCTCAGCCAAACTGGCAATAGAACAAGGAAAATCTCAAGGACGCGATCTATCCTATTTGAAGCAGCTTTCTGACTACATTATTCCCGCCATGCTGGAAGCTTTGCATAAAGTTAGTGTGTGTTCTGTTCATTTCTTTTCTTTCAGCTTTGATTCATATCTGATTATTGAATTTCATGTAGGAACCGGATACCGAGATCTGTGTGAGTATGTTGGAAGCCATTAATGAATGCTTGCAGGTAACTTTTTTTTTTTTGCAATGAAGAGCTTATTTTAAATAATTGCTTGTATTGGAAAGCCTGCAAGACAAAGACGACCTTGTTTTTTCCCTGACTTCATCACTTGTTCAATCGTACTGAGCATAGTATCAACTGGCCTTATTTTCATCCTTTCTTTAGCTTTGGGGTATATGACGGAGAGCTTATTTTGAACAAGTCTTTATTGTGTGCCTCTTAAGAGTTAATCGTAGCATTAGATTAGAAAACATGATCTAATATAACCTGTCACCATAATGCAGATCTCCGGAAATCTTTTGGACGAAGGGAAAATTAGATCTATAGTTGATGAGGTAAAGCAAGTTATGACAGCAAGCTCTAGTAGGAAGCTAGAAAGGGGAGAGAGGGCCAATGCTGAAGACTTTGATGCTGAAGAGGGTGAGCTTATTAAAGAGGAAAATGAGCAAGAGGAGGAAATTTTTGATCAGGTTAGTTTTCTATGATTCACCCTTGCCAATTGAATCTTAATTAAGCTTGCTATCTTAAACGCTCTTATTCATACTTGATTTTTTGTCGTCATATAGGTCGGTGAAATATTGGGAACACTGGTTAAGACATTCAAGGCTTCGTTTCTGCCTTTCTTCGACGAATTATCGTCTTATTTAACTCCTATGTGGGTAAGTGGCCGTCATCACTCAAGTCTTTTTCTCCGGTGCTCCATGATACTTAATGGAGAATTTCTATAGTCGAAAGTATCTTTTTCTTTGCTATAGGCAGAAGCTTCTATATACCCTAACATATAACTGAATTGATATAAGCATAAATGGAAAATTGTGAAAAATGTTGAAGTTTTCGCACTCTAGTCCAGGTGAATAGAATTTCTAAATATGTGTGGTTTCAGGTGAATAGAGTTTTATAATATGTTGTTGTGCTGATGCAATGTTAGTCTTAGTTCGGCTTGTGTTTTCTGTTTTCTGTTTTGATAGTGATTGTTGGTTTTCGGATGTGTATTCTTTGATTCAGGGAAGGGATAAAACAGCTGAAGAGAGAAGGATTGCGATATGCATCTTTGATGATGTTGCAGAACAATGCCGTGATGCTGCCTTTAAGTAAGGATGTGCATTTACTGGATCTTTGTACATTGTGCATTTTCAGAATTCAGTGTTCTTATGTGGTTTTGTCCTGATATGTATTTGGCAGATATTATGATACTTATCTTCCATTCGTATTGGAAGCCTGCAATGACGAGAGCCCAGAAGTTCGACAGGTACAGCCTGCATTTTACTGATGTGGTGTTTCTGGAGTTGTATACTAATTTATATGAACTCTCTTGTTTGTTTCAGGCTGCCGTTTATGGGCTTGGTGTTTGTGCTGAGTTTGGGGGATCTGTATTCAAGCCTCTTGTTGGAGGTAGGTTATACATGTGCCTACTGGGTAGCCTTTGGGGGTTTAATGCTTTGTTACTAACAAGTAGTAACATATGTTTTTTTGTTTTTAATTTCAACAGAGGCTCTGTCAAGACTAAATGTTGTGATCCAGCAGCCAAATGCTCGGCAATCTGAAAATGCCATGGCATATGATAATGCTGTATCCGCTGTGGGAAAAATCTGCCAATTTCACCGTGACAGTATCGATGCTTCTCAGGTAGCCTATGATAATTATCAGCAGCTGCTTATTCCGCTCTGATAGATGTGGTTACTTTTGATGCGCAACAAGTAAACTTTTTCTTTGTTTTATGTTTTAGGTACTTCCTGCGTGGTTGAACTGTTTGCCTATTAGTAATGATGTGATTGAAGCCAAAGTGGTTCATCAGCAGCTCTGTTCTATGGTAGAGAGGTAATAATCAAAATTGGTTACTTTCAAATCTGTTTGTGTTCCGTGTTGCTGACTGTCTAAAACGTCTGATTGATGATAAAAACTTGCAGGCAAGATGTGGACCTTTTAGGCCCGAATAACCAGTATCTACCAAAAATCTTAACAGTATTTGCTGAGGTTTTTAATTACGCTTCTTCATAAACAATCTGTCATTCGTTGAGCTTTTGCAGCGTTGTGCTTATAGAAAAGTCAATGTGTATGTATATGTATTTGGCTGGGCAGGTGCTTACAAGGAAAGATGTGGTGACAGAAGAGACGGCAGGTCGTATGATAAATATAATAAGGCAACTTCAGCAAACGCTGCCACCATCGGCATTGGCCTCAGTATGGGCATCATTGAATCCCGAGCAGCAGCTCGCTCTTCAATCTATGCTTTCCTCCTGAACCCATTCCAAATCGGGTCTCTCATTGTTCATTTAATACAAAGTGTCTTGTGATTTATTTGCCACCACAAAGGGTCGTCAGTTTTGCATTTTTTTTTCACCATTTGTTTTTTTGGGAGGGATGATGAATGGGTCTATCCTTCATAAGTTATTGAAATGAAATATCTTCCATCTTTAAGGGAAGGTGGGATTGTGAAAAGAGTTGCCAATTGGGGAATTTGGGTAATAATTCCCCAAAAAACACAGGTCTGGTGTTGTCTTGGGTTTTTGGGGGGGGGGGGAGGGAGAGTGATAAAGTTTTTGATGCTTATACGTGAAACAAAACAGATACCAAAGGGTTGATTTTTGAATTTTTTATTTTGTATACAATGACAATTTTGGAGGAATTATTCTTTTCTCTCATTGCCACATTGCCATTGTTGAAAATTGATTTGTACACTTTTTGCTTTGCTTTTGTTATTATCGCGATTTAAAGTTAGTCGTATTGAATTTTTAAACCCCTGCGTCAACAAAATGTTCGTTCCAAAGAGAAGTTAAGATAACATGGTGTCGGAGTAGCAACTGGTTTTCTCATATCTGCCATATACAAGCTACTTTGGTTTCTATGGCATGTAATGGCGCCATTTGATA
Source organism: Moricandia arvensis (assembly GCA_905132765.1). Lineage (NCBI taxonomy): Eukaryota > Viridiplantae > Streptophyta > Magnoliopsida > Brassicales > Brassicaceae > Moricandia > Moricandia arvensis. The sequence continues at coordinate 37,832 of CAJHQP010000395.1, read as the reverse complement.
AAAGGGTAGATCATAGATGTGCCATTTAATGTCACCTGATATGTATTATAGACTTTACGTCACTATAGATAAACGTTATATTCGGTATTTGATTTGATGCAACTTGCAAGTCAAATGTGGTTTGTGTATTAAATATTCAAGAACCTTATCGATAAGTGAAGACTGTCCCGTTTGATAGTTAGTCAAGATGTTTTGGAATTTACAATTAAAGATTTAAAAGAAACTGGTTAAATGAAGAGCTTTCAGTCACTACAAAAACCGCAAAAGAGAAACAAAATAAAAATGGAGAAGTTCCGGCAAAATGCAAGACGTCAAAACAAAGCTAAGACAACACTAGTTCACTCAATCTTTTCAGGGAAACTTCATTCAGGTAAGAATCCATTAGCGACTTGCATGCTACTTAACGCCTCAACAACCAACACCATGCTTCTTAAGAGTAGATTTTGGTCGGCTTTGCAATTTTATAGTCTCTTCTTTACTTGGTGAGGTCTCCCTCTAATTATCAACCCTCAAAAGCAGACACATCATATTTGTTTTTTGTACATTTTTTTATATTAAGAAACTAGTAAATGGTGCGCACGTAATTAATACATGGAACCCACATAACAAAAAAAACCTCTGAATCATTCTCAATGAGTACATCCCATCACTAAAATAACAAGAACAAAATCTTCAGAAAGAACGAGCCACCCACTAAGACTTGACCTCAAAACATACCTGCACAAAAATGTACTTAGTACACCCCTATAAATACTTACATATCTACAGATTCATACAACAACCAAATAAAATGGATAATAAAACAACTCAAAAGCAGAAAACAAAAGAGAAGAGCAAAGGTAACAACAACAAGACCAAGTTCGTTGGAGTTAGGCAAAGGCCTTCAGGCAAATGGGTGGCAGAGATCAAAGACACGACTCAAAAGATACGAATGTGGCTTGGAACCTTTGAAACAGCAGAAGAAGCTGCTCGAGCCTACGATGAAGCTGCTTGTCTCCTACGTGGCTCCAACACACGCACTAATTTCGCAAACCATTTCCCAAACAACTCACAGTTGTCTTTGAAGATCAGAAACCTCCTTCACCAGAAGCAGAGCATGAAACAACAACAACAACAACAACAACCAAAACAAAACAAACCAGTCTCTTCCTTTGCAGAATGCAGCATCAATTACACTTCCAATGCTACTACTCTCACCTCCACCACCACAACCACCACAGTATTGCCGCTTACTAATGTGTATCGCCCTGATTCATTGGTCATGGTACAACCAAAAACCGACAGTGTCCAGCTTCCTTACACTTGGCCACTTGTGTCTGGATTCAACCATCATGTTCCGTTGACTCAAGGAGGGGAAGAAGCACATGGACATCTCAACAATCCAAACTCAACTGATCAACATTTGGGTTTGGTTGACATTGAAAGACAGATATCTGCATCTCTATATGCAATGAATGGAGCTAACGGCTACTATGACAACATGAATGCAGAGTATGCGATTTTCGATCCTACTGATCCCATTTGGGATCTCCCTTCACTCTCTCAACTCTTCTGCCCTACATGATCTCATTTTACATTTCCTTTCATGTTATTTTGTATTCATGAATGTAAAGTAGAACACATCTCTACTATGTCCTAATAGACAAGACTGTACCTACAGAAAAAAAAATGGACATTGTAAGAAGATGATGAAGGTTTGGTACAACAAAAGCTTTTGATAATGAACTCTGGAACTATCAATGGTTGCTTTACCAATGAATTGAACCGAGATAAAAAAACAGCAAGTGCAAAGAAAATTGTACAGGATTAAAAAAAAAACATGTAATCAACAAGAATCATAAGTAGAAACAGAAATCTGAAAAAAAAACGTTTTAGTTGCACATTGCTTGAGAGAAGAAGGTGTCAGTAGTCTTCACCTTCATCTTCTTCATCGTCTCCACCTTCAGCACCCACCTCTTCATAATCTTTCTCCAGTGCGGCCAAGTCTTCACGTGCCTCCGAGAATTCACCTTCTTCCATTCCTTCACCAACGTACCAGTGCACAAACGCCCTCTTTGAGTACATAAGATCAAACTTGTGGTCGATCCGTGAAAACACCTCTGCAACAGCTGTGTTGTTGCTGATCATGCATACAGCTCTCTGAACCTTAGCGAGGTCACCTCCAGGGACAACTGTTGGAGGCTGGTAGTTGATTCCACATTTGAAACCAGTTGGGCACCTGCAAAACAAAACCCACCAAAGCAATTGTGTTTACAAATGAAACATGAAAAAATAGGAAGTTGTTTCAGCTTGTAAGATCATACCAGTCAACAAACTGAACAGTCCTCTTTGTCTTAATAGTACCAACAGCAGCATTAACATCTTTGGGAACAACATCTCCACGGTACATCAAACAACAAGCCATGTATTTCCCGTGCCTTGGGTCACACTTGGCCATCATGCTAGCTGGCTCAAACACAGCATTAGTGATCTCAGGGATTGATAGCTGTTCATGGTAAGCCTTTGCGGCTGAGATGACAGGAGCATAAGACGACAGCATGAAATGGATACGGGGATAGGGGACAAGGTTGGTCTGGAACTCAGTGATATCCACATTGATAGCTCCATCAAACCTCAACGAAGTTGTCAAGGAAGATATGATCTGGGATATCAACCTGTTAAGGTTGGTGTAGGTAGGCCTCTCGATATCAAGGGATCTGCGGCAAATATCATAGATGGCTTCGTTATCCAAGAGGACAGCTACATCGGTGTGTTCAAGCAGAGAATGAGTTGAGAGAACACTGTTGTAAGGTTCTACAACAGCAGTAGAAACCTGAGATCAAAAAGGTAACGTATCAAAACCAACAAAAGAAACATTCATTGTAATTAGTAATGGGTTTCTTTCTTGAAAGGTACCTGAGGAGAAGGGTAAATGGTGAAGCCAAGTTTAGACTTCTTTCCATAATCAACAGACAAGCGTTCTAGCAACAGAGAACCCAAGCCAGAACCAGTACCACCACCAACAGCATTAAACACCAAGAACCCTTGCAAGCCAGTACAGTTGTCCGCAAGCTTCCTCACACGGTCAAGACAAAGGTCCACAATCTCTTTCCCAACTGCGCAAGTCCGTAACTTTCAATCACCATTCGAATAATCCACACTAACAAGAGAGAAATGAACTGGTTTTCTCACCAGTGTAATGCCCTCTTGCAAAGTTATTAGCAGCATCTTCTTTCCCTGAGATAAGCTGCTCCGGATGGAAAAGCTGCCGGTATGTTCCGGTACGGACTTCATCGATAACGGTAGGCTCAAGATCAACGAAGACAGCTCTGGGAACATGCTTCCCAGCACCAGTTTCGCTGAAGAAAGTGTTGAAGGCATCATGTGCTACACCAACCGTAGAATCACTGCCCAAGGAACCAACACAAAAGCTATTATTATTCTCAGATTCCTCTATCAACAACAAAAATTGCGAAATTAGGGTAGAATATATATATACCTGGGCATCATGCCGTCAGGCTGGATCCCATGTTCGAGACAGTAAAGCTCCCAGCACGAGTTTCCGACTTGGATTCCAGCTTGACCAATGTGAATGCTTATGATTTCCCTCATCTTCTTCTCACAGCAGAAACCCTAATTCTTCGGAGGAAGAGGGAGATGGAGCCCGGCGAATAGAGGAAATGGAGCGGCGGGTGAGATCTTCTTTTTTTTTTTTTCTTTGATGAGTCTCGTTAGGTTTATATTAATGAATGGGATTTGATAATTCGATGGGGTCCGCCGAGATGTGCCAGCCTGCCTTGGGTCCTACGGTTTCGCTTTTGTCCTAATCTGGATTTCATTTGATAATAATTCCCACTGATGGGTTTCTATACATAACAACCATTGTATTAAGATAAAGAAAAAAAAAACAATCAGTGTATTAAGTAACACAACTCTAATACATTTTAATTATGGAATTATAAACTTCAAACTTGCTAACCTCTCAAGAAAGTTTATGATTTTTCTTTTTTTTTTGAGGGTCTTTCAACAAATGAAAATTAATTTTGCTACACAAGCATAAGACTAAGTAATTTTGCTATATCTACTAAACCACATTCACCTACAGTGGTGAATCTAGAAGTTATTTTGATCTGGGGCAAACATAAAATCTATTAACAAAGTAGTGTATATATACAGGGGCATTTACTAAAAAAAATTAAAGAAAATACATTGAAATTTTAAAAAACCATGGTGGGCAACTGCCCCCATCCCTTGCCCATGTACCTTCGCCACTGTTCACCTATAGGTTGGATTGGCATAAGGTCATCAAAATCAGGTGTTGAACCCAAAAATATGAGACAATGCAAGTCCATGATATATCCATTTAGATAGTTTTTAATCAGTTAACATACCTTAAAGTTTAAGAGTATAAGAGTAGCTCACGAACTCTCCTCTTTCCTTTGCTATTAATTTTATCTAAAAAGTATTTGATATTGGTGTTCATCATTTAATTTTTCTCTTTCACGTTTTTGCATAATAAAACTCTTCATGAGCTATTCAAGTTACTTTTTTATTTTCTCTCTTCTGTTAAGTTTTTTATAGAAGTATAATAAATTTGTTACACCAGGAACCCCATCTCCTGGTTTGTAGTTCAGGCATGTGGAGATACAATTTTGTGGCGCTGACGGTCAGTGATTGTCCTAATGTGAACAAGATATGTGCCATGCTGCACTTGTTTGCATTTCAAAGGCAACTAAAAATGACTCATTCTTAAAAATGAAGGACATCCTGATTAGGTAAAAACACTTAATATTAGTTATTAATTTTTTTATTAACTTTGGGATATCAAAATCTATAAAAAAAGTCTAAACAAATTCTAAAAAGAGATGTAATCCATGAATGGAGTCTCTCTCATGATGTTCAAATGGACTGTAGTAATAAATAATGAATTTGTATACACGTGATCACATATGAATTTAATAGTTTTGCACCACGATCAGATTAACATTAGTTATTACTTGCTTATGCATCTGAACATTAGCCTAGTAATATCTCGATTTTAGGGATTTGGATCAACTTAATCGCTCATGAATATAGAATATTAAGATTAAAATTCACTTAGCTCTTGGCTCGTTCAGCTAATGCTATTGAATCAGTCCACTTAACAAAAGTGATTAACCATCAGTCTCTTTAATTATGCTGAGCTGCTAGATAGGTAATCCCGTTGACTATATTAGTTACTCCAACTTGATCAATTCCTACGGCTTAATTGATCTTTTCCCATTCTCCGTGTCTGCACCCATTCGATGATTCGATAAGTCAAAATAAAAACGTGAAAACCTTTATTTCAAATTTTGAAGACACAGTTATATAGCCTCATGTAAGTCAAACGTATATGTAAGTTACTGAATATAGAAAAAAAAACATTAAAACTCATAACATGTGCCATCTTTACAGGATTATCATTCCCGGTTTAGAACTTCCACAATATCCTAATAATATACACTCAATAAATAATTAAAACACTTAACCAAAAATATCGATTTAGTTGGTTAAGGTCTATTTTCACCCCTAACCAAAAGTCGAAAATTCACAAATCAGCTTTTAACATAGTTCCGGTTTTAACACAATTCGAAAAAGATATTGCCTCATTAACTTAAATCAGGTTATAAACAAAATCCAAAACCGGATCAAATAATAAGAAACGGTCAAACCGGTTAAACCGGCCAGTCTGGTTTGATTTTCAGAAGATTCCCAAACCCGGTACGTCACACAAACCGGGGGATAAAAATATCAGACCCGCCAGATCGAATCCCACGTATATTGTCTAATCACAGTACATAAGGCAGGCTGTCACAAAAATTAGCGGACCCCAACCAATCATCCAATTCCCTTCAATAAATAATCACTCGAAACCAAAAAATAATGAGAAAAAAAAAGAAGATCTCGCTTTCCTCCTCCTCCATCTCCCTCTTTCCTCCTCCGAACAAGACGATCGAAGGAATTAGGGTTTATTCCGGGAGAAGAAGATGAGGGAGATCATAAGCATTCATATAGGTCAAGCTGGGATCCAAGTCGGAAACTCGTGCTGGGAGCTTTACTGCCTCGAACATGGGATCCAGCCTGACGGCATGATGCCCAGGTATATATATATTCTACCCTAATTTCGCAATTTCAATTTTGATTTTGAGAGACGAAGCCTAACGTTTAGGGTTCCTTGGGCAGTGATAGTACGGTTGGTGTTGCACACGATGCTTTCAACACTTTCTTCAGCGAGACTGGTGCTGGGAAGCATGTTCCTAGAGCTGTCTTCGTTGATCTCGAGCCTACTGTTATCGATGAAGTTCGTACCGGAACGTACCGGCAGCTTTTTCATCCGGAGCAGCTTATCTCCGGGAAAGAAGACGCTGCTAACAACTTCGCCAGAGGACATTACACTGGTGAGAAAACCATTTCCTTTCTCTCTTGTTATTGTTGATTATTCGAATGGTGATTGAAAGTTACGTACTTGCGCAGTTGGGAAGGAGATTGTGGACCTTTGTCTTGACCGTGTGAGGAAGCTTGCGGATAACTGTACTGGCTTGCAAGGCTTCTTGGTGTTTAATGCTGTTGGTGGTGGTACTGGTTCTGGTTTGGGGTCTCTGTTGCTAGAACGTTTGTCTGTTGATTATGGAAAGAAGTCTAAGCTTGGCTTCACCATATACCCTTCTCCTCAGGTACATTTCAAGAAAGAAACTCATTGCTTATTACAATGAATGTTTGTTTTTGTTGGTTTTGATGCGTTACCTTTTTGATCTCAGGTTTCTACTGCTGTTGTAGAGCCTTACAACAGTGTTCTTTCAACACATTCTCTACTTGAGCACACCGATGTAGCTGTCCTCCTGGATAACGAAGCCATCTATGATATTTGCCGCAGATCCCTTGATATCGAGAGGCCTACCTACACCAACTTAAACAGGTTGATATCCCAGATCATATCTTCCTTGACAACTTCGTTGAGGTTTGATGGAGCCATTAATGTGGATATCACTGAGTTCCAGACCAATCTTGTCCCCTATCCCCGTATCCATTTCATGCTGTCGTCTTATGCTCCGGTCATCTCAGCCGCAAAGGCCTACCATGAACAGCTGTCAATCCCTGAGATCACTAATGCCGTGTTTGAGCCAGCTAGCATGATGGCCAAGTGTGACCCAAGGCACGGGAAATACATGGCTTGTTGTTTGATGTACCGTGGAGATGTTGTTCCTAAAGATGTTAATGCTGCTGTTGGTACTATTAAGACTAAGAGGACTGTTCAGTTTGTCGACTGGTATGGTCTACAAACTGAAACTTGCTATTGTTTCATGTTGCTTTTGTAAACACATTCTCTTGGTATGGATTTTGTTTTGCAGGTGCCCAACTGGTTTCAAATGTGGAATCAACTACCAGCCTCCAACAGTTGTCCCTGGAGGTGACCTCGCTAAGGTTCAGAGAGCGGTGTGCATGATCAGCAACAACACAGCTGTTGCAGAGGTGTTTTCACGGATCGACCACAAGTTTGATCTTATGTACTCAAAGAGGGCGTTTGTGCACTGGTACGTTGGTGAAGGTATGGAAGAAGGTGAATTCTCGGAGGCACGTGAAGACTTGGCCGCACTGGAGAAAGATTATGAAGAGGTGGGTGCTGAAGGTGGAGATGATGAGGAAGATGAAGGTGAAGACTACTGACACCTTTTCTCAAGCAATGTGCAACCAAAAATTGGTTTTTCCTTCTCTTTGATTCTTGTTGATTACATGTTTTTCAATTTGTACAATTTTCGTTGAATGTTCTTCGCCTTGCTGTTTCTATCTCGGTTCAATTCATTGGTTAAGCGACCATTGTGAGTTCCACCAGAGTTTATTATCAAAAAACCTTTTGTTGTACAAAACTTTATTCATCATCTTCTTGCAATGTCAATTTATTTGTTTAGCTAAACTATTCTACATCGCAAATATGTTGACCGCGGCCATGTAGTGTAGTAACCTATTTATTTTTAGAATTTGCTATACTAATCTACAAACCGAAACTTTTGTAAAACAGCAAAAATCTTCATCTTTTTGCAATTCCATTTATTTCTTTTAAGTAAAATATTATCCATCGAAAATATGTTAAACCAGCCATACCTCTTTATGTTTGTAAATTGTTATAGTAATTGAGAGGAGCCAAGTGGAAAATACCTCCTCGAAAAGCCAAAACAAAATAAATACTTTGATGTGTTTTTCTTTTTCTTCTTTTCTATAATTGTAACACAGTCAGAACTCAGAAGCCTTATTGTTGAATAGCTTTTTGTATAATGGCATCAAACATTATCGATCTGCAACGTAATATATCTCCACTGGTCCACTAGCTACTATGGCGTGAAAAATGCCAAATAGCATTTTAACAAATAAAATGACAACAAAAGTGTCAATTCCAAAATTAAGAATTTATTGGACCCCAAAAAAAACAAAAATACCAACAAATTTCAGTTTCATCAAGTAGAATTTTTTTAGAAACTGAGGTTCTATTTATTTTTTAAATGGATTAAATATCTATATCAGACTTTAAGTGAAAGCTTAATAAATATTCACGGATTGCTTAATAAAAAAAAAACATGCTAAGATTCAGATCTCAAAACGAAATAATATCGACAATTAAAAAAACAATCCAAAGGGTTAAGTTAAGTTAGGTACTGTTTAATCAACTACACTATATAAAAAGCCTTCAGCTTTACTTTTTGGTTTCCTCTCCACCAAGTGTGTATCTTTCTCCGCCTATCTCTTCCTCTCTGCGGAATCTCCTCTTCTCGTTTCGAGTCCCTACGATTCCCAAACACAGAGATGGCGGAAGAAAAGAAAGTTGCTCCGATTGGTGTCTGGACTGCCGTGAAGCCCTTCGTCAATGGCGGTGCCTCCGGTATGCTCGCGACTTGCGTTATCCAGCCGATTGATATGATCAAGGTAGGTTAATGTTTCATCTATAAAGCTTATACCTTTGGTCTCTCTCAGATCTGGGTTTTCGTTAACTAATCAAATTTAATATGTGTGAGCTCTTGATGTTGATGTGTTTTAGATGAATTGGTTTAGTTCAGATCTGGATTTTGATTAGAGTTAGGTGCCGTTCACAATGTAGAATCCTTGGTCTGTGGAGTTGAGTGATGTGAATCTAATGAAATGTTTTTTTTTTTGATGATGAAGGTGAGGATTCAACTAGGTCAGGGATCTGCAGTTAGTGTGACCAAGAACATGTTGAAGAATGATGGTATTGGGGCTTTCTACAAGGTAAAGTTTACTTCTTTTTATTCATTAGATCTATCTTGATGCATTTTAATCTTCATTTTTGAAGATGTATATGATGTTTTCTATTGGTGTTCTGGTATTAAAGCTTATTAAACAGTTACTTATATGTGTGTTCATGTGGTTGATCTGTAATCCAACAGTCTTTTCTCTGTCTTTGCTAACCATTACATTAGTTTCTGCTATGAAGATATTTTGGGGCTTATTAGTTTTTTTTCTCCAATAGGGATTGTCTGCTGGTTTGCTGAGGCAAGCAACTTACACCACAGCCCGTCTTGGATCCTTCAAGTAAGTTGTGGTTTATCATGAGCCCATTCAGATGAATGTCTCTTTATTGCTTTATGTACTAATAAAGGAGTGTCGTTATGGGTTATCAGGATGCTGACTGCAAAAGCAGTTGAAGCTAACGATGGGAAGCCGCTACCGCTGTATCAGAAGGCTCTATGTGGTCTGACAGCTGGTGCTATTGGTGCTTGCGTTGGTAGTCCAGCTGACTTAGCGCTTATCAGAATGCAAGCCGATAATACCTTGCCGTTAGCTCAGCGCAGGAACTATACCAATGCTTTCCATGCGCTTTACCGTATTAGCGCTGATGAAGGAGTTTTGGCACTTTGGAAAGGTTGTGGTCCCACTGTGGTCAGAGCGATGGCTTTGAACATGGGTATGCTTGCATCTTATGATCAAAGTGCTGAGTACATGAGAGATAATCTCGGTCTTGGGGAGACTTCTACGGTCGTGGGTAAGCTACTCTTCCTAATCTAGACTAGTTAAGAGTAGTTCTGCACTAGACTGAAACAAAAGGCCTTATCAGTTTTGTCTTGTGGTCATGTATTCCCACGTAAATAAGTATCTGAGTTTGATGGTTGTGTGATTGTTGTGTCCCTTGGGCAGGAGCAAGTGCTGTTTCAGGATTCTGCGCTGCGGCTTGCAGTCTTCCATTTGACTTTGTCAAAACTCAGATCCAGAAAATGCAACCGGACGCTCAGGGCAAATATCCATACACTGGTTCACTTGACTGTGCCATGCAGACCTTAAAATCAGGAGGACCTCTGAAATTCTACACAGGTTTCCCTGTTTACTGCGTCAGGATCGCCCCTCACGTCATGGTAATATAATGTTTTCATCGTTTCTTCAATTCTATCTCAAGAATCACTCCAGGCTTGTCTCTGAGATGGTTGATGATGGGGTTTTCTTTTTGGCAGATGACATGGATCTTCCTGAACCAGATTACAAAGTTCCAAAAGACCATTGGGCTGTGATCTTCTTCTGCTTGTGAAGTGCGTGCCAAAAATAAGATGAGAAGAACGAAAACACAATTGGAATTGTGTTAGATTTGCTTTTTAAGTCATATACATGATCACATTGCCTTAACGCATTATTCGAGCTGTTTGAGACTTTAATATTTTTGTTGTTGAGGATCGTTGATTGGTCCGGTAAACTTCCTTTTGAAATTTAAAAGAAACACAATCCTGAGATCTGAATCAACTATGAAGTTACCAACGCAATGAACGAATTTTTACATTATTTGGAAACTGTTAAGACATGAAAGGTTGATGTTGGGGAAGCAAAACGTTGAAAGACGAAGCTTGTTTCTACATTCAAAAAAATGAAAGTGCTCAGAGTTCCAAGTATTTTGTATGAAACATCAAACATTTGCATCAGCAGACAAGCACTCTTTCCCCAAAACTCTGCCGATTACAATCCAACAACACATGTAGCTAGTGAACGAAACGTTCCTACTTTGCCACAACTTCTTTGTGAGCCTTGAATGATAAGATCACATTCCAAGCCAAAGCCACTACGTTTGAAGCCAGTACCTGCAATTCAGATAAAAGATATCGATTCATCCTCGGAACCAGTGAACAACTTAAAGCAGGACGGTGAACGAACTGTCTTTATAACACTGACGTTTAATGTTGTCACAGGGTTTAGTAAAATCAAACCTGAAAGTTTTGTGGAACAAATCTGAAGTTAAGAAACTGAAATGGTATCCATAGCTGCCAATTTGCTAGCACTGCACCAGTCCACTCCTACACAACCACCAATTCAAATCAGAAAACCGTTAAAATAATACAAAGGTATCAAACTCTGGATTCCTGCACCAAGAGATACACATTCTCGTGGAAATAAGAAAAAGGCCAATTGGCTTTTGATCCAACCTGCTTTAGCTTCGGTATGACATGTGATGGTTTTCCTTCAAGTGTCACAACAGCTGATAAGAACACTCCAACAAACATAGGAGCAAAAACAAACTGCAAAGCCAAAAAAAAAAAACAATGGGTGTTAACACAAAGGGAAGCAATATAGGAACATAAATGTTGGTCGGAAAACAGGAAAGATGTGTTACCTGGTCCAGTAAAAGTCGCAAAACTGCGCCTGATAATCCGGAAGCTGTCACCACTTTGCTCAAATACAAGTACCTAATGAAGTTGCGATGCATAAGTCTCTTCACACGAACAACCACTTAGCAGAAAAGTAATATAACTTTGACGGTATATTAAGAGCAAGCAAGGAAAACAATACATACAACACAGAAAGTTAACATGTATATCAATAATCAGGTGAGAAAATACCAGAAGTGCAATGCTGGACCGACTAGCCCTAACCCCAAGATGGTAAACGTGAGTGTCCTCTTCTTGTCCAAAGCGGAGGTCTTATTGATTGTGAGCTGAAACCAAGTTCAACAAGAATAAGCAAATCTTTACTTTCCAACATGAATACTGAGAACCCAAATTTGAAAGACAAGTACTGAGAATCAAGCACACCAATACCTGACAGATCAAATCACCAATGAGGTTCAAAAGTGCTGATGTCACAGATTTGGTCAAAACTGGATAACCCGAGAGAAGAGCCAGGTACCTGAAAGCACCACAAAAAAACTAAGCCAAAACGTAACACACAATGTGTTCATGTTCAATTCGAAAATCTCCAGTGTCTGATAGACTTAATGCGTTTGAAAGCAAGAGCCTTTACACAAGAAACGATAGGAACAAGTCAAAATATTTACCATGACAAAAGTGACCACTTGTTTCCGTTTCCGCCGCTATCTTCACCTCCACCACCGCCGGAACTATCACCACCACCACCAATGCCGCCGGAATCACCTGAACCTCCACCTGAGACCGAAGAGACCCGACCCAGATGCCTAAACCCAGTTCCGGAACGACTAAACCAGTTGATACGACCAGAATTGAGTGAAACATGTTTGTATCCAAACGAAAGAGCCCTGCTCGGACCAGCTCCAGTTAGTGTCCTTCGATTGTGATTGCCGAGAACCCCGAGAGAGTTGAACGGGTGTGGTGTTTTCCGGGTGAAAGTGGCGTGGCTAAGCATCGTGGTTTCGCCTGGACTGATAAGTTTTAACTGAACGGTGACTGTCGCACTTGGGATATAATATGACAGAACATGAAAACGAGCTTCTGTCTGCTGATGTTTTGGGCTTTATTAATTGGCTTTCATTAATCGTTTGGGCTGAAAGTTAAAGATGGGCTTAAATAATGTGTACAACAGTGTACCGGTTTTGTATTGGGTTTTGTTGAATAACATGACGAAAAACATATTGAAATTTATCTTCAGTATATTACCAATCAAAACTTGTAATTGAGTATGTTGAGTTATCAGATAAGAAGATGACTAAAGATGTGAGGTCTATTACATGACTATTAAAAAAAATTGTATTGTCATTTTATTGGGAAAATTTACATTATTAATTAGGTAAAAGAGTGAAACTAAAAGAGAGTAATGGGTTAGAGTTTGAGCCATTCAGAGCCGTCGATGAAGGTAAGAGATATAAAAGGCTTAGCTTCTTGGTCGGTGAGCTCTCTTGCCCAAGCCACCCTCCCTGCATAGTTTGCTCCTGCTCCTGTGCACTTGTACTGCCCATAGAACACCGTCCTGCACCCACATTTTTTTTTTCCTTACATTTTTATATTACCTCTTTCTTAAATTATGTGAATTTTCTGATGATAATGGTTGATGCTGTATGTATGCATTTTAGAGCACTAGAATAGACTATGCACGCACGCCTATGGCCTTAAGCTTCAATATTTATAAATAGAATGCACGCGGGCACAAAATTTAATAAGACAAAAAATGAAGTCGGTTGAAAGATGTTAAGTGGTGTAGTGGTGGGGACCTAACAGTCTAAATTGGATGAGGCAACGAGATCATGTTTTGTAAAGTTTATATGTTTTAGTCCGTTGGTTTTTAGTATTTGTAGAATTGTTATCTTCCAAGCCCACTGATATGATATATAGTTTGGTTATAGTATGTAGTTTTAAAGAAAGGACAGTAGTGAGGTCGAAAGAAGAGTAGAGTATACGTACATCTCGCGTGAAGGGTCGCCCCAATTGTACCAGCCTTTAGGGAGGATGATGTTGTCCATATAGGTGTAAGCAAAGATGACTCGTGAGAAGGGACCCCATGCCCTTCCAAGGTACAAAACTCCTGTCCCTGTCACCTTACACTTCACGAACGAGAATCCTGTGTCCTCTAGCACACTGCTCCTCCCTTGCGCCGTCACTGCTCCTATCTTATCAGCTATGGCGTGCACGTGACACCCCTAGTTAAGTTAAAACATCACTTCTTAGAGAAACTACCAATATAAAACTGCTACTTAAGTAATTTAGACGCTAATCGACCAACATACAAGGGCGGTCCAGAGATTAAATGGACCGTAAACAATTTATTAAGGCTTTAAAAAACTTCTATTTTTACAAATTCGGAGGCCTCTTCTAATATAAATTTTTTGAAAAAATTTGGAGGTACTAAGCCAATGTTTCATTTGGCTATGCCGAAAACCACTTCCACCAACATATATAGACCACACTGGAGGACAACTATGAGTTTACCTCATAGAGAGAAAGGGCATTGCCAAAGATGAAGTCAACGGAACCCTCAATGTAACAGTCTTTGTAATAATGTCTTCCCAAATGGTCATAGAGAGTGTCTTGAGCACCAAGCATTTTACACCCGAAAAACGCAGCATTGTCCGCTGACACTCTCAATGCCACCGCTTGTTTCCCAACCGCGCCTGGCAAGGGGACTGGGGCCGTGTTCTGTACAGAGACAAGACCGCTAAGATGGATTCAAAACTTGTCCATGAGCACACAACAAGTATGGTAATGGTAGCAAGTTACCTTGAAAGTAATGTTCTTGGCAACAAAGAAAGGAGAGTTGACGGCGAAAGAGGCAGAGTTGAATGTGCCCATGGGATTGCCTCTTGGGTCATGCGTTTGTGCTGTGTCTCCCCATTGCACTATTGTTTTATCTGCTCCTTCACCTTCTATTGTTATGAATGACTTCATTGGAGGTATGTTCACCTTTTCCCTACATTCATTTCCATTTTATTATTATTATTATTATCTATTTTACTTAATTTTAATATTTTATTATCGATCTTAGAAGAATAGCTATAGTAAGAAATAAATAATATAAAAATATTGATGGCAATCGTGGAGTGTATCTGTGTATGTGGACCCATGGTGCTTTATAACTCGATAGTACCCAAAATGTCACTACTAAATTCGATTTGTTAGAGATTATATACATAATATATGTACTCCTCTCCACCTTTAACATATATTGAAAAATCTCCAGTTTCACGAGATTATATAGTGTTGATTTTGAGAGAAATATTCTTTATTGGCAATACGTGTTTAAACTCTTTTAAGTTTCATAACTACTTTTGGCTCGTGCAAATATGCAAGGAAAGAACGAAGATAAAAGATATGGACGGTGTCACTTAGAGTGAAAACAATTTGCAAAACTGCAAAACGTATAGAGACAAAACTCAAGTATCTACGGTTCAGGCTGCTGGAATATAGTTACATCCACACATTGCAGAAAAAAAAAAGAACATAAATATAGAGATGATGTGGTACCAAGTTGGTATTGATCAATTGCAAAATGTACCACAAAATTCTATATAAAAACAATATACCTGCAAGATCGACCTAATTAAAGTAACATACTAATAAAAAGACCGACCTAATTAATAGTCTGTAGTCTATTCCTCATGGTTAAAAAAAGAAAAAGAAACTAAGATGAACTTATTAAACAATAATTAAACAGTATATATATGTTTTGATTAAATAGTAATTGCACCGAACTGAAGCAACTCACCTAATATATACAGCTCGTTTAAGTAAAAAAAGACTTGTACTTACTTGTAAACTCCGGCATGAACTTTGATGACGACACGAACGAGGTTGATGAGAGGGAGAGAATCAATGGCGTCTTGGATTTTAGTGAAGTCACCTTTATTATGCTTCTTATGAACCGTGAGCGTATAGGAAGGGAAGAGCTTGTTCTTGGCTGCCTTGAACACCGAGTGCTTGAGGCTCCCAACGTATCTAACCCATCTCAAGAACTCCTCTTCAGGGTTTTGTGTCTGACTCGTCGAGTTTACAATCTTCTGGTTTCTTGGTCGACGTAATCGTAGACCTTTGGTGTGGCATTGTGTTTGCGTTGAACAAAGAAGGATAATGAGAAGGGAGAAGATTAAAATGGGAACTTGAGATGAACTGAATTGGGGCATCTATACGACAAGAATCAATTACAAAAATATAAGGTGTTTTTTGTTTTTGTTTTTTAGGTTTGGCCAAAGATACAAAGTACGGCCAATAAATATATGGCTTATGTGATTTCTCAATATGAATGTGTATATATACATGTGTGTTTGTGTTATTTAGAGAGGTGGTCGAGTGTTTGGTACTTTGGTAATGGTATTAGGTGAAAAGAGACAGAAGAGAAAAGAGGTCACGGGGCGGTTCCACTCACATCCACGTAGAATGAGAGGTCTAGCAAAATTCCAAATTTATATAAACAAGGAGAGTCTATTATTTGTTATAGAAACCCAACCCACGAAGGAAAAAACAAACAATATATAAAAAAATCTAACCCACATTGATGTGATACTCGTCTTCTTATTTATCACACTGGAACAAAAAGGTAATCACGAGTTACGCCATATGTGAATTCAATTTTATGTAAAGAAAAGATTCTATTTAGTCAATGAAAGTGTAGCATCATGTGTGGAATAGTGAACAAAGAAGACGAACATGAGCAGAAGTTAAGTTAGTCCATGAGATGAGACTAGAAGCTGACACAAATTTCATGAAGCTAATTAATATGGAGACTAACATTTTTTATGGAGACTAGCTAACTTAGTTTCCATCTCATAGGATTAATTATTGGAAACCAAATTGGTTGATGACTTAGATATATTTAAACATTTCTTTATTTGAAGTGGAAAAAGATAAGAAAATTATTTATTTGGGTTTACTAAATATTATTCTGATATTCATGAATGAACCGCTAAGAACAATTAGTTCCAGAAGTAAACAAAAAAAAAACTTATTACAATTTTCTAATTATTACGAAATATATTTTACCTTTTGTAAGATAGTTACAAACCTACAATCGTCTAACTTCTTGTAAAATTTAAACTAATTACCAATTGTTTTTGAAATAGTGCAATTACGGAAAAAATCCCAGTTATCATTATTTCAACAAATTACGGAAAGTAGGATTTTCTAGAATTTGCACATTTATTAAGAACATAATTAATGTTTATGATTAACTATATTATTTATTTCTATTATGCAGTTTCCAATAACTATTGACCAATAAGATTTAAACAGTTTAAGTATTTTTAATTAATGTTTCTTGAAAGTATACAATTCATTAACACTAATTAATAAAAGTACCTTAAAATTCTAGAAAATCTTATTTTGTGGAACAAAAAAAAACTCCCAGAAAATCTTACTTTCGGGAACGGAGGGAGTATGTCGCTGTAGACAATATTCTTTTCCATTGTTTGCATAGCTGCCACTATCCGAAAACATTTATGAATTAAAGATAAATTATATATCTAGACTGAAGCTGATGATGAGTCCACTGAGAGGTGCACATTTAAATTCTGATTTACAGAGCAGAAAAAGTTTTTTTTTTTGCACCGAACCGAAAAAGAATTGTACACACAATTAAACTAAGATGTCAATTTTATTCTATCAATTGTTGTTGTCTTTCAGTGCCCGTGACTCTTTAATTTCCTTTCTTGTTGGTTTCTGGTATGACAATACTCTTCTCGTGAATTGTGGTTTCCATCAATGCTTGTTTGTTTATTTATAATTTATTTACAAATTATGAGTTGGTCTTGTAGCCATGAAACTCAAATAGAATTCAACAGAATATATAGCCATATGACTTTCCAGCTGATGTGAATTATAATTTGATATAAGTAAAAATAACCTCATGTCCTTAAAAATTAGCATACTTGTGTCAAAAGTCATTTATATATATATATATATATATTTTAAAATAATCTAGAAAAAGTTTGCGGAAGATAGGCAGATTTTACTCTAAAATTAAAATGATATAAATGTCATTATCTTCATGAATAAATTCAGGTTATAGAGAGAGAGTGAGAGCGTGAGAGAGATTAAAAAAGAAGATTGTGAAATAGTGTTTTTTGTGCTTAAATTGTTAAATAATGTCATTATATTGTGAGACTGAAAAAGAAGACGGCAAAATGTCTGCATGCATATTTTAATATGGATAATTGAAACTCCGTAGTAATTTTCAGGAGCATTAGAGTAGCAAGAAGGAAAAATAAAGAGAACCATAGACATAAGCAGTTGGAGGTTACACAATTTTTTGCATCTAATATCCTTTATCAATTTTTTTTTAATGATTTTAATAGTTTAAAATATTTTATGTGTACTGTTTTTTTAAAAGATTTATTAGAAAGTTGTCAAATGTTTGATCAGTGAGCTAAATGAATAACAGTAAGTTTTATCAAAATGTAGACTTCGAAAAATAACACACTTATAATATAACAAAAATTAAAATATCAAACATCACTTAATATAAAAAAGATGAAGTATTTTATAAATAAATAGACACATACTCCTTCCATTCAAGTAAGATCTTTTTAATTTTTTTCTTGTTCTATAAAGATAGTTTTTCTATATTTTAAGACATTTTATATACTTTTAAAATATATTAATTAAAAATATTCGAATTGATCAATTAAATATCATTGGTTACTTGATATGTGTGAATATTTTAGAAAATTCTTTCTAAAGTTGAAGGAGTATATAATAAGTTTTATTCAATTTTTGAATTCTTATTTGGATTTTATTAACCAACCGGTTATACATTTTTTTCTTTCTTTCTAGCATACATTACAAATAAATATGATAAAGTTACATGGGATGAAAAATATGAGTAAAATTCTTTTGTTTTCTTTCATATTTAGAATTAAAAGCTCTCCAAATACCCTCCCCAAATGGAACCGATCATTCCAAGTCAAAAAAGAATAAAAAAACGCAAAGCATTCGATCAGTGTCACTCAGCAGCGACCGTGACAACGTAAACGAATGGTTCCGTAAGGTCATCGCCGTTGCCTTGCGCTGTAATCACCACATCGACACTTTCAGTACACGTCAGCTTTCTAGCTCTACTTGCTTCTCCTTCCCAGTCTGTAGTAGCCACAACGTAAAGCATCATAGCTGCACAACATATCTGGGCCGCAAAAAGACCTATCCAAAGCCCACAAAATCCATACCCGGCCCAAAACGTTAGCCCGACGGCTACAGGCGTCCCAACTAGGTAAAACGCTCCTAGGTTTATGTTGGCCGCTTTGGACGGCCGTGCCGTGCCTCTAACGACACCGCAACCTACTGTTTGCGGGCAGTTCCCGAGCTCGCAGAGCCCGAGGATAGGCAGCGCCGCCGCTGTTAACTTGATGATGTCAACGTCGTTTGTGAAGATCAGTCCCCATACGTCGCTTACACCCCAAGCAAAGGCAGAGGCAGTCATGCCCATTACTCCGGCGAATGAAACGGCTATGATGGCTGATAACCTAGCCGTTTTGGGCCGGTTTGACCCTAGCTCGTTACCGACCCGGGTCGAGACGGCGAGCCCTAGAGACGATGGGAAGATGTAGAGCAACGACGTCGTTTGGATGAGAATGCCCATTGCTGCAACTGGCGTTTTAGGGTTTACGAGTAAACCGCAAAGAACGGTCATTATCTCGTACCACCACCACTCTAAGCATACCCCCACGCAGCTAGGTATGGCGAGACTGATCAGTGGGGTCCAGTCTTTGAAGCATTCTGAGCTGGGGCGAGTCCACGTTGGCTCGTGTAGACCTTTGACCCAAACGTGGACCACAAGGAACACAACAACGAAGAGATTTGAAGCGGCTGCAGCCATTGAGACACCGATGAAACCTAACCCTAGGTAAGAAACGAGGAGAAAGTTCATGGGTATGTGGAAGATGGTGCCGGCTAGGGTTGCGATCGTTAATGGGCTTGTGATGCCTTGTGCTCTAAGGTATATACGAAGAGGATGAAGAATAGAGTTGGTGAGAAGGTCAGGAATAGAGCAGAGGATATACGTTTGAGCCAACGATGAGATACTTGGATCTTGATGAAGAGAGATCATGATCTTTCCCAAGTTGAGCCATAGAGTGACGATCACAAGCGAACTTGTGAGCAAGAACAGCACAGTTCTTTGAAGAGTTAGTGATAGGAGTTTTGGCTTGCCAGCTCCAAAGGCTTGAGAGCAGAGTGGGTCCATGCCGAGTGCAAGGCCAGCGAGGACTGAGTATCCAGTGATGTTGGCAAAGGCAATGGCCAAGGAGCCACCAGCGAGCTCTAGTTCACCGATGTGACCAAGGAAGAGCATGGAGATGGCTGAGCGAGCGTAGAGGATTAAAGCTGCCAGGATCGTGGGAAAGGCTAAGGAGAAGAGAGACTTTGCCTCAGCTTTAAGCTCAGAGAGTGGCGGGACAATGTGGGCATGGTGTTGCTTTTCAAGGTCTATCTTGGACAAAAGATTGGTGTGACTGGTAATGTTAGGGGTTTCCATTACACTCTTTGAGATGAAACAACAATGACAGATTTTAGAATTGCTAGGTAAGAAGATTATTTTCCGATGTCTAATGCATAAGTTTTCCGGTTATATATATATATATATATACACACACTAGTAGACCTAAATGTTTATCACGTCTGACAGTGCTAGGAATGCGTCCGATCTATGGGTATGGATTTTATTCTGTTACAATATAAAAAGTCAAATATTTATCTAAAGTAAGGACTTTGGATTTAATTTTAATATATCAAGAGAGTTTTTTTTTTAAAAAGAAAAAAAAATACAGACATTTGTATGTGATTTAGTTAAACAGTTAACCTTTAGTTTATCCTTTTAAAATTAAACCAATTTTAGAGAGACACATAAGAGCATTTTCATTGATTGATTTTACAGATAGGTTAAAAATATAAATGGAAAAACAAGAAAGAAATATAAGAATTATCTAATGAGATATTTTATGGTATTCATTACAATCTCTCATACACATATTTATCTAAAAATAACCCAATTGTATTTAAACACTAAAATACGTGTCATGAAACTGAAAGATCAACTCAAAGTTAGTTTCTTTGTGTATTTCTTTTTCTGATATCTATCTTAACCACCGTTCTCCCATTTATTTTCATATCACAAACTTTATTAATATCTTCACTAAAAGAGGAAAATTTCCCAGTGTAGTTTTTCCCTAGTGTAGGATGCTTTTATTTCTATCATTTAAAAAGTTGAATAATCAAAATTAGATGATAGGTATAATTAAATGACCAAATATAACTCTTAAATTGGACTCTTTGATCATGTCCAATTTAACCTTATAATCTACTGTAGATGAATCCCTTTGACACATGTAAATTAATTAGGCATGATATATTAGCAATTTTAGTTCTATTTCTTTGCCCCTTAGAATAGTTGTAGAGGTGTTGGGTCAGACCCAGTATGTAAACATTCTAACAACTTAATGGATCCGACTACTTTCTAGTTAACCCCGAAACGCTATAATGTTACTACCACACTACATGGCATGGGGAGCACTTGCATATGATATAATGAGCACTGGCCTAACGAACCAGACTTGTACTACACAGCTAACTCTAAGATCCTTAATCATACTTCGACTTATAAGGACCCGTAAGAATACTCCTTAACTATAGGGAAAACACTAGCGTTTCAGAATTTTCAAATTTAAAATCGTATATATATTATTCACATATATGTCATGATCAATCTAGTCATCGTCGAAAAAGAAATCATAAAGCAGTAACAACCCTGTGAATATTCAAGTATACATCTACGCCTCTTGGAAATTTTTTTTCCTAAGTTGGTACAACAATGATAAAAATAATAACAGTAGTTAAGTGACACCTCCCTTAACTAGTTCTACTACCATAAAAATAGCCACACATGGCTGAATCTTGTCTCTATTTGGTTTCCGACTAAGTCTCGTACCCAAAGGTTAACTTACTCATCAGAATCACATTCATCATCTCGCGGTTAAACGTGTTTGTTTCTTATTTGCATGAGATTTCTCTCATAGAGTGAACGAACCCTTAAACGCCAAATAATGTATATAGATAACATTGTTTGATATAATTAATAATATTAGTATGTACTTCTCTTAATCTAAGAATTACAAAGTCAAATTTTTTTAAAAAAGTTCTATGTTCGAAACAAAGAAAGAGTAATTTTTTTTTGTAAAGAATATTAATTCTAGTATCGACATGCAAGCACAAATATTTGCTTCGCAAGCTATACAAAGGAATATTTATGGTTTGATTACGTTGTTTAGCAGAAGACGACTTAGATAATGTTAATGCATACATACACACTGTACTGTATTATGATCTAGTCATCAAGATATAAATTTTTATATATATCTACGTGTATCCTGGTGTGATATTCTCTCATCAGTCTCTAAATTCAAGATCGTTCATGCCCTTTTTCCTAGAATTTTTTTAAAAAATAAATTCATATTTCCTTTTGTTCTCCTCTTCATGAGATGCAATTTTTTTTAACTAAGAGCACTTTTATTTATAGTACTCCATTTGAGATGCTTATTTTTTTTTATTTAAAAAAAAAATTAAAAAAGAACTAATCGCAGACCGTCACGTGTCAGTGAGACCTACGAATAGTGTAAGAGCACCTTTATCCATAGTGCTTAGAGGGGTGCTTAGCGTGTGGAGCTCACCAAAAAGCTAAGCACTCTCTAAGCACCAATTCCTAAATTGTCTAAATAAGCACCCCTTAAGCATGAGATCTTGTACTATTTGCGGGCCCCACTGACATGTGGCGGCCCGCAATTGGTTGCTTTTTAATTTTTTTTTTTGTAAAAAAAAAAATCAAAAAAAAAAAGAAAACAAAAAAATAAGCACCCCAAGTGAGGGTGCTAGGATAAAGATGTTCTAAGAGCTGATGTTTATTTAAGCACTTTAAGAGCACATTCATCCATAGAAACCGCTTTGGAGTTCTTAACTTTTTTTTTTTTGAATTTAAAAATAAATAAAAGAAAATAAAAACGAATCAATCGTAGGCCGTCACGTGTCAGTGGAACCCATAAAACATTGTAAGAACCGCTTTTTAAATTAGGATTTTTAGAACCGGTTCTTAAGAAAAGTGGTGGTGTCCACCACCATTTTTTCTTAAAAACTTCACTTAATTGCCTCCAATAGAGATGTTCTAAGACCTGATGCTTAGAGAGTGTTTAACTTTTGGTAGGTTTCACACGCTAAACATCTCTCTATACACCCCGGATAAAGGTGCTCTAAGCTTGCAACTATAATAAACAAAGGTGAACGAAAAGAACAGAGCATAAGCCCACTCTAGATATAGACGAAAGACATTAGAAGTTTTGTTATCAACGAAAAGTCGACAACTACGTAATATGTTTTTTTTTGTTTATCAACGAAGAGCCGTTGTAAGTTTTTTGTTTCTTTGAGTCACTGTTACTTGTTACATGGATTAGAATTTGTCTCTGTAGACATTTTAAAAAAAAATAAAAAATGTCATTCTTAAGAGAGTGTCAAAAGCTGTATTTCACTTGATCTAGTCTTTGTCCTCAAACAGCCGAACATGTCTTTGGATAATATTATACGAGCAAACAAAAACAATTAATTTTTTTTTTTGAAAAAACAATTACATATTCTAAGATCATTGGTGATGCATTTCTGTCCCAAGATAGCTGTTGACAAAGGTTAAAAAATAGTTTTTGACATTTTTGAGTTATATTTACAAAGGTTTGACTTTATAGTGGTAGCCTACATTAGAACTTTATATTTGTTAGTCTTATATTCCTCTGTTTTTTAAATTATGCTATAATCCTACTTGTTATTAATTTTTTAACTATACCTTTATTTAATATTACCATATTAACGTTAGTGGTTGGATTGTACATGTCGTCCCGCAATAATTTTAAAGGTTATGGATTTGAATCTGTTGCCTTCAAATTACTTTAGCGTGTAACCAAACGACATAAATATCTAATTCCCTTTATGAATAACTAGGTCTCGCTGGCGCTGATGATTAAGTTCCTTGAGATTAATCGGTTGGGTCACAGATATACCGGATCAACAAAAAAATTATATCCATATATAATTTAAATAACTTATTTTTTTTATAGTTTTGGTTAAAAGGATACGTAATTTGATAATTATTCTGCAAAACTGCACTGAAATGTAAAATGACAATTTTACTCTAAAAATACTTTTTGTGAAATGAAAAGAGTATATAGTTTTATTTCCATTTAACATAAACAAAAATAACTTCCAAAATATATGCTGTCAATATGTTTTTCTTAAAAAAAGACATGCTATCAAATAATGACCAAGTGTACAGTTAGTAAGCTGAGTATATAATGATTATTTTATTTTTAACTAACTGTGTAAGTAATGATTATTTTATTTTTGAGTTTAGTCTTTACTTGGTGAAAAACAAAAGCTAAAAAAAATAATATACAAATATTGCTATTGGCACTATCTAGGCTTTAAGCATTTAATGCACTTTTTAACTGACGTAAAAAATATTTAAATTTGTGTATTCCAGTTCATGCTTTTTTCTCCCTCAAAGAGACGTGCTTTTCGATTGGAACCATGTCCGATAACGCTGAAGCATGCTTGTTTTACGGGTCCACACGTACCTACTTCGCCTCTAACAGTTGTTAGTTCTCTTGCCGTTTACAAGAATTTAATTATCTCGTTCGACTTGTGAGATCCAGATCTCAAATAGTTTTTCCTTTTACATATATACTACAGTAACAGTAAATTATCTTTTCTTGTATTAGTCAAACTGTTCTGATCACAGTTTCATCTTATCTACATTTTTTGTTTTTGTTTTAAAAAGTAAAATAGTAAAATACAGTTATACAGATGTGTTTGATTTCGTCAATGTGGACTTATCATGTGGACATGATAGTTAGTTGACAACTTTTCCGTCAAATAATATAAAATTTTTGACAATTTTTCATAATGAAAAAAAAAAAGAAGTCAAGCATAAAACCGGTTCAGATTGGTTAACTGAGACTATTATCTCACATCTAAAATCATGGGAATCACAAGCGCAAAGACGTTACAAGTCGTGTGGAAGAGTAAATGCCAGGATGGCACATACATCAATTCTTTGATATATATGGTTCTCGTGCTATGCAATATCACAACTCGGGCCATACATGCATGATGAAACAAGTTCCATGCAGCTTCAAATGCTTGTTCGATATTTATAACACGTTTAAATGATATGCAAATCAACTTCTTGATGAATGTTTTATCCTTTTAGATGTAGTTGAGAGAATTTGTGTAAACATGTAAATTATTAGAGTTTTATCTTTGTTGGGATTGGAACTTTGATCTGTGGCCACCTGAATATGTAAATCTCCATGATGAACATAAAACTCGTCTTAATAAATCCAAGTCTACAAAAATTTTCACGAATCAGAAACTTGACTGCGTCTGCAAACAACTTCCTCAAGGATAAAGACTAACCTAAAAGAGTTTTAACATATAACTCAGCATCCAACAACATTAAAGACTTTCTAGATCCACGGATTCTTCTTCCCTGGTTTTGAGCTCAATCCAGAGCTTGTTTTCTGGAAAACAAAACCCAAAAAAAAGCCTAAAATGTTAGCTATATATCGTCTCAAAACAAGCATATCATTAGTCGTGACACATCTTCTTAGCTTCCAGTTTCGTATATTTCTACATCTATAAGTATGTAAGAGGATTTTCTACTTTTTTTTTTCTTCAGGTGCTTTACTTACCAGTTTCAGTTTCTTTGCTCTACCACGAATCCTGTTCTTTTGAGGTTTCAGCTTGTATATCCGAACCATCCAATGGTGACTCGTGAAAACCTGACATGACAAAACCAAATCACATTTACTAGATACTTAATGGAATCAATGCGCTACGGGTTTGTGGTAAAGAATTTAAAGCTCACCTCATCGAAATGTGTGAGCTTGAAATTTTTCTTCCCAATCTCTGTCCGCCTGACCCGATCATAACCTTTGCCATCTGTCTCTACAAACCTGAAGCGAAAAATACATAAAAACTGAGCCTTGGAAACAGCGTTCAAGCTGACACTTACAGGAAAGCTTCCTACCTGTAGTAAGAGAGCTTGTACATAAGGCAGTTCAACATTGTTGGCGTGGCCTCCGAATCAATCCGGTATTGGCCATCTCTCTTTGCAATGAAATTAAATAGGTAACCAGGTTGAGATTCAAAGTCTTCAAAACTTTTGAGCCATCACAACTAGTTGCTAAAACCGAATGGAAAAAAGACCATAAAAGTACCAGATAATCAGCTTCCTTTATATGAGGAAAGACGCCGCCTCCAATACGCACCATCCACAGAAACTTGTTAATATCATCACTTGGGTAACCAATAAGACCTGGTTAAAGGATACTCCCATTAGAATATACTTCAGAGATAAAACACAAGAAACCAAGAAACATACCACCAAAGACGACAAGAACGTATTTCACATCCAAGGAGTTAAAGATTTCCCACGCCGCCTTTTCTGGAGATGACATTGCAGTGCCAACAGTTGCAATGTGGGTATTATTCCAGGTGTTGTTGTCAACAATGACAGTTCTGTTAGCCATAGCTGTCGTCTGATAACCATAGTCCCACCATGATGCCACCTACATGATTTTGTTTTCGCAAACCACATATCAAAGACAGCTTTTACATTTAACAAAGCAAGCTTACTACGATCTAAAAACTGACTCTTTTTTTTCTGGCCAAAAAAAAAACTTACTTTGTCATCCACGTCAGTATTATGGCTCAACCATGCATAAGACTCTCTAAAATCATCAAAGACATGTAGGCCATCACGCGATTGAGATGTCAAAACTATTGATGGAGCTGAGTATGCTTCTGCAGCTGCCCAAACACAATGAATCTACCAAAAAAAAAAAAAGAAGAAACTTATGAATTTGAAAGTCTTATCATTACTTTGTCGTCTCAGCTAACTATAGAAGACGGGATCAAAACTATAAACTCGAAGAAAGTATGCAATGCATACCACATAGAAAGCACCCAACATTATAAGGAGAAGAAGCGCAACTATAGAGGCTTCAAGAGGCAAAACCAGAGCCCTTTTCTTTACAATCTTGGACTTAACAGAAGGCTTATCAGCAGATTCCCTCTCTTTCTTCTTGCCTTTTTTGGACGACCGTTCTTTTGCAACTTCTTCACCCTTGTCAGTCTTACCAGAAGATGAATCATCTTTTGGGGCATTGTTTGTAGAAGTGTTCTCCTCTGCCTAACAGTCGAAACACAAACCATTTTGTGAACAGAAACTTGGGTAGAACCGATGATTCATCAGAGCGAATTAAGTAGAGAGAGAAGCACACTAACATCATCTTTGGAATTAGACGATCGACCTAACTGGTATTTTATGGAAGCCGTGAAAACATCAAAAGCTTGAGAGAGCGCGATTCCAGACACGATACATGCTGCTGGAGCAAGCACGAGCATAAGACGAACCTAAGAAATCAGGAAGACAGGTGAATAACTCCAGCAAGGGAAAGATGAAACTGTAATTCGTAGACAGGCAACTCACCATAACTCCGGAAAAGTATACGGACATAACAATATACAGGACCACGAAAGAGCTCGCATCAGATAGAGGCGAAAAGCACGCCTAACAACAAAAGAGAAAAGAATTAACACTAAACTCTACGGATACAGGATACAGTCATGTTCTTCCGTACAAAATCTAACTATAATAAACGTTTAACTCACA
Source organism: Moricandia arvensis (assembly GCA_905132765.1). Classification (NCBI taxonomy): domain Eukaryota; kingdom Viridiplantae; phylum Streptophyta; class Magnoliopsida; order Brassicales; family Brassicaceae; genus Moricandia; species Moricandia arvensis. Next base: position 10,469 of record CAJHQP010000395.1, on the reverse strand, counting down.
ATGATGCCAGCAGGGACCAAGAAAGCCAAAACATTGATATCCATAAAATAGGACGGCCAAGTTGGAGGTTGATGCTCACTGACACTTGCAATGATTGGAATATACTTGCTTGCATAAGTTCTGTAACATGATAGATAAAGAAACAAAGAAAGAACAAGGGAGTGTCAGATATGCTGCAGGCAAAATGATAGTCATACAGCAGAATTCCTGAACCGTGGACAATGGCATACTCGAAATTTGCAAATTAACTTGATCGCTAGGGGAAATAAGATTGAAAACTAGAACCACTCACGGATCAAGTAGACTCAAACTCCTACCACTCCATCCTCCTGTTGGACTTGAAGCTACCAGTGCCACAAGAACTGCCACAACTATGAGACACACAACCCTGTAAAAATAATGGAGCAAACAAACTTTTGATCCCATGACACATAATCCAGGAAATCTAGAGGTTATTCCATTTGTACTATCTACTACAGTTGGATCAGATGCAGATAAACTCATCTTATCAGGGTGTGGTAATCGTAGACATGTCAAAGAATCACAGTATAAGAAAGCTTACAGGCCGATAGACATAACAAGTGTCACAGCAACTTTGAACATTTTGGGAGAAAGAATGCCTTTGATATAGTATACGAGTGCCACTACGTGGATGATGATGAAAACCTGCATAAGTACGACAAAATAATTTAAAAAGTAGAAATTAAGAGAAAAAATAGTACAATATTCAGTCAGTTGCACAAACATAAAGCTTAAATCCAACATATCCATCCTAATACGTGTACTTCGTACAATTAGTTGTATGGTGTTCAGCAATATTAAAATATCTCACACGACGACAGCATATGTAACTAGCATCCAGAAAACTAATCACCGAGAGGACTGATCCATGGTCAATTTAACACTCAAATTTGAAAGATGTAAACTAAGCATTAAAATAATAGGCATGCGCAACTCACCAAAAACGAGGCAAAATGTTCAGATGTCAAAACTGCATTGAAACCAACAACAGGTACCAAGGCAGCTAACAGCGTGCCCAGCACAACCTGCATACGCATGCACACAATTTGTGTCAATATTTCAGAATAGTCTCATTCCAGCTATTATTAGTATCTTACGCGATATATACAGCCACTCCAACATAGAGCGACAACTTCAATAACACAAATTGAGGTTACCAACATTTGTGATAACCATATCAATCCTTATGTTTATTATACATTTTAATCATTTTATCAGTTTCATTTGTTGTGCACCTATGAAAACAGTTTTAAACTAACTAATAGCTAGAGTCCAATGCTGGACAGTAAAATAGCATACATGACTCTTACTTGTACATTTCAAACTTTCCAAGGAAACAAACAGAGAAAGGCCTGTGCGGGTACTGAAAGCTAAAATATTTTTATCTGTTACTAGAAGGATGAAACATACCAAAGGAGCATACGCAATGTACAGTCGAGGAGAGTATCGTCCAGTTACAATGCACAGAAGCACATGCATTGGTATCAGATTGATAATGAAGGTGTAACCTCCCCAAGAACATACCTAAGTGATGAAGATAAAAAGATGTGAAAGTTTAGCAGAGAAGTAAATAGAAAAATGGGGAGTTATCCAAGTCGTACCATGTAGAAGTATGCAAGGGCATTTAGTGTAGCATAAAACAGGGAACCTGTATTTAGTGTCTGCATAAAGTCCACCAGAAAGAATAAATTTACAACTGTTAAATAAGAAACCGAAATTTACAAGAGAAAGCTTGATTTTGGTTGTTAAATGGATTCATGGTGAAAAATCAAAACAAAATTACATGCCATTGGAGAAAACCCTAACCTTTATGTAAAGATAGAAAGTGAAGATCAAAGCAAAAATGGCAACAGCTTCATTGTCGTAGCTTCCAGCAACAGATCGGGATATATATGAGGGAACCTGCACAGATAATTATTTAGTAAAAAATTAACATTCCAAAGAATCGCATCAATAGACGTTTGTTGCAGATTCCACTAAACGATGCACCAAGCTGAATGGTGGTCATGAAATCCAATAACCAACCACTAACCTATTAACATTCATAGGCATGATCTTCTTGAACAAATTTGTTTCTCTAAAAAATTCATAGCCATAATGTTTTAAGGACTTAATGTGCTACTGTTCAGACTCTTACGAGACACCAACTTAATAAAAGTTCTACGTATATTGAATAAATTACCATGGCCAAAAGAGCAGCAGCTGCTAGTCCTGCACCGGATCCTTTAACTTCCTGTAAAAAGGCAAAGCTACTGTTGGATTAACAGGTTCTGGAATTTACTAAAAAACAATGTTAGACAAAAGACAAACCTTGGTCAAAAGGTAAGTTGCCCAGGATGCGAAAGCTGAAAATACAGGTGCAGTGAAGACACAAACAGTCTCTACTGACAGAGGAATGTTTATTGCATTCAAGGCCCTGTGTCATATGGATATAAATATCAAAATTATAAACTGATCTACACGTGTGTATCAAATAATTGCTGATTTCGTTTAAAGTACACTCACCACCAGATGGTTCCAGCAGTCAATGTTAAACCAGGGTAAACAGTTCCTCCAATCACACGACCAAGAGGATACCTATAAACAAAATGGAAAGAAGATAAGTATAATGCTACTGAAGATAGACTAAGAGATCTACTTTTATGGTCCTGGAATTACCAGGTCCGATCATCAAACCAATTCCAGAACTCGTATATTCCATTCTTCGATAAGAACTGAAATAAACAACAAATGAAAAAGAACGGAAACCTGATAAATTAGTAGAATTCGTTCACAAAGCAAAAACTATATGGATATAAGAAAAGAGAGAGAACCTGAGTAACTCTGTAATTGAAGTAAGGATCAAATTCATGAATCACACTTTCATACTTAATTACCTGAAAGGGTTACAATGAAAGTTAACAACAACAAAAAAGAAAAATCAAACTTTGAAAAGTGTAAGAACGTTAAATTAAAAGAAGAATTAGCCCCAGTCCAAGCATTCTCTCAATTGAGACTAGAGATGACAAGCAAATCTCTGAGCAAGAATTGAATGAAAAGTTCGAAAGCTACAGCATTTCATTTTATCGAAAAAAGGAACAACATTTGCAGCTTCACTACACAGAGAGTGAGGGAGAAACGAAGCTACATCGATCAATCGCAGTAGAATCACGAGATCGGATCGAGAATAGTCGGATCTAAAGTAGTTCAATCGGATCTAGAGCCGAAGACCATATAGTTATACGTTTGAATAAACAAAAAGGAGAAGAGAGGTGAAGTGAACTCACAGAGAAGAGTCGGATCGAGAAAGCGAGGACACCAATGAGGAGGAGGATCAGAGCTGAGAGAACGGTACCGAAAGCATTCCTCATCGCAGACGGCGTTCCAGGAGGTGGACTCTCTAGAGTCGCCATTGTTTACGCTGTTGCGTAGGTGAGCTCTCGGGCTCGAGAGAGAGAAACGAGTTGGAAGGGTGGACGAAGAAGACTCGGAAGGGTTTTTGGGAATCAAAAAACAAACAATCCAATCTCACTTTACCACACATGTCTAAGCTGTGCGGTAACTAGTTAACTACTGGAGCGCCTTCGTGGATTTCACACTTGTCAAGTTTTAATTCGCTGCACTGGTCTAAAATTGCGTGACAGACCAAACCAAACCGTAGTCGACTTTTTGCAGACCGGTACAGAATTAGAATTCGAATCAAATCGGTTTAGTCTAGAACGGATTTTGAGGAGTGTCATAAAATGGAGACTGTGGTTTACACCTCTTTCCATGGATATTTAGGTGGATATGCAACGTTAGTGAAGATATCTATTTCTTTCTTCTGCAAGATGTGAGTAAAAGGATATCAAAACCTATATGAATGATCGGGTATTAGAAGGTGCTTTTGTCCACAATAGGAAAGCCCAAAACTTATAAATATTAACCAAACAGTAGTAAAATCTCAACATAGCAACTTTTCAATACTTAACAATCCACACATAAACGAAAAAAAAAAAAAGAATGTCAGGGGAATACAAAGACAAGAGTCCAAATACTGCTTCTTTGCTTGCAAGGGAGCACGAGAATCGTTTTGATAAAAAAAATTGATGGAGAACGATTTGATTTGCTCCTTTGCACTTCATTATGATAAACAGCAGACACATGTATAATTCGAGATATCTGTTGTTTTACCTGATTTCTTGGATTCAGAGCCCATGCTGTAAGTCTTCTAAACTATGAGGAAACAGGCTCTCGTAAAATAGTAATGTCCATCTTCAAGCAAATAAGTTAGAATCTATTTGCTCCACATTTGGGAAGATCTGTCTGAGCACAGCAACGTAATCCGAAGACTTGGCCTGACAAGAGATACACAGCACGTAATGAATACACTTTGAACTAGATATCGCTAAATGGATGGCTCCGAAGTGACATGACTTTTTCACAAGTTCCCAACAAGAGAAATTAATAATCTGAAAGAGATATTGGGTCTCAACCAATTAAATGAATAGCCAGATGCAGATATCTACAACCAAACCAAGTTGTGATGCCCTTCTGTTCCTTGATGCATTAAATGATTTATCTACATAACAATGCACACTGAACAAGACAAGCAATGGGATCTTATGCGTATCACTAAACTGGCATGCCTTATCGAAAAGCAAAACTAAGATAAGAAATCCTACAAAAACGCATGACAAGTGACTGAAAGACCTCAATGTATGGTTAAAAACTTACACAAGGGTTATTTTCAAGGTAAATAGTGGTGAGCTTCTCTTTTGAGGCTGTAACAGCTTCTGTGATTGCTTCAAGTGATTCAATCTGGTTGTCATTAAGCCATAAATCTTCTATCCTAGAAAGTCAATGCCAAGTCAGGATGAAGAACGACACACAAAACAATCAGTCTGACGCAATGGAAATGATAAGTACTTTGCGAGGTTTTGAATGTCATCAACTGATGTGAGCTTGTTGTTCGACACGTCCAATACCCGTAGGTTAACCAATGAACTCAAGCCTTCCATTTTTGCGATACCATTATGGCTCAAATATAACTCTTCAAGAGCAACACATTCCTGAGAACATATTTTTCAATGCATCAGATTAATAAAATGATGGTACGAGTATCAGCAGAAAGGTAAAACAATGCACACCTCAAATCCTTTCATAGAGGTCAACCGATTGCTCTGCAAGCTAATCTTCTTTATACATGTAAGCCCACACAGATTCACAACTTTGATACGGTTTCTTCCAAGCCATAGTTCATCTAATTTAGTGAAGTTCTCCATATTCTCCATTACCTGAAACACCAAGTCCCTCCATTTTCACTGCTGAATCCTTATAAAGGCGATTAGAAAATACAAAAGGAGGTGGAACAAAAACAAACCCTTAATCTATTAGAACCCAGTTCAAGAATCTGCAAGTCATGCAAGTGCTCAATCTCCATAATCTTGTTAACTTCATTCTTAGACACGTAAAGCTCCTTGAGTGTGCTAGAGGCCTTTGATAACCCTTCCAACGAAGTAATCTCATTGAAAGATATATCGAAAACCAAAAGCTTTGAGAATATGCCTATATCTGGAACCTTTGCTAGCTTGTTATCTCTGAGAATCAGCTCCTGCAAATATAATGATGATCAATTATATATGCCAATTCAATTCAGCATTCATAAGATTCACACGATTAAGAGTGGAGAGATTACCTCGAGATCGGACAACGCGTCCCAGCGAGACAACGGCTCGACGGCGGAATCATCGATTAGATTTTGGCGAAGAGAAAGCTTCTTGAGGTTAGAGAGCTGAGCGATCCTCGAGTCCAATTCCGATAAACGGTTCGCCGTAAGGTCCAGCTCAGTTAGCGTCGGTGGTAACTCGATCGAATCGAGATTTTGGAGCTGGTAGCTAGTGAGATCGAGAAGATTACCCGAATCGTCGATCTCCATTGATGGTTGCTCTTCCTTTTCACTGCTCATGGCTTTTTGGCGAACGACGACGACGAGCTTTGTGGGGAAACTTGTCTAAGCGAATTGCTCTTACACTCAAAACGTCGGCGTTTTATGGAAGGGTTGTTATTGTGGGCCGAAAGCTAATGAGCGGGCCCATGAGCTAAATATAAAATGAATTTTGAATGAGTCCTTAAACTTAACCAGTGGAGAATAAACACCATTTTGCTAGCATAATAACATACATCTTTCAAACCAATGGAGATGTTACATACATATTGTAACCATTTGCTTTTTTTTTTTCCTCAAAGAAATTTTATATGTACATACTGAAGGTTCCTGTTTTCCAAAGTACCCAAGGAAAAATATTGTAACCATTTTATTAGCATAGAAACTAACATCTTGTAACATAACCAGTATTTACAAAGGTAGAGTCTAACATTGTAGCTATTCCTACTCACACAACAAACAAGACAAAGTGTACACTGGAACAGTAACTCATCACCATATTAAGTATTATCATCTGCGCTTAGCTTGGAACACTCTGTTATACCAAATAGAATGCAACACCATATGAAACAGATCATATCTCTCCGGTTTAGCATGCCACAGAAAATGCCTTTGCGCTTTCCTCACCGCCATTTGCATCTTTACATACTTCTCTTCCGGTATAGACATCAAAATATCTTTCAGCCTCGGGATGTCTTTCTCCGCAACAATGACCGAGAAGGCACTCCAATCAAGAACCTCAAAGAAAGGAGGCACAAAGTTGTCTGATATAATCACAGGGACACACTCGTAGAAGATAGACTCAACCACCCTCGGGCTGTTCACCTCGTGCCCTTTAGGACAAAGGCAGTACTTGCTGCTTTTCATCTGCTCTATGTAGTTCATCTTGCTCGCCACACCAAGTGGCATTCGACCGTAGATTCTCATGTCCGGGTCTTTGTCTTTCCAGTGCTGTAGTAGAATGGTGCGTAAGTAACCGTGCATGCTTCCAGCGTAGAAGGCCAGGATCCGTCTCTGAGAGGGAGGTTTTCCACCTAAGTCACGAAGCGGGTTTTTGGCGGCTCGGACATATGTCTCAGGGAGTGAGATGTCTCTTCCTATCTTGAACCCTGCGGTTACATCTGCATTGCATAGAGCTTTAATGCAATGCTCCATGTGGTGCCTCGTCTCATATGGTGCCTGTTTCAGTGAACGCAAACTCAACACGGTGAATATAGTTACCCAATGGCGAAATAATTAGTTGAAGGAGGTGCATACCCAATCATGACAGGCGACAAGAAAATGGTCAGCTCCACCGGTTCTGTTAAAGAAAGGGTACTTGGAACTGATGTGCTCAGTGTATTCCTTAAGAAACTGGCGTAGGTTGGTTCGGTTGTGAGAGTTACGCACGTACAGAGTGTACTCTAGCATCCGTGCACTAAATGGCATATAGTATAAGTGAGCTCTTCTTGGGTCCTTTACAGTGTAATGTTTGTTTCCTTCCATCAACTTCATGAACCATCCCTCTGATGCATACAATCCCTTGAGTATTGGTGTATGGAAAATGGGTCGGCTTCCTTCTTTATATACATAAACCTTGAGTAGCCTTTCCATAAGTTCGTAACTCCTGAGGCATATAACTGATTCGAGTATGTCAAGATTACCTTTATAGGAAAACACTACCAAAGACATCAGATTTTTGAACCGAACTTATATATGAACTATAGTACTAAACTTTCATCTACATAACGAACATATACCATTACAATTTTAACCATGTTTAGAAGTTTGGAACTAAGTCCAAGTTCTGCAAGTGTACCTCTTAAACATGGAAACATTACGGAATATAGGAGGGTAGAGTTCCCTATCAAATGTTGCAACAGGAGCATTCTCTATCTCCTTTCTTGCAGACAATATCTCCTCATCTCTCCTAGAAGACCAACGCGGTCGCTACATTGGAAGAAGCAGTATTTTCTCAACTACATGATAACTAAAGTTCCACAGGTATAAAGAAACTAGAAAGGCAAGGTTCACACATACCATTGCGCGTGAAGATCTACGGTGCCTTGTTAAAATACGATTCATCTCATCTATAGTGGTCACAGTTTTTGGTGGAAGATCACAGCGCATCTTCTTCTTCTTACTCACTTTCTTAGTAACAAGCAAGGAACTATTTTCCGAAACAGGAGCAGCTATGGAGGAGCCTCCACTCAAAACAGAGCTCTTCACGTTCTTCTGACTTTGCAAAGACACATTTTGCATTACAATTTTCTCAGAAGGAAAAAGACTGTCACTTTCATTGCCTCCAGTAACTTCTTTGACGATGACACTATCCTTTGCATCTTCAAAGCTCTCAAAATCAACACTGTCAACAAACCCTTCATCATCCTCTGACTCGTTCCTTAGACCAGAACCATTATTCTCCAACCCTGTAGGAGCCACAGAAACGTTAACCGCAAGTGTGTTCCTAAGAAGAGCGTTTTGTGATGGAGTCATCAACGCACTGTGCTCATTGGGCAGTTTGAGTCTTCTCCCATCAGGCAACAGAGATCTTCCATATGAAAGTAACAAGAAGATATGAGTAACAGCCAAAAAGCAACCAGTAAGCCATATCCGCTTTCCACTTCGGGAAAGTTTTCGGAGCTCAGATCTAATCTCCATCAGAGGAACTCACACAGATTCAAAACAGACAAAACCGTCAAGTTCGTGTCTTTTAACAACCGAACTTCAGAAACTTATCCTACCAACACAATCAAGAAAAAAGGGTCGTTGGTTAATTCACTGTTAACTGAAACATTTGTAAGTTGCGAGCGATTGGGTAATACAATATAACTTTTGTCGGAAAGTTACTAAAAGGAGAAACGAACTCAACAAACCTTAGAGTAGAAAGGACATGGAGATCAGATAATGGACGCGAAGTGAAAGGAAGAAGCCTCCGATCCAAGTGAAGTGATCTTCTTCTCCTCTTCGACAACCATTGACAAAAGGGCGACAAAAGGAGAAACATATGCCAAGAAACCAAACCAATGCCAAACCGAACCGAACCGAACCAAACTAAATTCTAATAATTTTTTTGTCGGCCACTTTGTTTTCAAATTGGGTAATTACAGAAATGTTTCGAAGCCCAACTACCTACCATTTACAACTTGATTTAAATTAAGCCCAATCTATTGACAAGGATGGACTAGAAAAGTGCCAAGTACCGGACGCATGTGTCCAACATGTTCAACATGTTACGTGATGCTGGGTACTACATTGAGACTCTGGTTGCTACTCGCTGGATAGTACCTGCTGGTGTTGCAACTAATGGTAACATTCACAGCTTTTTTTAATCTCTTTAAGTCTGACCAACCTTTTATTGCATGATGCAATAGGATTCTTGTTTCCCAAGTATGGTCTCAAACTTTGCCGGCTTTCAATTTGATATGATGGCTTGTGTTGTAGGAGTCCTAGAGTGCTACTAAGCATATGGTGAATCAGGCAAAAGAAGCGTAGGCGGAGGGCTTCTGGGTCTAATCGATCAGCCTAACCAATAGCCATGTCTGGGTCCATTAGATTTTGCCTGCTTAGAGCTATACTACCCATTTGACTTTTTGTAGCTTTTTACTGCCATTTACAGTGACCACAGAATGTAGTTTCACTTTTACATTTATACTACAACTGGCAATTTTGTCTTATGAAATCAGTTCCTGATTACTTCACCTAGGCTCTGACTAATGACAATTGAAATAACAATTAGGCTATGATTATCCTTAAAATCATTAAGGGTTTCTTAATATTTTTTTTTAATTTTTTAAATTTTTTGTCTGATTAACAAAAAAACATCAATCGCGGCTGTCACGTGTCGATAGGGTCCGTAAATAGTGCAAAAAGCTTCCCATAACTGATCTTTAATACATGATTTTTGGAACCATTTTTTCCATTTATGTGGGTCTTTCCCTTTAAAAACCCACTAAAAATCTCTCTCCCCCCTTCTCGATAATCATGGTCTAAAATGAAAAATGATGTTTCTAATGAACCATTAAAATAATACCAAGAATAAAAAAATATTCATTACTTATTAATTCTTCCTAAATTTGTTTTTTTTATCAACTATTCTTCCTAAATTCGATAAGAGATGTTTTTATAATTTCTTAAAATTAGAAGAATAAGAAAGAAGTATGGATAAAAAAGATCCATGATGTAAATTTTAAGAAATGAAGAATAATTTAATTGTTATCATTCATTGCTTTAGTCGTTATTAGAGCGCTAATATAAATAGAAAATTACGCCTGAATGAACTAAAAAGCTTTTAAACTAAATGAAATACCCTTTTAATTTGAAATGCATCCTACAAACATTACTATAGAATAGTATGGATTTGAAATTCAAACAGTGGCCTGGAACAATGCTTAGCTCAATATAGGACGTGACGAGGCTGATATGGTCCCCCTATCGGCCATGCGGCCACCACACACAAGACTTACTTTTAGGTGAAAAAGGGAAATTGGACTGAGCCAATACGCATTCACTTCCCAAACATCAGGCTATTTTTATGCATTGAAGAGAATTCATTGTCCTTAAA